>MU224434.1:2566397-2611317 GCA_018584345.1 Thuja plicata
ATAATACAGGTGGGAAGGGTGTGCATTCCAGTGGGAAAGGATGTAATGGGAGCGGCAATGGGGGTGTTGGAAATGCAAAAGTGAAACCGGCGGGAGATAAAGACAGGTTGGGGTCTCAACGCCAGGATCGGGTATGGGCTCCTAAGCAAGACCTAGGGCCTCATATAAAGAGTGGGGATGGAGTGAGGGGATCCATACCCTCAAAAACCAAGCATGCGGCTGTAGAGCTGAGCTCCGAGGTACAGGAAGAGATAGCCCACAATGTCTCTATTTTTTTCCAATCTGGGGGTGATAAGACGCTTCCAGGGGCACTGGCCGAGCTTACCTACTCTGCACTCTTGGATTATGGACAACTGGGAGCCAGTGATCGAGGGGGACATTCAAATCTATCTGGTAGCAAGGGGTTTTTTTATTGCTGTCTTTGAAAATCCCCAGGACAGAAATAAGGTTCTATGTGAACATTTTTGGCTTTGGGAGGAGAAGTTTTCACTAAGTTTAAAATCATGGCATGCGGCCTTTAATCCAGCAACAGAGACCTTCAATACGATGCCTTTATGGATAAGGCTTCCTAATCTTCCCCTACACCTTTGGTTGGAATCTTTGCTGGAAGAGGTTGGGAATGCATTAGGTGACTTCTTAATGGTGGATCTGGAGTCTTCCAACCTGCTTCACTCTACCTTTGCTCGAATCTTGGTAGAAATGGATGTCTCTGCTGGCCTCCTAGAGGCAATTTTGATTAAAACCTTTAAAGGATTATGGACACAATCTTTGGACTATGAGAATGTCCCCTTTAGATGCAGACGATGCTTCCAAATAGGGCATCAAGCTGCACAGTGTAGCATAGATAAGAGGTCTAAGGCAACATCGTGGTGGAAAAATGTCGATGAACAACACTACACAGTAGAGAAGAATGTAGAGGAACAGAGGAGCTTCGCACAAGTGGTTGCAAAGGAGAAGACCTAGATGTCCCCAGAGACAGTCCATAAGGAGATCCAAATGAAGGGGAGCAACGAGAAATCTATGCCAGCGGATCATTCACCAGGCATCTCCCATGATCATGGGATGGGGATTGACACACCTGCAGGCATCGAGAAGATGCGACCCATGGTGAATAAGGATTCAGGTTTGGAGGCTATAGAAAGGGCGGATCGGGCAGAGGAACGTAGTGCAAGGGGGAATGGGAGAAGCCCAACAAACACATTCTCAGAGGGGCTGAAAGAGGCAACCGTTGCTGAGGATGGATGGTTTACGGTGAAAGGGAAAAAAGAGAGGAAACAAAAGAGCTTTGATATTGCATGGTGCAAATATTGTTGTCTTTTGGTCCTTTTACTATTTTATTAGAATCTTGGGGAGGTGGTACCCCTTCTTGTTATCACCCTTGAATCGGGCCAAGCTTTGTCCATTTGAACATCAATAAAACAACACTTATTACTGATCAAAAAAAAAAAGACACATAACTATACAATGGCACCAACATTCTTATTTGTGTCATAAAAAAATAATAAAAAAACTATTGTTTCCTTCCTTATCTAATCAAAAATGATTATTTTTCTTTTATGTCCTATTTTTATATTTTTTAATATATTTTATAAATGCTAAATATTTTTAAATTTGATATGTCACTACATCTTCTACATAAATTTTATTTATAAATTATAAGGTTGCTAATTTTATATATCCTTTTAGAATGGACACCATGTTTTATTACATTAGCTATTACCATTCCTCATTAAATTTGAACATCTTATCTTATAATCCCTTAATTTTGGTATAAAAAACTAGTTGACACCTTATTATTATACTTTCTATTTTAATACATTATGTAAGATTAAAATTTACATAATCTATTAAATATCATTTTTCTATCCATTTTCTTATCATGTAATACATTTTTAAAAATTCTGTCAAATAAAATTATGCAAATATGTCAAGGAGTCTTGACATCATAAACTACTTAAAAGCTACATACAAATAGATATTTTGAAATTATAGATTGTAGAGTATCAGCAACCCCCAACGCAAAGATTTTCTTTAATCTGTTATGAATAAAGAAAATTTCTTATCTGAAAATTACAATTGGAATGCCCAACCCCCAACGCAAGATTTTCTTTAATCTGTTACGAATGAAGAAAGTTTCTTATCTAAAAACTACAATTGGAATGCCCATTCCCCAAGGCAAAGATTTTCTTTAATCCATTACGAACAAAGAAAGTTTCTTATCTGAAAATTACAATTGGAATGCCCATTAAAGGCAGCTAAAGGATATTGTGGGCAACGTACCTGTGTGCAAAATTGACCTAACCATAGATTGTAGAAAAAAAATAGTACCAAGAAGTTCCTTGGTCAATTCTTTTTAGTAACTGACTTTCAAAGGATAAAAAGAAGTCAGAGAATTACATACAATTGCTCTGCAATTGATATCTGGGCATTGGGATGCATATTTTCAGAGATGCTCATTGGAATTTTTCGTCTAATTGTAACAGTTTACCTCACAAAAATAATCAATTATATAAATAAAAGAGCCTCCCACATACTCAAATACTATATTTTGTAAGTAGTCTCCACAAGAATATATTTCAACATGTGGGTATTCTTTGTCATATCAATAAAAGAGCTCCCAGCATGTTCAAATATTATATCTTGTGGGTAGTGTCCACATTTGAGAGGCTCTTTTATTGATATGATTGGCAAATACTCGAATTCTATTAATATGATTGACAAATACTTGAATTCCCCTTGTCTAGACTGAAACTTCCTATGAGCATCTTGGAAAATATGCATCCAATCCTCAGACATATTCGTTCTCTCTGTCGACCATCATTTTTATCTTTAGGGTGAAACAATTAGGAAGGAATAATCTTAAATTTAAAAGTTCCCTTCATGCAAACATGCGGAAGAGCTTAAACAAAAATAATTGAAACTCATTCAGCCTACAACTACAAAGCAGTTGGAAATCAATTCAAACGGTTTCGTTATAAAATAAATGCAGAATCAAACACAATGAAAACATGAATGTACGATGAATGTTAAAAAGGTATCTTTTTATTTACATGGGTAGCCATAGATGAAAATAACTATCTGATTTTGAGTGGACAATTAAGATCAAATACATTAACTTATTTTGAACAATTCTTGACGCACTATATGTGTGCATTGGAAATGGTTTTTTAATAAAAGAACTGTCGAATAGACACACAAAGAGCATGAAAGAAGGAATGTCGTAATAACATTATGCAAGCATGAATTTGCAGCTTCTGTTGAAATGTTGTCTAAGTACATGGCTATCCATAGATCGAAATTGCTAACTGATTTTGAGTGGACAATTAATAAATTAAGTTGGTTTATATTGAAAAATTCTCCACACGCAATATGTGTGGAATCAATACTTGGACAATTAATAAATTAAGTTGATTTATATTAAAAAAATCTCCACACGCTATATGTGTGGAATCAATACTTGTAAATGTTTTCGAGATGTAGCACGTTTAGCAATACATACAATAGGTTAACTGTTAAATTGGGTGTTATATTCTTAATTAAAAAGAATGATTTTCAATGTACTATAATTTATTAGTATAAATATTCTTTTTCTTGTTAAATATTGTATTTTCTAAATAATTTAAAATAATAAAAATTTTATTTTTTTAAATGTAATTCACACGCGCATACACACATACAAATAATTGTAATATCTTTTGTATATTATAAATAATTGTTAACTTTTCTAACATAAGTATTCAATTTAGGTAATAATATCATTGCAAGGAATAAAGCATTTTCATGGCCCTTTTTTAATTTGTGTATGCTTAAACCTCATTACATTTTAATACAAATTTGTGTAAAATTGCCCTTTGTAATAGGAAAAATAATAATTAACCTTGGGCTATAAATGTAAGTCACACCAACATAAATATTAAATTTCACTATCACACCTAATGGAAAGTTGTTGCTCGAGTAACTCAATGATATAGTTTATTTTAATGACATAAAGTGGCCAACAGATAAAACTACATTTTCCAAATCATCGTTAGTGACATCATGTGATTATGTAAACCTAATATAACTACACACTATGAGAAATAAATGAATTCAACATTATTCAATTGTGGTAGATGATCATATGATTTTTTATATAGAAATATATAGGTGCATCAAATATTTAATGCTCCTCAATAATCAATGATATGCTTATTTTGCCCATGAGTTCTTTTGGATCCTCATATGTTACAAACATACTCCTTATGTTTATTTACCTAGAATGTACAATATAAATGTGTTATCAAATTCTCACTTACTCATTTCTACAACATTGTCAATAAAATTGTATTCAGTGTATTCATCATGAGAATCAATATTTTGTGAGCAAAAATATGTACATTCTTCATACCATACATAATATTTTTTTTTGATACTTTATAATTTTGAATATGCATGTTTTCATCAATTCCAATATCAACATTGATACCATTGAAGGTGTTCGCAACAACAATTAACTTCATAAATAATTTTCATTTTTTACCATCATTTAACTATTATTATTTATATAGTCAATTTCGTAGGTCTTATAAATAAGGTATCCAAGTTAGCATGTATATTATCTAAGAAATAAGTAGGGTAGATGAAATGAAGTGAGTGTAAGATTTATTGATTACCTTGTAGGAGGCAAGGATTTGCTACAACTTCAAAGATCTTTGACATAGCTAGAGAAGCAATAGAAATTCTATGAAGCTAGTGAACTCATTACATACAAAAGTGGAATAGTACAATATGTTGATGTATTAATCATACTTAGGTGGTACTTTTGTGTCAACTTGCTTATGTAGAAAATAATTAGTTATAGGGGTGCATAGGATATTCCTGCTACCTGTCTACCTAAAATAATAATGCATACCCAAAATACTAAGGTATAACCTCTCACTTATCCAATTCTCATATTTACCCCTACAATTTACTCCTAAGGTTATAACCGCTCACTCATCTAAAACTCATATTTACTTGTACATGTTAGTATTTTTGTGTTATTTCCATTTGGCCTAGTTTCCATGTCTAATATCAATGCCTTGCGAGTGCAAATGGAAATGCACTTAATCAAATATTTGAACTGAAGTCTGCAAATTGTATAAATATTTATATAATATTGTAAAATCATATCAAAGTTGTATAATATTTATACTTTGTTTTGATAATTTTTTTATAAATATTAGCTTGATCCAAAATTCAATGATAAATTCAAAAAATATTTGTATGTGCACTTGTCAAATATTTCGTAGATTTATCATTTATTTGTTGAAATCAAAGAAATGTTTGTCAAATATTGTCAATGTTAGAATTTCAAATCAACAGTATCCTTGCAATTTTATTTTCATTGGAAATTGTGGTGTTGTGACAGGAAATCTTTGTCAAATATAGTCAATGTTAGAAGTTCAAATTCACAGTATCCTTGCAAGTTCATTTTTATTGGAAATTGTGGTGTTGTGACAGGTTGGGTTCTTATTTTATGCAAGGTTCTAAATCGGCCTAAATTCACCTTATCACTTAGAAATTGAAATGGAAATTTCTAAATCTAGTTATTTTTTAACAAATCCATTGGAATTTTTCCAACTCAAGTCTATCATTTGTAATATTTTATTGACAATCTGGTCACATTCATGAAATTTTTGGCCTTCCTATCTTTTCATAGCTTTTCCTACAGGTGGTCAATTTACAAATAACTTGGACTTTTTGGCCTACCATAACCATCAACTTGTAAATTCTAGCATCTCAGCTTTTGCACTTCACATTAACCTAGAAAAAGTGTTTGGCACTCTTCGATAGAGGTTTCAATTATCTCAGTTTGTGTTTTGGTAGGAAAAGGAAATTTTTGTTCAAATGTAGCCTTGGGGTAGCCTTTTCCTTGTGAACTAGATTTACTAATTTACAACACTATTCTTTGAATTTACTTATGTTACCTCATCTTATGTGGAAACATCACCTCCACCTATTTTTTGCCTATAATTGAGGATACTTCATCTCTTGCATTTATTGTTGCATCCATTGTTGAGGATACTCCATCTCTTCAATTTACTATTATGTTTATAGTTAAGGATACTCTTACAATTATTATTACTATTTTTTATTTCAAATTCACTTTTTTTTAGATTTTCTACTGGTTTAGTGTGGTATGTGATATTCATGATCTTTTTGAAATATCTATTTGGGATGAGTACTTGTAGATATTGATAGTTTTTTTATTTATTGAATTTTATATGATGTGTATATTTGGAGGATATTATTGAGGATATTCATATTCTCTTTCATTTTGGTTCTTATGGAATTGCATCTTCTTCACATGTTTTGAGGGTATATATAGGTTGATAATCATAAGTTGTCATTAGTATACACGGAAATAGTTTTTGAACCATTGGTTACATGATCACCAAGTGATAGCATTCAAAAAAGTGTAGAGGTCACCGAAACAGACAAGTGCAATAGTCGCCGAAAAAGACAAGTATAATGGTCACCAAAAATATCTTAACACAGTGATCACCAATATCAGTGAACACTGATAGCACTATCACTGACAGATAGTTTACAGAGTAAACCAAGAGCACAGTTTACAGAGCATACCAAGCACCAGTCTACCAAGAGACAGTTTTATTCCTGAGAAAAGTGGATCTGAGACTACACGTCAGCTAAAGAACTTTAGTTTTAAATTAGCTTTGTGCTTAGCTATAAAATCATTTCTTGAGCATCAAGTAAAGAATATCTAATAGTTTTAATCAGTCTTACTAATTGTAAACATGCAAACTAGGAGATCAAGGTCAAGTTGTAAACCTTTGATCATAGAGTTTTTCTTGTAAAGCGTGAAACCTAATTAGGTCATAACCTTTGTAAATATAGATGTATAATCATTCAAGAAGATGAGGATTATAGCCGCACAAGGACATCTATGGATCAGACAGAGAGTTTCATGCAGAAGGACACAAAAGGAAAAATTCAGTTATGAAGAACTAAGATTCAAGGCTACCGAGCATAACAGAGGTATTATCCATCACTATAGGTGATACATATATTATGTGAGCTTAAAGGATCTGTATTTAGAAATTCAAGATTGCATACCATCAGGTCATAAGTATTTTTTATTATTCTCTAACAATTGTATCAAATAGAAAAAAATCCTATAAGAAGGTAGACTTAACAGTCTTATTGTAAATCTCTTAACCGAGTGCACACTTAACAGTGTTGTTAAAATCTCTTAACCGAGTTGACTTAACAAGGCTAACATGTTACTCCTAACAGGGTAAGATCATAAGAAGTGATGACACTTGTAGCCTTAACTGGCACCTTCCATTCTTCAGATAGTGAAGCTTTGTGGGTTTCATCCCCACTACAATTTTACCTTCTAACAGGGGTTTTCTATGTTACCAATTCTTGTGTCATGTGTAACTAAGTTTCATGAATGTTTATATGAATATTTACATGCAATTACATTTAATGTTATGATATTACATGCATAAGATAGAAAATAAATATGGTCGGTAATGCAAGTAAAGATTACTAAAGGTTAAAGTGATAAAAGTTATAAGGGTATTGATTCACCCCTCCCCTCTCAGTACACACCATTCCGTCATTCAAACAATTGGTATCAGAGCTAGATCTCTTATTTGGAAAAGTTTAAATCACTTGAGAGAAAAGATCATACAATGGAAAGGTATAAGCTTTATAAGAATATTGAGAATCAGAAGTTGCAGATACAGATCTTCTATGGGAAAAACAAAGAAGAAAGAATCAAGATGAGAGAGCTATTGGATGAAAGAAAATCAATGGCATCTCGATTCAATGAAACTAACTATCATAAAGAAGAGATACCTGATTTGTTTGAGTCATCGGGATCTACATCTATTAATACATCTACCACATCTAAAGGAAGCATTACAAGCCTAAATGAAACCAATCAACATCTAACTAAACAAGTAAAGGTACTACATATTGGTCAAGTGACATAGATGGTCAGAATGATTAATGTTATGATCAATGCTAGACAAGTTGAACAAGAAAGAGCATTGGCTATTGATAACAGGAGGAAGATCACCAAAAAGTTGTAAGAGAGAGAAACTAAGATATAGCGACTTACTGAACATCACATTGAGATCACCAATCAAATAGTTCTTATGACTCGTGAGGCCAACCGAGTGAACATAGAAATTAATGGGAAATTGGAAGATATTGGTGAACTAAGAGAATAAAATGAGAAACTAAAGTATGAAGTAAGGATTTAGCAACAGCATAATGATCATATGATCAAGAAAGCTGAAGAGAGTACAAAAAGAATGGATGATTTTCTAAGCAGACAAAGAAGACTCAACAACAATATCGGTTTAGGGTATACCAAGCATGGAGAATCATCAAAGCAATCTGATCAAAAAGATGTCTACACAAATCGAAGACCAAGGAAGCAGTCATGCAAGCACTATGGAAAACCATGCCACACATCAAATGTTTGCAGGAGCAAAGCTAAAGATATTCCTAAATCCACTTTTACATTCATAGGTAATTGTTATAACTACAACAAGCATGGACACAAAATGCATGAATGCAGATCTAAGGTGAACAAACCAAAGAAGGAATCCTACATGGAAAAATATTGTTCCACCTGCAAAATACATGGCCACACATCTCATGAATGCAGGAAAAAGAAAAAGAAAGTATGGAAACCAAAAGAACAATAAAATTCTTATAAACATAGAAGAGTCAGTAACTCATGTGTTCGGGATTACAACACATGGGTAAATTGCATAGCATGTGGTAGATATGGACACATAGCCACAAACTGCATGAGGAAATGGATAAGAAGATCAAGGAGCTAGACTAACTCCAGAATGGCATGCACACACTGTCATAAGGTCGGTCACCTAAGCAAGGAAATCAAAGACCGAGTGACAGAGTCAAGCACTTTTGCTAATGGGGACACTATTAAAGATATCAGAAGAATGAGAAATCAAATGTGGAGGAAAGCTTTAAGCAAAGATGATGCTGGACCAAGAAACATAGTATGTGACACCTCATCTAATGGATCTGGTGATATCACCACCCCCACCTAAGAAAAACAAGTATGGAATTACACTCTACAAAGCTATATTTTACATCAATTCTAACATTCATTGATAATATGCCAAATTAGCATGAATGGAGATGCACTATGGTATTACTTGCTATGATTTTGGGAATCTAGACTCGTCGGTCAATACATACCGAGCATCATCGGTATACATATGAAAAAGAACCAAGTTGTCAATATAAACCGAGAATCGTCGATAAACATGTCAAAGACAATCAAGTCTTTGCTACATACCAAGCACCGTCAGTGAACATGTGAAAAGTACAACTAAGTTGTCACTTACCCCAAGCATTTTATACTCACCAAGGGTGAAGAATTTGGTATGATACTCGATCATCTTTGTTTCATTGACCGAGTGGTAGCTGAAGCATTAAATGCACCACTTAGGTTATTTTCTATAAATAGGATAATAAAAATCTCATTCATTCACCAAGAAAAAAGAATAAAATAGCAAAGTGAAGATGAGCAACCAAAAGCCACACTATTGCAGAGCGATTCATATCAGATTCAAAGGCTACTCCAATAGATTCTTAGCATCTACAGCAAATATCAAGTGAGTATCTGGACTCATTGAGCTCACAATTCATTTATGAAGAAGCCCTAATTTCATGAAAAATGGCAACCACATCACGAGTCTCAAAGATCAAGAACATAAAGGACAAGAAGATCAACCTAATTAAGAATACAACCTATGAAGAGCCTAATTATAAGTTTTTCCTTAAGGTTTATTCACAACCCGATGACAAGGGAGTGTTCTCAAGTACACCTCCAAGGGTTTTGTTGGTTGAATATATCCGCGCATACATTCACTGCAAGGTTGCAGATATTGGAGATCTAGAGGCTGAATAAGCTTACCAGAAGATTTTCCAAGATGGAAACCTTAAAGATGAACACAAGCACATTCAGGTGAAAGGGTTAGCCAATGCCCTAATATTCCTAAAAGAGTTTAAGACCGAGTGGATATGCATTGTACTTATCTAAGTACATGATAGAAAAATGTGGTTGGATGACCGAAAACCAATCACAAAGGATGTGATTTGCACTGTAACAGGTTATCCCATTACCAAGAAGGTAAAAGCCTTAAATCATCCTTCTCACCCCAAGATTGAAAAGTTAACTGGTGTAGTATGGGATAGAAGAGGTTTGAAAGTTAATTCAATCACAGACCCAGAGATGGATTTTGGTGCATGTGTGATTGGGTACAAGGTATTCCAAGCTAGCCGAATGAACAGCATAGCATGTGGAGCAGTTGACACTGCTTATAAGATTGTGATGAAGGGACTTCAAATGGACTTATCTAAGCTGCTACTGAAGCAATTGGAAGAGAATATGAGAACAATTAGATCAGCCAGATCTATTACATGTAAGTTTGGTTCCTTCCTTATGTGCACATTCTTCTACTTTCAAAATTTCTTCCCATCTGTCGGTAATGTCAATTGGGGCACAACCCAACCAATAACTGCATAGATTAGTGAATTCATTAAGTCACTAGGAGATAATTCACATATGTAATGGATGCATACTTCACCACTTTCAAGGATAGAATGAAAAAGAGAATGAGAATACATGCACAACTGGTGGAACAATACAAGGATGACATATGTTTTATAGTGGACAGCGACACCACTCTAATCAAACTAGTTGTACCGAGAATAGCATGGTTTCCACCACTGGACTATGAAATCAACAGTGATAGCCACAAATGCTATTGAAGCCCTGCTAAATGAAGTAGTGAAAAAATCATTGAGCAGATTTGGAACATATGAGGAATCCAAGTCTAGAATCAAAATTGGCTTAGTAGTGAAGAAGATAGACTGAAAGAAGACAAAAATCATAAATAATCTTCAAAAGAAACTTTCAGTAGATGATGAAGAATTGGAACAAGATATCACCGAGGGACAGTCACCGGTAAATGAAGGTAAAGAATCAAGTGAATCCAAATCTAGTGAATCAGATGCACCACCAGCCAAGAAAGAAAAGGTAACAAATGTAACAGTTGCATCAAGAAAAAGGAGAAAACAACTAAAGAAGAAGACTCGTCACTGGTAAAGAAAGGTAAGTTGTGAGGACTTATCAGAAAAGAAAGCCTCAAACCAGGCCATCAACACTGAGACAAAGAGGGAAATATATAAGAGGAAAAGAAGAAAAGGATGACACTGAACAGGATGAGAGAGAACAAGGACTCCAAACTGAAAAGATCAAAGTTCCTAAAATAGTTGATGAAGTTGCAGATTCAATCATCAACATAGGGAGCATATCACATCGCAAGATAATAAAATGGCTAACCTTGTCTCCCAGAGATCAGAATAAGATAGAAGAAGTCATAATTAAGGCAATGGTTGCATACAAGTATGTACCAATACAATTCAAAAAATATATTCCACAAGAGATTAATGACAAAATATCAGCAAGATGGACATATGCCTTCCACACAAAAAAAAAGATAAGGGAAAGATCCCTAGTTACACTCATGCCACCCGAGTCAACAGTTGAAGAAATTGATTCAACAATGAAGGAGCATGCAAAGTAATTTCAGCAAAGATGAGAGCATACAAAGTACTAGAGAGAAGATTAGAAGACCTTGAAAAGAAAGCAATGAGATTTAGAATGAAATCTTCAAAGACCCCAAGAAGGTACTGGATCTTACCAAGACACCTCACTATAAAGAGAAGGAGGCCAAACCGAGCCTAGAGCATATCTTCATCAATGACACTAAGGATGTCAATCCAGTTGATTTGACAACAAAGGTGAGTAAGGCCATGGATGACATACCTCAAATATTACAATCATTAGAAGAAACACTAGACATCACAGTAAAAGATATAACTCTTATTGATTTTGATGATTATCCCAAGAATGATGAAGATATAAATGATGTCACTGAGAAAGAAAAGGAAAAGGATACAACGGATGTTGCATAGGAAAATGTACCAAGTCACATGCCTTTATTGATACAAGCTATCAATATAATTACTAAAGAAAAGGAAAAGACACTTGAGCCTGATGTAAACATACCAATGGACATAGGTGATGAACAAGGGAAGTAGAAAGATACAAATGAGGAAAACAAAGATACAAGTGGAGAGGAAGAATCAAGTGATGCCACTACCAACGAAACCAAAGAGGTAAACGAGGCTACAGATAAAGACAAGGTTGATGTAGAGACATCTACTACCAACCAATAGGTTAATACCGAGCAGCATACAAAAGGCATCACACCTCCCACACAATCACCCAAATCAAAAGAGACAGAGAATGAACCTTCTATAGTCCTTCATTCCCCTGCTTCCAGTACAATTCTGAAGAAGAAGAAGAATAAGAAGAAGAACAGCAAAGCATTGGTCACACTTGATAAAATCATTGATATACTTGACTGTGATCCAAAGACACTGTATCTTGAGTCACTAACCAAATATGGAGAAATTTGCAAGAGGAAGGAAATACAGGACAAGCTCAAAAAGGAGCACAAAAATTCACAAGTCCTGACTAATACAAAGGAAATATTATTGGAGATTGTACCTGACACTCAAATTGATCAAAATGCACCAATACTTGATCAATTAGCAGTTCTCACCGAGGCAATCACATCAGAAAATGTGGAAGCTGACAATGTGATTGAAGAACGTGTAGAACAAAAGTGTCAATACAAGCTTAGAGAGATGATCAACCAAGAAGTGGTAGAAAGAAAGGTAAAAATTTCTGAGCTAGTTACTAGATTGGAACCAATACAATCTAAAGTAGTCAACTTAGTTCAAAATTTGTGCACACTAGAGAATTTCACTACCGAGCATAGTGAAAAGATAGATACAATAGATGAAGATCTTAAAGATAGTGCACAAAGTCTCACAACCGAGGAAAATACATTCCAATTGCATTATGAGAAGATTGTAGAATCAAAAAGGTTGAGACTTGAGCTACAAAAGGCTGAAAGAAAAATCAGAGATGAGGTTACCGAGCTCCAAGCTATGTTACTCCCGAATCTCACATTGCTATTGAAACACATAACTTTGGCAAAAGCATTAATTGCCACCCTAGAGATGTCATTTATCGAGAGTATATATGACATGCATGCCAGAATCACTTTGGCACACATGACCCTCGAACACATCAAGGAGAAATGAGAGAAGTATATGGTAGACATTCAAAAATCCCATACCCACATATTTAACACATTGTAAGTACTACACCTTTGTCATTATTTTCAAAAAAGGGGGAAAATATATGTATACATCAAAAAGGGAGAAAATGTATATATCTATATTCCTTACAAAAAGGAAAAGCATGTCAAAGGGAAATACACAAAGGAGGAATCATGTACATACACTGTACCGAGGCATGCACATAGGGGGCATCATTTGACAAGGTAAACACTTGGTGTATATACTGAACACATCAGTTAAATGCACACGTCATTTTTTGATACTAATGTCAAAGGGGGAGATTGATGATCATAAGTTGTTATTAGTATACAAGGAAACAGATTTTGAACCATCGGCTACATGATCACCGAGTGACAGCATTCAAAAAAGTGCAGAGGTCACCGAAATAGACAAGTGCAATAGTCACTGAAACAGACAAGTGCAATGGTCACCAAAAATATCTTAACACAGTGATCACCAATATCAATGAACACCGATAGCACTATCACCGAAAGACAATTTATAGAGTAAATCAAGAGCACAATTTATAGAGCATACCGAGCACTAGTCTACTAAGAGATAGTTTTATTCCTGAGAAAAGTGGATCTGAGACTACACGTCAGCTAAATCACTTTAGCTTTAAATTAGCTTTGCACTTAGCTATAAAGTCATTTCTTAAGGATCAAGTAAAGCATATGTAATAGTTTTAATCGGTCTAACTAATTATAAACATGCAAACTAGGAGATCAAGGTCAAGTTGTAAACCTTTGATCATAGAATTTTTCTTGTAAAGTGTGAAACCTAATGAGGTCATAACCTTTGTATATATAGATGTATAATCATTCAAGAAGATGAGGATTGTAGCTGCACAAGGACATCTATGGATCAAACAAAGAGCTTCATGTAGAAGGACACAAAAGGAAGAATTTAGTTATGAAGAACTAAGATTCAAGGCTACCGAGTAGAATAGAGGTATTATCCATCACTATAGGTGATACATACATTATGTGAACTTAAATGATCTATATTCAAAAATTCAAGATTGCATACCATCAGGTCATAAGTATTTTTGGCTACTCTCTAACAATTGTAGCAAATAGAAAAAATCCTTTAAGAAGTTGGACTTGATAGTCTTATTGTAAATATCTTAACCGAGTGCACACTTAACAGTGTTGTTAAAATCTCTTAACCAAGTAGACTTAAAAATTCTAACATGTTACTCCTAATAGGGTAAGATCACCATAAGTGATCACACTTGTAGCCTTAACAAACACCTTCCATTCTACAGATAGTGAAGCTTTTTGGGTTTCATCCCCACCGCAGTTTTTACCTTCTAACAGGGGTTTTTTGCATTACCAATTCTTGTGTCATGTGTAACTAAGTTTCATGAATTTTTCTATGAATGATTACATTCAATTACATTTAATGTTATGATATTACATGCATAAGGTAGAAAATCAATATGGTCGGTAATGCAAGTAAAGATTACTAAAGGTTAAAGTGATAAAAGTTTTAAGGGTACTGATTCACCCCTCCCCTCTAGGTACACACCATTCCATCATTCCAACATAGGCTCTCTTGTTCCTTTTATACAACACTATTTATCATATTTTTGCACTGGTATAGAGATATTCAAGTGTATTTGGAAGGATTGTCATTAAGTTGTACTTCCTCATTTTTCTTCAAAGAATGGAAAGACATCTTGCATAATTTAATGGTTATGTTTCCTCTTGGGGGATGAATATTGTTTATCAAGCTTGGATCACCTATAAAATTCATTAACAAAAAAATTTCATCATAGTAGGAGATTCTTCATTCAGGGAGTTGCATTGTCTCAGTTATTCTTTTCTCTTTTAAGAATTATTTTACATCACAATTATAAATTTTTTCTTATACTGCCAATAGATCTTTTTTCCCACATGTTTTTCTCTTCTTTTATTTAAGAGTTTGTATACTTTACTAGGCTTTTTATTTTTGGACTCCTCACTCTTTTTCATCACCTAAGCTATGCTTAATAGAAATGTTGGTGTATTAATCATGCTTGTGTGGTGCTTATGTGTTAGATTTCCTATGTAGCAAGATAATGAACGGGTAGGTAGGATATTTTTCTTATATATATACCTTAGATCCTAATGCATAATCAATAATTTATCAAATCCTCATATTTTCTATTGTAATTTTCTCTTCTTTACTTTAATTTATATTTAGTGTTCCTAACCAATTTCACACAATATACAATGAGGAAAATATTTTACAAAGAAAAATGTGTAACCATTAATTTTAATGGTTTATAATTATTATTTTCATTCATATAAGAATTTCAATGCACATATTATAGCTCTATAAACATTATGAAACTTGCATATGACATTTGTTTATCAAAAGGCTCAAGGCTTGAATAGATGTATATATTAACAAATTGAAATATGAACAAGATAGACTGATAAATTTAAAAAGGGGGGCTAAAATAGTGCAAAATCCTCTGAGAAATACAAAGCCACCTGATTAAAAAATAGAGAAATGTATTGAGAGCCAAAGAGTGAAAGACAGACCCACTAAAACATTTCTAAAGACCATTAAAAAAATCCTACATAGAAGTATCAGTGATATACATTACTATCAGGAGACAGAGTAGATATAGCTTATTAAACATATATCATACAAGAATACCAGAAGGACTTGCTACATTTTATTGGTCCATCACCTCTTTACCTGACTGGTTCTGAATAAGCAAGTGAAAACAATGAAAAAGGTTGAATATGAATGACGTAATCACACAGAGGAGAGGAAGAAATAAATTCACCAAAGAAACCCAAAACATAACAATATTACCTACAAAATAAACACTTGGCACATTAACAACAAATGTGCTTGAAATACATAATAAGATTTACATATGAACCAGATTTAGTTTTTTTAGCATGATTCTTGAAGGAAAATATATTGGAAATATCTCCATGAATTGAAATTCTTCAAAGTATAAGCTACAACCTCTATTCGCCAATGCACCTGCAAGAGTATTGGCTTCCCTATAACAATGAATTATATGTTATTCTTCAAAATATGTAAGAGTCTCCCTTTCCTCCTGAACTATATATTTGACCTTCCAACCATAAGAGTCAAATTTTTTAAATGCTAAAATAATTACCATTGAATATGTTAGGATTAAGTAATACTAAGAGGGGGGTGAATCAATATTACATCAGTTTATAAACTTATTTCACCAATACAAACTTAACCATGCAATTACTGAAATAAATAGAACATGCACATAAAGTAAACAACTCATAACACCATGATTTGTTCACAAGGAAACCTTGGCCAAGGGAATTTACACTAGTGGGGTGATACCCACAAATAATGCACTAAGAGTATAGTGTCCCTATTAGGAGATGAATATTACATTTAGTACATATCCTTGTTAAAGGATAGAAACCATGTTAGGGGTATACAATGAGAACATTGCTCTTACAAATTGATTCTATTTTGATACAATGATTTATCAAAATGATTAATACAAGCATATTTTATGTTTAAGTGGTCCCAATCATAGCTCGCATCAACTTCTGTTTGATCCTCACATCACAATGCATCTACACATTCACACATATCTTTGTATCATAAAACAACTCTACTTATATACTCAATCTCAAAAGGTTCTTCTAGCCGGCTAACAAGAACATCACAAAACATGTCCAACACTTAACCAAATAGAAAATACATATTTGGAGATCATACTTCAACAAGATTAGGGTACGACCCAATCCAAATCCAAAGTAGCACTTCTATATTCCACAATATAATCCCTTAAACATCATGACCATTCAACTTCTTTGTTAAACTATTGTATTGTCTTCGGATGACTTCAACAGACTGTAACTCTCATAGATCAACTCCAAAATACAAGAGACCATAAATGGAGGTTTACTATATCCCAAAATGTCTCCCTCTAATCTCAAATGACTTAGATCTCCATATACTATACTCGGTGACCCAAATTGTGTGATTGTACCTTGTAATTTGCATTCTAGACTTAGTCATTTTTACAAAACTAAATATCCAAAACTGGATTATACTCCAAGTGGCCATGCCAATGAGTAGTGTTTCCATAAATGAAAACCTATAAACAATGTTTATTAGGCCACTTTCCAACTATCTCCCCCTTTGGCATTGATGGAATCACTTAGTGAAAAATGACTAAGTTCTCAATACCAAACTAATAACTAAGTGCATATTTTTCATAATCACTACTCCCCCTTTGACATATCAAAATTGCAAAGGTGTAGAAAAAATAGTATCTATATACATATTAAAATTCCACAAATGCTCATCAAAAACTCATACCATGTGAAGTACATCTTGGAAAGAGATTTTCAAGATCTTCGCCTCTGCAATCCATGTCTTTATTAAGATCTGCCCAACATGAAGCAAAAGAAGATATTTTTGCGGCCTTCAGTGCTGTAGGAATGTCTTGAGTAAGATATTTCTTCACTTTATCCATATTTGAAAGGTATTTCTCCAAAATTGATAGTTTAGGAGTGATTAAAATCCTTAACACACAAAATCTCCCCAACACTCTCCATTTCTCGGTCTCAAGAACATTGATTTTGTCTAACAGTCTAGGCACTTCCTTATCCAACTCTACAATAGTTTATGATGAGGACTCACAACTATTTACTAATCTATCCAGAATCTTTATATCATTAATAATGATGTCTTCAATATTATTTAGATGATTTAGAGGATTTATATAGTATTTGTATAGCTTCCTTCCATGAGAAATACAAGACTTTGCTTCAATAATATTGTTATTCAACTGAGGGAATAGCAGCACCGAAACAACCCTCGATGGAGAGGGAGCCACAGCAGAACACAGAGAGGGATCTACAACCACCCTTGCTAGAGAGGGACCCACAACAGAATGCAGGGAAGTATTTGCAGCAGTAATATTGGGGTGCGCTACCATAGCAGGGCACATGGAAAAGGAGGTCACAATTGCACGTGACAATGGAGGTTGCAACAACGCTCAGCAATGCAGAGTGTGGCATCATTGGATGATAATTACAATTGAACTTTGCAGAGCATTTGATCATCCTCTATTAATGCTAATTATTTCCTTGTTTCTAATTTCTCATACAACTCCTTAGGAATAGTACCTTCTTTTTCAAGGAGATTCTTTTTTAATACAAGCATACATGATCTATGAAAAAATCTTCAATTAGAATCTTACCTTTCTCATCATACCTCTCATAATATTTAGGCAACTGATTGAGTTTTCCTTAATCAATGATTCTCTTCATCGGCATCTGTAGATCTAGTTTCCAATGATGTCTTTCCTTTTTTTTCTATTCCTCTACTTTCTCCTTTTCTACTTCATTCCTCTGTCTTTTAGGTGGTGAAGTCTTTTGGGAGGACCTTGTATTTCTCTTGAGGATTTCTTTTGTTTTCTCTGCTCGCGATGTCCTCTTGGGTGGTCTAGGTGTAGTATCAGGTACATCAATCATAGAATAAGGTGGACTGATAACCTTTTCAGTTTCAGGAGGTAGAAGGGTTTCAAGTGGTATCCAATCTAGAAACTCCTACTAGTATCTTTTTCCTTACTTCTTCCATCTCACCCTTTGAAATACTTTCCTTTGCTTATGCAAAAAATAATTAGTTATAGGGGTGGATAGGATATTCATGCTACCTGTCTACCTAAAATCATAATGCATACCCAAAATACTAAGGTATAACCTCTCACTTATCCAATTCTCATATTTACCTGTACAATTTACTCCTAAGGCTATAACCGCTCACTCATCTAAAACTCATATTTACTCATACATTTTAGTCTTTTGTGTTATTTCTATTTTGCCTAGTTTCCTTGTCTAATATCAATGCCTTGCGAGGGCAAATGGAAATTCACTTAATCAAATATTTTAACTAAACTCTGCAAATTGTATAAATATTTATATAATATTGTAAAATCATATAAAATTTGTATAATATTTATACTTTATTTTGATATTTTTTATAAATACTAGCTTGATCTAAAATTCAATGAAAAATTCAAAAAATATTTGTTTATGTGCACTTGTCAAATATTTTGTAGATTTATCATTTATTTGTTGAAATCAAAGAAATGTTTGTCAAATATTATCAATGTTAGAAGTTCAAATCAATAGTATCCTTGCAAGTTCATTTTCATTAGAAATTGTGGTGTTGTGGTAGGAAATGTTTGTCAAATATTATCAATGTTAGAAGTTCAAATCAACAGTATCCTTGCAAGTTCATTTTCATTGGAAATTGTGGTGTTGTAACAGGTTGGGTTCTTATTTTATGTGAGGTTGTAAATCGACCTAGATTCACCTTATCACTTCAAAATTGAAATGGAAATTTCTAAATCTATTTATTTTTTAACAACTCTGTTGAAATTTTTCCAACTCAAGTCTATCATTTGTAATATTTTATTGACAATTTGGTCACATTTAAGAAATTTTTGGCCTTCCTATCTTTTCATGGCTATGCCTACCAGTGGTCAATTTACAAATAACTTGGACTTTTTAGCCTACCATAACCATCGACTTGTAAATTCTAGCATCTTAGCTTTTGTACTTCACATTAACCTAGAAAAAGTGTTTGGCACTCTTCGATAGAGGTTTCAATTATCTCAATTTGTGTTTGGATCGGAAAAGGAAATTTTTGTTCAAATGTAGCCTTGGGGTAGCATTTTCCTTGCGAACTAGATTTACTAATTTACAGCACTATTCTCTAAATTTACTTATGTTACCTCATCTTATTTGGAAACATCGCCTCCACCTATTTTGCGCCTATAATTGAGGATACTTCATCTCTTGCATTTATTGTTGCATCCATTGTTGAGTATAGTCCATCTCTTCTTGATTTACTATTGTATTTATGGTTAAGGATACTCTTACAATTATTATTGCTATTTTTTATTTCAAATTCACCTTTTTTTAGATTTTATAATGGTTTAGTGCAGTATGTCATATTCATGACCTTTTTGATATAGCTATTTGGGATGAGTACTTGTAGATATTGATAGTTTTTTTAAGTAGTGAATTTTATATGGTGTGTATATTTGGAGGATATTCATATTCTCTTTAATTTTAGTTCTTGTGGAATTACATCTTCTTCACATGTTTTGAGGGCATATATAGGCTAATGATCATAAGTTGTCATTAGTATACAATGAAATAGTTTTTGAACCATCGGTTACATGATCACCAAGTGATAACATTCAGACAAGCGCAGAGCTCACTGAAATAGACAAGTGCAATAGTCACCGAAACAGACAAACTTGCAATGGTCACCAAAAATATCTTAACACAATGATCACTGATATCAGTGAACAAGGATAGCACTATCACTGATAGACAGTTTACAGAGTAAACTGAGATCACAGTTTATAGAGCATACTAAGCACCAATCTACCGAGAGATAGTTCTATTCCTGAGAAAAGTGGATCTGAGACTACACGTCAACTAAAGCACTTTAGTTTTAAATTAGCTTTGTTCTTAGCTATAAAACCATTTCTTGAGGATGTATAATCATTCAAGAAGATGAGGATTGTAGCCACACAAGGACATCTATGGATCAGACAGAGAGTTTCATGCAGAAGGACACAAAAGGAAGAATTCAGGTTTGAAGAACTAAGATTCAAGGCTACCAAGAAAAATAGAGGTATTATCCATCACTATAGGTGATACATACATTATATGAACTTAAATGATCTGTATTCAGTAATTCAAGATTGCATACCATTAGGTCCTAATTTTTTTTTACTACTCTCTAACAATTGTAGAAAAATATAAGAAATCCTTTAAGAAGGTGGACTTAATAGTCTTATTGTAAATCTCTTATTCGAGTGCACACTTAATAGTGTTGTTAAAATATCTTAATCGAGTAGACTTAACAAGTCTAAAATGTTACTCCTAACATGGTAAAATCATAAGAAGTGATCACACTTGTAGCCTTAACTGGTACCTTCCATTCTGCAGATAGTGAAGCTTTGTGGGTTTCATCTCCACCACATTTTTTACCTTCTAACAGGGTTTTTTGCGTTACCAATTCTTGTGTCATGTGTAACTAAGTTTCATGAATGTTTACATGCAATTTCATTTAATGTTATGATATTACATGCATAAGGTAGAAAAACACTATGGTCGGTAATGCAAGTAAAGATTACTAAAGGTTAAAGTAATAAAAGTTTTAAGGGTACTGATTCACCCCTCCCCTCTCACTACACACCATTCCATCATTCCAACAATTGGTATCAGAGCTAGATCTCTTATTTGGAAATTTTTAAATCACTTGGGAGAAAAGATCATACAATGGAAAGATATAAGCTTGATAAGAATATTGAGAATCAAAAGTTGCAGATACAAATCTTCTATGAGAAATATAAAGAAGAAAGAATCAAGATGAGAGAGCTATTGGATGAAAGAAAATCTATGGCATCTCACTTCATTGAAATTCACTATCATGAAGAAGAGATACCTGATTTTTTTCAGTCATCAGGATCTACATCTAGTAATACATCTGACACATCTGAAGGAAGCATTACAATCCTAAATGAAATCAATTAACATCTGACTGAACAAGTGAAGGTACTGCAGATTGTTCAAGAGACACGGATGGTAAGAATGTTTAAATTTATGAACAATGCTAGACAAGATGAACAAGAAAGAATATTTGTTATTGATGACAGGAGGAAAATCATTGAAAATCTGCAAGAGAGAGAAACTGAGATATAGAGACATACTAAACATCACATTGAGTTCACCAATCAAATAGTTCTTATGAGTCATGAGGCCAACCAAGTGAAGATAGAAATTAATGGGAAATTGGAAGCTATTGGTGAACTAAGAGAAGAAAATGAGAAACTAAAATATGAAGTAAGGATTCAGCAATAGCATAATGATATGATCAAGAAAGCTGAAGAGAGTAAAAAAAGAATGGATGATTTTCTAAGGGGACAAAGAAGACTCAACAACAATAGTGGTTTAGGGTATACTGAGTATGGAGATTCATCAAACTAATCTGATCAAAAATATTTCTACACAAATCTAAGACCAAGGAAGCAATCATGCAAGCATTGTGGAAAACCAGTCCACACATCAAATGTTTGTAGGAGAAAAGCTAAAGATATTCCTAAATCAACTTATACATTCATAGGTAATTGTTATAATTGTAAAAAGCATGGAAACAAAGCACATGAATGCAGATCTAAGGTGAAAAAACCAAAGAAAGAATCCTACATGGAAAAATATTGTTCCACCTACAAAATACATGGCCACACATCTCATGAATGTAGGAAAAAGAAAAATAAAGTATGGAAACCAAAAGAATAAGAAAATGCATATAAACTGAGAAGAGTTGGGAACTCATATATTTGGGATTACAACACATGGGTAAATTGCACATCATGTGGTAGATATAGAAACATAGCTACAAACTGCATGAGGAAATGGATACAAAGATCAAGAGACTAGACTAACTCCAGAATGGCATGCTTTCACTGTGATAAGGTTGGTCACATAAGCAATGCCTGTAGAGACCGAGTGACAGAGTCAAGCACTTTTTCTAATGGGAACACTATTGAAGATATCAAAAGAATGAGAAATCAAATGTGGAGGAAAGCTTCAAGCAAAGATGATGCTGGACCAAGCACCACATTAGGTGACACCTCATCCAATGGATCTGGTGATATCACCACCCCCACCTAAGAAAAACAAGTAAGTATGGAGCTACACTCTACAAAGCTGTATTTTACATCAGTTCCAATATTCATTGATAATATGCCAAATTAACATGAATGGAGATGGACTATGGTATGACTTGTTATGATTTTGAGAATCTAGTCTCGTCGGTCAATACATACCGAGCATCATCGGTATACATATGAAAAACAACCAAGTTGTCAATATAAACTGAGCATTGTTGGTAAACATGTAAAAGACAATCAAGTCTTCGCTACATACCGAGCACCGTTGGTGAACATGTAAAAAGTACAACTAAGTTGTAACTTACCCCGAGCATTTTATACTCACCAAGGATGAAGACTTTGGTATGATACCCGAGTGTCTTTGTTTCATTTACTGAGTGGTAACTGAAGCATTAAATGCACCACTTAGGTTATTTTCTATAAATAGGGCAACAAAAATCTCATTCATTCACAAAGCAAAAATAAGAAAATAGCATAGCGAAGACAAGTGACCAAAAAGACACAATTGTAGAGAGATTTATAGTAGATTTAAAGGCTACTCCAATAGATTTTTAGCATCTACAACAAAGATCAAGTGAGTATCTAGACTCACTGAGCTCACAATTCATTTACAGAGAAGCCCTAATTTCATCAAAAATGGGAACCACATCATGAGTCTCAAAGATCAAGAACATAAAGGACAAGAAGATCAACCTAATTAAGAACACAACTTTTGAAGAGCCTAATTATAAGTTTTTCCCTAAGGTTACTTCACAACCCGATGACAAGGGAGTATTCTCAAGTACACCTCCTAGGGTTTTGTTGGTTGAGGATATCCGCAAATACATCCACTTTAAGATTGTAGAGATCAGAGATCTTGAGGTTGAAGAAGCTTACTAGAAGCTTTGCCAGGATGGAAACCTTAAAGATGAACATAAGCACATTCAGGTGAAATGGTTAACCAATGCCCTAATATTCTTGAAAGAGTTTAAGACTGAGTGGATATGCATTGTACTTAGTTGGGTACATAATATAAAAATGTGGTTGGATGAACCAAAACCAATAACAAAGGTTTTGATTCACATTTTAATAGGTTATCCCGTTACCGAGAACTCAAAAGCCTTAAAGCATCCTTCTCACCCCGAGATTGAAAAGTTAACTGGTGCAGTATGGGACAGCAGAGGTTTGAAATTTAATTCAATCACCAAACCAGAGATGAAGTTGGGTGCATGTGTGATTGGGTACAAGGTATTCCAAGCTAGCTGAATGAATAATATAGCATGTTGAGCAGTTGAAACTGCTTATAAGATTGTGAAGAAGGGACTTCCACTAGACTTATCTGAGCTGTTGATGAAGCAACTGGAAGAGAATATGAGAACAATTAGATCAACAAGATCTAATACATGTAATTTTTGTTCCCTCCTTATGTGCACATTCTTCTACTTTCATAATTTCTTCCCATCTATCGGTAATGTCAATTGGGACACAACCTGACCAATAACTACATAGATTAGTGAACTCGTTAAGTCAATAGGGGATAATTTCACATTTGTAATCGATGCATACTTCACCAGTTTCGAGGGTAGAATGTGGAAGAGAATGAGATTACACAACAGGTGGAACAATACAAGGATGACATATGTTTTATAGTGGACACCGACACCACTGTAATCAAACCAGCTATACCAAGAATAGCATGGTTACCACCACTCGACTATGAGATCAACATTTATCAGTCACAAATGCTATTGAAGACCTACTAAATGAAGTTGTAGACAAATCATTGAGCAGATTTGGAACATATGACCAAGTCTAGAATCAAAATTGGCTTACTATTGAACAAGATAGATTGAAAGAAGACAAAAATCATAAATACTCTTCAAAAGAAACTTTCAGTAGATGATGAAGAATTAGAAAAAGATGACTAAGGGATAGTCACTTGTCAGTGAAGGTAAAGAATAAAGTGACTCTGAATCAAGTGAATCAAATGCACCACCAGCCAAGAAAGAAAATGTAACAAATGTAACATTTGCATCAAGAACAAGGAGAAAAACAACAAATGAAGCAGACTCATCATTGGTAAAGAAAGGTATTGTGAGGACTTATCAGAAAAGAAAGCCTCAAACCAAGCCATCAACAATGAGACAAAGAAGGAAATATATAAGAGGAAAAGAGGACAAGGATGACACTGAACAGGATGAGAGAGAACAAGGACTCCAAACTGAAAAGATCAAAGTTCCTAAAATAGTTGATGAAGTTGCAGAGTCAATCATCAACACAGGGAGCATATCACATCACAAGATAAGACAATGGCTAACCTTGTCTCCCAGAGATCAGAATAAGATAGAAGAAGCCATAATTTAGGCAATGGTTGCATACAAGTATGTACCAATACAATTCAACAAGAATACTCCATAAGAGCTTAATTACAAAATATCAGTAAGATAGACATATGCCTTGCACACAAAAAAAAAAGATAAGGGAAAGATCCCTAGTTACACTCATGACACCCGAGTCAACAGTTGAAGAAATTGATTCAAAAATAAAGGAGCATGCAAAGAAATTTTTAGCCAAGATGAGAGCATACAAAGTACTAGAGGGAAGATTAGAAGACCTTAACAAAGAAAGCAATGAGATTTGGAATTGAATATTCAATACCCCCAAGCAAGTACTGGATCTTACCAAGACACCTCATTATGAAGAGAAAGAGGCCACACCAAGCCTAGAGCATATCTTCATCAATTACACCAAGGATGTCAATCCAGTTGATTTTATAATAGAGGCAAGTAAGGCCATGGATGACATACCTCAGATATTACAAACATTACAAGAAATACCAGACATCACAAAAAAAGATATCTCTTATTGATCCTGATGATTATCCCAGGAATGATGAAGATGTAAATGATGCCGCAAAGCAAGCAAAGGAAAAGGATATAATGGATGTTGCATAGGAAAATGTACCAGGTCACATGACTTTATTGATACAAGCTATCAATATAATTACTAAAGAAAAGGAAAAGACACCTGAGCCTAATGCAAACATACCAATGGACATAGGTGATGAACAAGGGAAGCAGAAAGATACAAATGAGGAAAACAAAGATACAAGTGGAGAGGAAGCACCGAATGATGCCACTACCAAGGAAATCGAAGAGGTAAACAAGGTTGCGGATAAAGACAAGGATGATGTAGAGAAGTCTACGACCGACCAACAATTTAATACCAAGTAGAATACAAAAGGCATCACACCTCCCATACAATCACCCAAATCAAAAGAGACAGAAAAGGAACTTTCAATAGTCCTTCATTCCCCTGCTTCTAGTACAATTCTGAAGAAGAATAAGAAGAAGAAGAGAAAAGCACTGGTCACACTTGATGAAATCATTGATATACCCGACTGTGATCCATGGACACTAGATCCTGAGTCACTGATGAAATATGGAGAACTTTGCAAGAGGAAGGCAATACAGGAAAAGCTCAAAAAGGAGCACAAAAATTCACAAGTCCTAACAAATACAAAGGAAATATTATTGCAGATAGTACCTGACACTCAAATTGATCAAAATGCACCAATACTTGATTAATTAGCAGTTCTCACTGAGGCCATTACATTGTAGAATGTGGAAGCTGGCAAGGTGATTGAAGAACGTGTAGAAGAAAAGTGTAAATAAAAGCTCAGAGAGAAGATCAGCCAAGAAGTGACAGAAAACAAGGTAAAAAATTTTGAGCTAGTTACTAGATTGGAACCAATACTATCAGAAGTAGTCAACTTAGTTCAAAATTTGTGAACAATAGAGCATTTCACTACCGAGCATAGTGAAAAGCTAACTACAATAGATGAAGATCTTAAAGCTAGTGCACAAAGTCTCACAACCAAGGAAAATGCATTCCAATTGCATTATGAGAAGATTGTAGAAGAAAAATGTTTGAGAATTGAGCTAAAAAAGGCTAAAAGAAAAATTAGAGATGAGGTAACGGAGCTCCAAACTGTGTTACTCCCAAATCTCACATTATTGTTGAAATACGTGACTTCAAAAAAAACATTAATTGCCACCCCAGAGGTGTCAGTTACCGAGAGTATATATGACGTGCATGCCAGATTCACTTTGGCACATATGACCCTCAAACACCTCAAGGACCAATGGGAGAAGTAGATGGAAGACATATAAAAATCCCATACCCACATATTTGACAAGCTGTAAGTACTACACCTTTGTTATTATTTTCAAAAAAGGGGGAAAATATATGCAAGGGGGGAAATATATGTATACATCAAAAAAGGAGAAAATGTATATATGTATATACCTTACAAAAGGGAAAAACATGTCAAAGGGAAATAAAAAAAGGAGGAATCATGTACATACATTGTATTGAGACATGCACATCGGGGGAGTCATTTGGAAAGGTAAACACTTGGTGTATATATCAAACACATCAGTTAAATGCACATATCCTTTTTTGATACTAATGCCAAAGGGGAAGATTGATGATCATAAGTTGTCATATGTATACAAGGAAAAAGTTTTTGAACCCTCAGTTACATGATCACTAAGTGGCGGCATTCAAACAAGCATAGAGGTCACCAAAATAGAAAAGTGCAATAGTCATTGAAACAGACAAGTGCAATGGTCACCAAAAATATCTTAACATAGCGATCATTGATATAAGTAAACATGAATAGCACTAACACCGAGAGACAATTTATAGAGTAAGTCGAGAGCATAGTTCATAGAGCATACCAAGCACCAGTCTACCAAGAGACGGTTTTATTACCGAAAAAAGTGGATCTGAGACTACACATCAGCTAAAGCACTTTACTTTTAAATTAGCTTTGTGCTTAGCTAGAAAACCATTTCTTGAGGATTAAGTAAAGCATATGTAATAGTTTTAGTTAGTCTAACTCTTTGTAAACATGTAAACTAGGAGATCAATGTAAAGTTGTAAACCTTTGGTCATAGAGTTTTTCTTGTAAATTGTGAAACCTAATTAGGTCATAACCTTTGAATATGTAGATTTATAATCATTCAAGAAGATGAGGATTGTAGCCACACAAGGACATCCATGGATCATATAGAGAGTTTCATGTAGAAGGATGCAAAGAGAAGAATTTAGTTATGAAGAACTAAGATTCAAGGCTACCATGCAAAACAGAGGTATTATCCATCACTATAGGTGATACATACATTATGTGAACTTAAAGGATCTACATTCAGAAATTCAAGATTGCATACCTTCAGGTCATAAGTAGTTTTGACTACTCTCTAACAATTGTAGCAAATAGAAGAAATTCTTTAAGAAGGTGGACTTAACAGTCTTATTGTAAATCTCTTAACTGAGTGCACACTTAACAGTGTTGTTAAAATATCTTAACTAAGTAGAATTAACAAGTGTAACATGTTACTCCTAATAGGGTAAGATCATCAGAAGTGATCACACTTGTAGCCTTAAATGGCACCTTCCATTCTGTAGATAGTGAAGCTTTGTAGGTTTCATCTCCACCACAGTTTTTACCTTCTAACAAGGGTTTTCTGCGTTACCAATTCTTGTGTCATGTGCTACTAAGTTTCATGAATGTTTATATGAATTTTTACATGCAATTACATTTAATGTTATGATATTACATGCATAAGGTAGAAAAGCAATATGGTTGGTAATGCAAGCAAAGATTACTAAAGGTTAAAGTGATAAAAGTTTTAAGGGTACTGATTCACCCCTCCCCTCTCAGTACACACCCTTCCATCATTCTAACATAGGCTCTCTTGTTCCTTTTATACAACACTATTTATCATATTTTGGCACTGGTATAGAGATATTCAAGTGCATTTGGAAGGATTGTCATTAAGTTTTACTTCCTCATTTTTCTTTCAAGAATGGAAAGACATCTTAAATAATTTTATGGTTTTGTTTCCTCTTGGGGGAGAAATATTGTTCATCAAGCTTGGAGCACCTATAACATTCATTAACAAAAATTTATCATCACAGTAGGAGATTCTTCATTCAAGGAGTTGCATTGTCTCAATTATTCTTTTCTCTTTTAAGAATTATTTTACATCACAATCATAATTTTTTTCTTATACTGCCAATAGAGATTTTTTGCCATATGGTTTTCTCCTCTTTTATTTAAGAGTTTGCATTATACTTTAGTACTTTACTAGGCTTTTTATTTTTGGACTCTTCACTCTTTTTCATCACCTAAGCTATGCTTAACAGAAATGTTGGTGTATTAATCATGCTTGTGTGGTGCTTATGTGTTAACTTTCCTATGTAGCAAGATAATGAACGGGTAGGTAGGATATTTTTCTTATATATATACCTTAGATCCTAATGCATAATCAATAATTTATTGAATCCTCATATTTTCTATTGTAATTTTCTCTTCTTGACTTTAATTTATATTTAGTGTTCCTAACCAATTTCACACAATATACAATGAGTAAAATATTTTACAAAGAAAAATGTGTAACCATTAATTTTAATGGTTTATAATAATTATTTTCTTTCTTATAAGAATTTCAATGCACATATTGTAGCTCTATATACATTACGAAACTTGCATATGACATTTTTTTATCAAAAGGCTCAAGGCTTGAATAGATGTATATATTAACAAATTGAAATATGAACAAGATATACTGAGAAATAAAAAAGGAGGCTAAACTAGTGAAAAATCCTCTGAGCAAGACAAAGCCACCTGATTAAAAAAATAGAGAAATGTATTGAGAGCCAAAGAGTGAAAGGCATACCCACTAAAACATTGCTAAAGACCATTAAATAAAAATCCTGCATAGAATTATCAGTGATATACATTACTATCAGGAGACAGAGGAGATATAGCATATTAAACATATATCCTACAAGAATACCATAAGGAATAGCTTCATTTTATTGGTCTATCACCTCTTTACCTGGCTTGTTCTAAATAAGCAAGTGAAAACAACAACAAAGGTTGAATATGAATGACCCAAACACACAGAGGAGAGGAAGAAATAAATTCACCAAATAAACCCAAAACATAACAATATTACCTACAAAATAAACACTTGGCACATAATAGAAAATGTGCTTGAAATACATAATGAGATTTACATATGAACCAGATTTGGTTCTTTTAGCAGGATTCTTGAAGGAAAATATTGGAAATATCTCCATGAATTGAACTTCTTTAAAGGATAAGCTACAACCTCTATTGGCCAATCCACCTACAAGAGTATTGGCTTCCCTATAACAATGCATTATATGCTATTCTTCAAAATATGGAAGAGTCTCCCATTCCTCCTGAACGGTATATTTGATAAGAGTCAAATTTTTAAATGTTAAACTAACGACCATTGAATCTTTTAGGATTAAGTAATATTGAGAGGGGGGTGAATAATTATTACATCACTTTATAAAATTATTTAACCAATTCAAACTTAACCATACAATTATTGAATTAAATAGAACATGCACATAAAGTAAACAACTCATAACACCATGATTTGTTCATGAGGAAACCTTGGCCATGGGAATTTACCCCAATGGGGATGATACTCACAAATAATTCACTAAGAGTATAGTGCCCCTATTAGGGGACCTAGCCCTTTTAGGAGTTGAATATTACATTTAGTACATATCCTTGTTATAGGATAGAAACCATGTTAGGGGTATACAATGAAAACACTGCTCTTACAAAGTAAATCTATTTTGATACAATTATTTATCAAAATGATTAATACAAGCATATGTTATGCTTAAGTAGTTCCACTTATAGCTCACATTAACTTCCGTCTAATCCTAACATCACAATGCATCTACGCATTCACACCTATCTTCGCATCATAAAACAACGCTACTTATATACTCAATCTCTAAAGGTTCTTCTAGTCGGCTCACAAGAACATCACAAAATGTGTCCAACACTTAACCAAATAGAAAATACATATTCGGAGATCATACTTCAACAAGATTAGGGTAGGACCCAATACAAATACAAATTATCACTTCTAGGTTCGACAATATACTCCCTCAAACAGCGCGACCATTCAACTTCTATGTTACACTGTTGTATTGTCTTCGCATGACTTTAGCAGACTATAACACTCACATCAACTCCAAAATACAAGAGACCATAAATGGAGGTCTGCTATATCCCAAAATGTCTCCCTCTAAGATTGCATTACTTAGATCTCCATATACTATACTCGGTGACCCAAATTGTGTTATTACACCTTGTAATTTGCATTCTGGTGTTAGTCATTTTTACAAAACTGAATATCCAAAATAGGATTGTACTCCAAGCGACCATGCCAATGAGTAGTATTTCCATAAATGACAACCTATAAACAATTTTGATCAGGCCACGTGCAAATATCTCCCCCTTTGGCATTGATGGAAACACTTAGTGAAAAATGACTAAGTGCTCAATACCAAACTACTGACTAAGTGCATATTTTTCATACTCATTACTCCCCTTTTGACATCAATGGAAACGGTGTAAAAAAAAATAGTATCTATATACATATCAAAATTGTACAACTACTCATCAAAAATTCATACAATGAAGTACATCTTGGAAATAGATTTTCAAGATCTTCGCCTATGCAATCTATGTCTTTACTAGGATCTGACCAACATGAATCAACCCATTTAGAGAAAAAGAATATATTTTTGCAGCCTTCAGTGCTGTAGGAATGTCTTCAGTAAGATATTTCTTTGTTTTCTCCTTAACTGAAAGGTATTTCTCTAGAATTGATAGCTTAGGAGTGATTAAACTCCTTAACACACCAAATCTCCCTAACACTCTCCTTTTCTCAATCTCAAGCACACTAATTTTGTCTAATAGTCTAGACAATTCCTTATCCAACTCTACAATAGTTTTTGAGGAGGACTCACAACTGTTTACTAATGTGTCCAGAATCTTTCTATCATTAATAATGATGTCTTCAATATTCTTCAAATGATTTAGAGGATTTATATAGTAGTTGTATAGCTTCCTTCAATGAGAAATATAGGACTTTGCTTCAATAATATTGTTATTTAGTACACCTAAGTCCCATGTAATTGACTTACATAAATCTTCTAGCTTCGTCCCAATGTACTCTTTTCTAGCTCTAATTGTTGTGGCCTTCTCTAAAGACTCAAAATCAACATCAAAGTCATCAAGAACTTTTTTCAAGTCATCCATTGTATCCTTTCCTTGGAAGGTGAAAGGTAGGGCTAGGAGTTTGTTGATACTATCGACTGCTCTTTCCAATACCTTGGAATTCCTCTCTGATTTATGTTCAGATCTCTCCTTATCCTTAGAAAAATCCATGTAAGATAACTTCATTAATTTACCTTCATCCATCCCAGATATGGAGGAAATTTTCCTAACTGTATAATGTTTTGTGGAAGCACCCTTACACCAAGAAGGAGAAGATTTCTTTTTCTTGAATTCCAAGTCACATTGAGCTAAAATGTGACCAGTCTTAAAGAATTTATGATATCTAAAAGGAATACCCTTGTATCCAAGCTTTTGGATCCATGATCCTAAAGTTCATTCAATTTTGATTTCAGCTGGGAGACCCATCGAAGTATCAAGTTCAACTAAAATGCTAGAAAAAGTAGAATGGTAAATATTTAAGGAATACTGATCCAGCATAAAAAATAATAATAAATAAACCCCAAAGCCTCATACACTTCCTTAAGGACAAAGTCATGCCAAAGATGAAGTGGGAGGTTAGGGAGTCTAATGCATATAGGTATTTTACTAAAGACTTCTAATGAGGGATTAAAATCTGGGTGCCAGGGTTTAATCATAAGCATAAATTTGTCATCCTCCCAGCTAAAAAAGTGATCACACAGGATCTTGGTTCTATCCTCAACAATATCAAACTTAGAAATGAAAAACCCCTTTTTCAAAGGAAAGATATGAATAGTACCTAAAATCAATGGTTCCCACTTACGATTAACTCATTCATACAATAGGGGGATGCTAGGCCAGAATCCTCAAAAATGAAAAATCAGACCATGAGATTTAAAATCTCAGTGTTGTTCTTCAAATCCCATTTAGCCTCAAAAGAAAGCTTGACTGATAAACAGCCACACATAGGAACCAGTGTAGCCCTAGGTTCTTTCTTAGTCCCAGAAGGCTTGGTTACAATCTTTGTAAAAGACTCCCCTAGACTCTTTGAGGCTACATGAGAGAGACCAGTAGCCTGAATAGAGGGAAAGCTCGCCACCAAAACCCTATCTACCACCACAGCAGGAACAAATGCCTCAAAATTTGTAAATGGAGTAGGGTCGATAGGAAGAGCTCCAACAACAAATCAAACCTGTATGTCTACACTTGCAGGAGAGGCACCATTAACATTAAAGGTCATGCATTCAACTGAGGGAAAAACAACACCCCTCACATGTCCTAGGCCAAAACCACCCTTGCTAGAGAGGGATCCACCATAGAACATAGAGAGGGATGCACAACCACCCTTGCTAGATAGGGAGCTACCATAGAATGCAAGGAAGGATCCGTAGCAGTAAGATTGGGGTGTGCTACCATAGCAGGGCACATGGAAAAGGAGGTCACAATAGCGCATGACAATGGAGAGGTTACAACAGCACTCAGTGATGCAGAGTGCAGCATCGTTAGATGATAATTATAATTGAACTTTGTAGAGAATTTGATCATCCTCTGTTAGTGATGAATGTTTCCTTATTTCTAATTTCTCATAAAACTCCTTAGGAATACTACCTTATATTTCAAGTAAATTCTTTTTTAATACAAGCATATGATCTATGAAAAAATCTTCAATTAGAATCTTATATTTCTCATCATACCTCTCATAATATTTAGGTAACTGATTGATTTTTCCTTAATCAATGATTCTCTTCATCAGCATATTTTGATCTAGTTTCCAATGATGTCTTTCCTCTATTTTCTTCTATTCCACTTTATTTTCCTCTACTTTCTCCTTTTCTACTTCATTCCTTTGTCTTTTAGGTGGCGAAGTCTTTTGGGAGGACCTTGTGCTTCTCTTGGGGATGTCTTTTGTTTTCTCTACCTGTAATGTCCTCTTGGGTGGTATAGGTATAGTATCAGGTACATCGATCATAGTAGAAGGTGGACTGATAACCTTTTGAGTTTTAGGATGTGGAAGGGTTGCAAGTGGTTTCCAATCCAAAAAATCCTACTGCTATCTTTTTCCTTACTTCTTTCATCTCATCCTTTGAAATACTTGCCTTTGCTACTACATTATCCACGACATTCTCTACTTTTCTTTTCCTTGCTTCCCTAGTCTTTTCCTCTCTTATCTTTGCTGACTTATCCTCATAAGTTCTACATGTTTCTTCAAAGGGATCAATCTCAGAAGATAAGACATGTCCTACTTGCATAGTTAGAACTTCTGAAATGACCTCATATCTCATAGGATAACACCACTTATTTCTTGGTTCAACTACCTCAAATCACACACAATCAGATTCAACCATGAAATAGATTGTATCTTTATATTTCTCAACCATCTCTATAGAATTTTGAGCATACCAAATAACTCTCCATCTACCCAAGTGCTATTTTGACTCCTATAACTATCTGTGATCTGAATTCTAGTAGGTTTTCTATCTTTCCAAGATCTATGGTTCATTCTAGGAAATTTATGTAAATGTGAATATAAATATGAATCAATAAAGACCTAAACCTGAATGTCTTTGACTTATCTCGCTTGATCTGCTTCACATTATCCAAAAATTGTTGTGCAAGAACTTTGAATAGATTGTACTTTACATTGTCTTTCACCATTTTGTAGGTCATCATAATAACTCCCATGAATACCAAATTAGGTCAGCTTCTATAGTGAAGTTTGTATCCAAGAATCATAGAAACTAATCTAACATCTTGGTGAAAGATGTCAAAAATGGTCATTGCCCTCTTATCCCATCTAGATCGTGTTAGGGTTTCCACCCATTTCTTCATGTTCTTCTCCACAATAGGGATAATGCTAGAATTGTCCAAACATGTAGCATCATGTATCAACTCACTGGTGATCTTAAAAAAATTCTCACCAATCCATAGAAATTGATATGAACTCTGCTCAGAATAATCTTTATCCACTCTTCTTCATTGAATTCTTAGAGTTTTGTCATTCACATAATGCTAAGGTTTTCTAAATAAGCGAACTCATCCTTCCATTTCCCATCCTCCTTGATCATGTCCTTCATTTATTTGAAGATCTCAAATTCTCCCATTGACTCATACTTGGAATGAATTGATGAACTATAACTGATCGAATGTTTGAAGATGATAAGTTGATGATCACCGAGTTGTAAAAGTGAATGCGAGACATTAAATTAGTTAATGTATTGTATTTTCATTGATGCCAACTTGGTATAAACTGATTTTTCATACACATATTTTCATAAAATTGAAGACACCAAAGAGATAAAGTCTATGTTGTTGGTAAAACATAAAAAATTTGTATACACCAAGTGACAGTAAACACCGACGGACAGTGCACACTGATGGACAGTGAACACCGAGCATTTCATAGTGTATACCGAGCACCGTAGTAACCAGGAAAGTGTTACCGAGAAAGAAATATTTACTGAGCACAACTGAATTTGTCACTGATCATAACTGAATTCAATGACTGAACTAACTAGATTTGATGACTGTTCAGAACTGAAGTTCAAGAATGAGAAAACTACTTAACTGGCAAGAGCTATATTTAGAGATTGGTTGATTGATTTATTTATTCTTAACAATCAGTTAAACTAAATCATGGAAGAGATTTAAAGTGTAGTTATCAAGGAGAGATCTATGGAATAAAACTAAAGTAGAGCTTTATGGGATAAAGCAAAGAATGGCAAGTTTTACCGATCAAGAAGTGATCTACGACAAAAACAAGGACATTGAGCGGCTAATAATGTCTATATGAAGAGAAAATTAATTCATTGGAAATAGAGGAATGTTGAATATAATTATGGTTAAGATAGAAGCCTTCATGCATATCTGATCATACAAGATGAAGAATAGAGCCAAAGAATTATGCCGATACCGAGCAATAGAGAACAGAACATTCACCGAGAAAAAAGAACAAAGAAGGAAGCAAAGAAATTGAAGAAAATATTGATTAGAGAGGTATTATTGGACTAATAATAGATCTTAATATCTTCAAGTTAAATTTTTATTTTGAACAGATCATTTACTGTATCAGTTTAACCATTGATTCAAAAAATCTCTTAATCGAGTGGGATTTAACAGTCCTTAATGTATTGAGATACTCAAGAGTATCAAAAGGTTTTCTTGTTGATAGAATAGTGAGTGCTAGGTCAAAAGACAAACTCTTAGTTTCAAATCCTTTAACAAGGTCGCACTAAATAGTGTGTTGTAACCTTTAACAGGATTGGCTCTTCATTGAGCTCACTTTAGAAGAGTGAAAATTTTGGGTCATCGGTCCCAAGAGGTTTTTCCCTTAACAAGGTTTCCACATTAAAATCTATGTGCCAAATGTGTATTTATTTCATTGCATTGATATTCTATTTTACACATTATTGATACTGGATTGGTCGGTTTACACTAAGTGTATTTTTTGCTACTCAGTAAAGTCTAGAAAAGATAAACAACATATATTACCCAGTAGATTATATTTGTTAAAGTTATTTATGGCATACATCTTGATGGACTGAAATATAACTAGAGGATATTGTATTTGAGATATAAGTTTTGGTAGGATTTTTGGAATTATTTTAAGGCTGTTGATTCACCCCCCCTCCTGTTATTCTAACAATTGGTATCAGAGCTTTGGTGCTTGGAAGAGAGTTTAAAGGGACTTAAGCTAAAGATCAGAAGATGAGTAAAAGGGATGTGCCTAAGTTGAACAAAGACAACTTTGCATCATGACAAAGTAGGATAAGACTTCATCTATCAAGTATTGTAAATGATGTCACACAATAATTGGATACTAAATATGTTGCACCTACTGGACCTCTGACTGTTGATTAATTAAGAGAGAAACATGAACACAATTATATGATGATAGAACTTGCTTCTTCACTATCCGATGCTAAATTTGAAGATGTGAAATCATGCACCTCTGCAAAGAAAATGTGGGACAAAATCAAGCTAGCACATGGAGGAGATGCAAATGTGATAAGAGCTAAAGATGAAAGCCTAAGAGGAAAGTTTGATGACCTAAACATGAAAGAAGGAGAGAACATCACTCGGTACATTGACAGAATTAAAGAAGTTGTTAATGTTATTCGAGGAGTGGAGGAGTACTTAAGGAATAAATATTTGTACATAAAATTCTGAGAACCTTACTACGTGTTTATGCTATTAGAGTATCTAAAATTCAATAAATGAGAGCAGTATCTAGTAACAATGTTACTCTTGATAGTTTGATTGGTAGACTTATTTTATTTATAATGAGAAACTATGACAATAGTGTCTTACCAACTATTGAGTATGCATTCAAATCTTCTCTGAAAATAAGCAAATATAGTAAAAAACACGCTGTGAGAAATGATAGTGACAGTGATAGTGATGAGCAAGAACTTGATGAACTTGAAGCACTAATGGATAGAAGATTACATAGAGGTAAAGGAAGATATAAAAGTAAATTACCTTTGGTCTATTTTAATTACAAATAAATTGGACACTTTATTGCTAGATGCCCTAACAAGAAAAAGGATGAAAGAAACAATGACAGATCTTATGAAAAGAAGTATGAAAGAAGTGATGACCGAGACTACAGAAGCAACCGACACTTTGACAGAAGAGATAACCGAGATTATAGGGATAAAGGAAAGAAGGCTAGATACCTGGTTTAGAACAAAGCTAAAGATTCTACTACTGATTCTAATGAAGATGTTGAGGTAGTATTTTTTCTATGAAGGATGATTCAGATGAAGAAGAAAGGTATGTTGAAACTACACTCATATCTAAAGTTAGCAAAAATGATGTCTGGATTATTGATAGTGGTTGTACTCATCACATGATTGGAGATAAAGAAAATTTTGAAACTTTTGAATATTATAATGGTGGATCAGTTAGGATGGGTAATGACTCACCTTGCCCAGTTGAAGGAAAAGGAACCATCATGTTCAATAATCTGATTAGATGTGAAAATACATATTGGGTGAAAGGACTTAACTATAATCTATTAAGTGTTTCACAGTTGAACAACACAGAACACCGAGTTGCATTTGAGAACAAAAAGGCAATTATCTATAATGAAAAAGGAAATTTGATCGGTACTAGTGAACAAACAAAAGGTAATATATTCTATCTTGATGATATTGAGACCACTTGTTTATTGGCTAGAAATGAAGACATTTGGTTGTGGCATAAAAGGTTATGTCGTGTGAATTTTGACAACATGGTTAAGATAAGTAAGAAAATAAAAGTGAGAGGCTTACTAATTATTTCAAGGCCCAACCATGTTATGTGCAAGAATTGTCAAAAAGGAAAAATGACAAAGTCTAGTTTCAAGAGAAAAACATACACATTTAATGCTATTCTAGAGTTAGTCCATACTGACTTATGTGGACCAATGAGAACAAAGAGCTATTATGGTGATAGATACTTTATTCTATTTGTTGATGACCATTCTACGATGATGATTGTCATATTCTTAAAATAGAAATTTGAAGCACTTAAGATGTTCAAATGGTATAAAGAAAAAGTTGAAAAACAAATTGGAAAAGAACTTAAATGTTTAAGATTAGATAGAGGAGGAGAATTTATTTTTTATGAATTCACTAACTTTTTTAATGAGCATGGGATTACAAGATATTTTTCTACACTGAGAACACCACAACAAAATGGGATTGTTGAAAGGAGGAATAGATCAATTGTTGATTGTGCTAGAACACTGATGATTGAAAAAGGCATCACACAAACATTCTGGAGAGAAGTTGTAAGTATTGTGCTCTATACACTAAACCGAGTTCAATTAAAGAAAGACACCAATAAGACACTTATGAGCTATGGTATGGATACAGACCAAATCTGAGTTACTTTAGAATTTTTGGAAGTCAGTGTTATATACTGAAATATGATAGAAATGGGAAACTTGCCTCTAAAAGTGATGAAGGAATATTTCTAGGATATTCTACTAAAAGAAAAGCTTATAAATGTCTAAACAAATCTTCTAACAAAATCATTGAAAGTACAAATAGATTTGTCTACATTGAAGAACCTGACACCTTACTAGAGTGACAAAACAATGCAACCGACCAATAGGGTGCACACACCGAGAATCAAGAAAATGTTCACAATGTTGAACCAAGTGATAATGAAGATCAAAATGTAGATCAAAATGAAGAACAAAGATCTGAACATGTACTTTCTAAATATGTCAAAAGACACTATCCACAGGACCAGATCATTGGAGACAAAAGAGTTGGAATGAGAACAAGAAGTAAGTCACTTAACACTAGATGTTTGATTTGTGATTTTGAGCCTAAATCTATTAATGTTGCACTTGAGAAACAAGAATGGGTTAGTGTAATGATTAAAGAGATTGAACAGATTGAGAAGAATAAAACATGGACATTAGTACCTAGACCGAGTGACAAAAATGTCATTGGTACCAAATGAATTTTCAAAAACAAACTGAATGAGAATGGAGAAGTCACAAGAAAAAAAGCAACACTAGTGTGCAAAGAGTATTCACAAGAAGAAAGTATTAACTATGGAGAAACCTTTTCACCCATTTCTAGACTAGGAGTAAGAATTCTACTTGCTTATGTTTCTTTCAAAGGATTCAAAGTATACCAAGTGGATGTTAAATCTACATTTCTAAATGGAATACTAGAAGAGGAGGTATACATTGAACAACCTGAAGGGTTTGTTGATCCTAACAAGAGGAACATGGTTTGTAGACTACACAAAGCCTTGTATGGATTAAAACAAGCACTAAGAGCATGTTATGAAAGACTTAACTCTTATCTCATTAGTATAGGATTTGTTAGAACAAGTGACAACAGTAATCTATATTTAAAAGGAGATACTGATGGTAAGATTTTGATTGCTGAGATATTTGTTGATGATATCATATTTGGAGGTAATGATATGCTATGCAAGTCATTTTTTGATGAAATGAGAAAAGGATTTTAAATTTCAATGTTTGGAGAGATCAAATTTTTTCTTGGTCTACTGACTCTACAACAGGAAGAACGCATCTACATCACACAATCCAAATACATCAAAGAAGTTCTGAACATATTCAAGATGGAGGACTCCAAACCAGTTGGAACACCTATGGCAACCAGATGCAAATTAACAAAGGAAGACAAGATAACTGAGGTAAATTAGACCTTATATAGATCTATGATTGGAAAAATAATGTATGTTGTACACACTAGACCTAATATAGCACATACAGTTGGTATAGTTGCAAGATTCTCTGCTAATTCTAAGGAATCACACATGACTGTTGTCAAAATAATTTTGAGATTTGAAGATTACTAAATACTATGGTTTGTGGTACAATAAAGAAGGAAAGTGGATCAAGCAATTGCTAAAAGGTATGAATGAAGAAATTATTGAGCCAATAATTATCTATTGTGATAATACTAGTGTTATAAACATCTCAAAGAACCATGTGATGCATGATAAGACAAAGCACATAGCTATTAAGTATCATTACTTGATGGAACAAGTACAAGAGAAAGAGGTGATACTGGAATATGTACAACCAAAGAACAACTAGAAGACATATTCACAAAACCATTTCCAAAAGATACAATTGAGCACCTAAGAAATAGACTAGGGGTTCATCCCTTGTCAGCTGGTCACTAGCTGACTAGGAGGCTGCATCAGCCTACACATCGTCAGAAGATCAAACATGTTGATGCAAGATGGATATGGACTATAATGACATATTTGTACACTAAAGGTACTTATCTGAACCACACAATAGAGATATTTTTGGATACTATAGATTTGTATTGTTGATGGAGAGGAGATTCAATGATATATTTTTTTGTTTAGCATTGTTGTCAAAGGGAGAGAAGAATTCAATGAAATATCCATTAGGGAGAAAAAAAAATCTAATGGGAGAGAAATGAAATATCCATCAGGGAGAAAAAAATTTGTCAAAGGGAGAGAAAAGATCAGAGAATGAGGTTTCTACAAAGGGAGAGAAAGATCCAATGATGATGAAGAGAAACATATTCAATAAAATAACCATTTATCAAAGGGGGAGAATTGGAAAGAGTTAACAATGCATATCTATCCAGAAAAGGGAGAAGAGATTCTACAAGAAAGGGAGAGACAGAATCAGAAAATAGAATTGCTACTAGGGAATAAAGAAAGGGAAAGCACACAGCACAATCAAATCTAAGCTAGAAGAGCTTACCAAGATTCAGATATTTGAATTGGAAATATAGAACAATAAGTTTGGTATGTTATGGCATATCTTATACTTCATATTTCATAGTATGTTGTCATCAATGCCAAAGGGAGAGATTGATGAACTATAATTGATTGAATGTTTAAAGATGATAAGTTGATGATCACCAAGCTGTAAATGTGAATGCAAGACATTGAATCAGTTAATGTATTGTATTTTCATTGATGTTAACTTGATATAATATGATTGTTCATACACATATTTTCATAAAATTGAAGTGATCAAAGAGAAAAAGTTTATGTTGTCGGTAAAACATAAAAATTTTGTATACACCGAGTGACAGTAAACACCAACAGACAGTGCACACTGACAAACAATGAACACCAAGCAATTCACAGTGTATAGTGAACACCGCAGTAATTGAGAAAGTGTTACCAAGAAAGAACTATTTACCGAGCGCAACTAAAGTTGTCACCGAGCATAACTGAACTCAATGACCGAGCTAACTAGATTTGACGACCGATCATAACTAAAGTTCAAGAAAGACAAAACTACTTAGCTGGAAAGAGCTATATTTAGATATTGACTGATTGATTACTTTATTCTTAGTGATCAGTTAAACTAGAGCATGGAAGATATTTAAAGCACAGTTATCAAGGAGAGATCTATGGAATAAAACTAACGTAGAGCTTTATGGGATAAAGAAAAGAATGGCAAGTTTTACTGATCAAGAAGTGATCTATGACAAAAAAACAAGGAGATTGAGAGGCTAATCATGTATATATAAAGAGACAAGTAATTCATTGGAAATAGAGGAATGTTGAATATAATTATGGTAAAGATAGAAGTATTCATGCAGATCTGATCATATAGGCTGAAGAACAGAGCCAAAGAATTTTGCAGACACCGAGCAACAAAGGACGAAGCATTCACCGAGCAGACAAAACAAAGAAGAAAGAAAAGAAACTAAAGTGAATATTGATTAGAGAGGTATTATTGGAATAACAATATATCTGAATAGCTTCAAGTTAAAGTTGTATTTTGAACAAATCATTTACTATATCATTTTAACCATTGATTTAGAAAATCTCTTAACCAAGTGGGATTTAACAGTCCTTAATGTATTGAGATACTCAAGAGTATCAAAAGTTTTTCTTGTTGACATCATAGTGAGTGCTAGGTCAAAAGACCAACTATTAGTTTTAAATCCTCTAACAAGGTTGCACTTAATAGTGTGTTGTAACCTTTAATAGGGTTGGCTCTTCACTGAGCTCACATTAGAAGAGTGAAAATTTTGGGTTACCGGTCCCAAGTGGTTTTTCCCTTAACATGGTTTCCACATTAAAATCTGTGTCAAATATTTATTTCTTTCATTGCATTGATATTTTTTTTACACACTATTGATACTGGATTGGTTGGTTAACACTAATTTTATTTGTTTCTACTCGGTAAAGTCTAGAAAAGATAAACAATATATCTTACCAAGCAGGTTGTATTTGTTAAAGTTATTTATGGCATACATCTTGATGGACTAAAAGATAACTAGAGGATATTATATTTGAGATATAAGTTTTGTTTGGATTTTTGGAATTATTTTAAGGCCACTGATTCACCCCCCCCACCCCCCCTCTCTCAATTATTCTAACATGAATGTATGTGCTAATGTCTTCCACATGAAGCATATTGTAGGGTGTTTTCCAAAATGCACCTTTAGGGTTGTCTTCAATAGAATTGAAGGGATATTTCTTAAATTTATACCTCGGCCTTTCACCAACAACAAAAAGCAATGGAGTATCCATAGTAATAAAGAGCTCGCAAGTGATCAAAATAGCTTTTTCTTCTTGATGAATCTAGGTATGCATGCTCAGTGATCACAAAAAATTCCCCATCTTCTCTCCTTGTTCCTTTGGTCTCCTTTAGCTCTGCTCGAATAGTGATCAAATATGTTCAAGTGAATAAACTTATACTTCATCATGTCAGAATTAACACCTTTCCCAATGAACTCATAAGTCTGTAAATGATCCAGTCTATCATAATTCTAGTGATCACAAGATACAATGTGTATAACTATGTGATAATATATAGGTGCTTCAAACCAATCATATATATTCTCCATAAGTTCACAAAATCTTATTCCATATGAACAGGGGATGGCTATATTTCAATTATATTTCTCCAAAGTTCCCTCTAAGGCCATTCTTTGCCTTTTAGGTTGATGTAACAGCATCAAACAAGGGTTCAGTAGCATCTACTAAATCTCCTTGAACCTTAGAATCACTTTGTTCCTCTTCTTTCCAAACTTTACCACTCTCTTTCACAAATCGATTGTCAAACTCTTCCATGTATTTTGCCATACTTTTTCAAAAATCACCAACATTTTTCTTTACAATAATAGGTGGTGGTCTTTTATAACTTGTAGCTCCATTATACCTACAAAAATTTTCTATATGTCCTTGAGTGTTACATTTATAACTAATTGAATGTTTGAACACTAGTAAATTTGACTTCAAATTTCAATGAAAAGTGGTCGAAATTTTGACAATAATTGGTCGAATTCACGACCAATTCTTTCGTCATTTTTTTTTTTGTCAAATTTTTGACGATTTTATTATTGGTCACAATTTTGACCAAAATAGAGGTCGAAATTTTGACTATATCTCTTGTTTAATATGACAAGAATCGTCGTCGAAATCTTTAATGCAATGGTCAAAATTTTGACCAATCGTTGGTAGAAACGTAGGGTGGCATTGGTCAAAATTTCAACCATTTCATTGGTGGAAAGCATAGCAATCCCGTCGAAATCTTTAATGAAATGGTCAAAATTTTGACCAATCTCTAGTAGAAACGAAGCGTGGCAGTGGTTGAAATTTCGACCATTTCATTGGTGGAAAGCATAGCAATCCCGTCGAAATATTTACTGTAATGGTAAAAATTTTGACTAATCTCTGGTAGAAACGAAGCATGGCAATGGTTGAAATTTTGACCATTTCATTGGTGGAAAGCATAGCAATCCCGTCAAAATCTTTAGTCAAATGGTCAAAATTTTGACCAATCTCTGGTAGAAACGAAGCGTGGCAATGGTTGAAATTTTGACCATTTTATTGGTGGAAAGAATAGCAATCCCGTTGAAATCTTTAGTCGAATGGTTGAAATTTTGACCAATCTCTAGTAGAAATGAAGCGTGGCAGTGGTTGAAATTTTGACCATTTCATTGGTGGAAAGCATAGCAATCCCGTCGAAATCTTTAGTCGAATGGTCAAAATTTTGACCAATGCTAACTTTTTTTTTAAAAAAATTTTGACAAATTAATTTTTTTTTAATTCTACTTGGATTCAACTATGTAGTTTTTTGAGTCAAACTCATTGACCTTTGATTCATGAGTAGTGGTTTACACAAACCCATCTCTCATGAGAATGAATGGAACACTTAGCACTCATTGGCTCTGGGTGATGCTCACAGAGGTGAAGCACTGGGACTTCCTGGGAGGTCACCCATCCCAGTACCACTCCACCTAGAGCGCACTTAACTATGGAGTTCCCTCCATGGTTAAACTATGGATGGGAATTCATTTTTTGTTTTAAACTACTCAAGTCCTAATGGTACAGAAGATATTCTTGTTACTAAGCATCCTTTGTTGGATTGATTAAATCAGATTTGGGCCAAA
>MU224435.1:0-17403 GCA_018584345.1 Thuja plicata
CTTGATGTAAATCCCCCAAGTAAAGATTAAAGGGGGGTGTTAGAATTAATCTTTCCTTGGTTGAAAATATGTATTTAAAAGGATAAACCAAGGTATCCTTATTTGTATTTGTCCTCTAGTCCAAGTAAGAGGACATGTCACTATTTTGTATTTCCTTTAATAAGGAAAATAGATATTCCTCCTTAAGAGGAATCACACATTTGTCACACACACAATATGAATGTGGCATTCATAAGAGAAGGGAGTTACATGCAAACTCCTCCACTCATCTCTACTTAAGAGATGCCTCTCACACACTTTCTTCAATAATCTTCTCCTCTCTCTCATTTCTTTTCACAATCTCTCATTGCTCTCATTATTGTATTGAGCTTATTGTTCTCATCCTTTAGGCTTTTTGTCATATTCTTATTATTCACAAAGGGGTTTTTCTTTGCTTTTCCCCTTACCAAAATCTCTTGGCTCTTTGTTGGATTCTTGGAGTATTCTCATGTTCTTGGTGATTGATGTTGAAAACTTTCTCACATTTGGTTTGTGGTAAAATCCTTCTTGCACTTCATTTTCTTGGATTACTTCATGATCTTATTTTCATTCTTTTAATACTTCTAACAATTTTCCTATTCTTATTATTTGTCCTTTTACAACTCTTGAGTACCTCTTGAATTTTTCTTGTTAGCTAATGATTTCTAAGACCCAACGATTTTTATTTTATTTTTTTCCATTTTGTATTAATTTCCTGACGGTTTCCTTAAATATATCACACTTTTCTTAGGTTAAAAGAATTATTTCATTTTCTTAGGGTTCGTGAATGGATTGGCCTTCCAAATATGTTTTGATTTTTTGCCTACCAAGATAGAATTTTACATATTGGTCTATGATCTAATTTACAATTTCTAAAAGGATCTTTAAACACAACCTTCGTTATCCTTTTAGTCAAGCTTTGTGAGAAAATGACATGATCAACAACACTTGTTCCATTATAGATTTTGCATGTATAATTTATAGATTTCTTCTTCCTATCTATAACATTACGAATAATCAAATCTAAAGTAAATTATTTAGAACAAATAATTCCACACCAAAATTATTAATATTTTCTTTAAGATTTTTTTCTTAAAATAAACTATATACGATTGTTATTCCCTCCTAACATAAAACTCTAATATATTCATTTGCTTTCTTCAATAAATATCTTCCAATAAAAAACTTCCCACCCTCTTTTGACTTCCCTCCACCATTAGTATTGCTGCTTCCACTTCAGAAACATTATCAAAATCTTTCATTCATTCATACCATCCAACTTTTAATTTTTGTTAGATGCCTGCCATTCTCTCATGTTTGAGACCAAATGTATTATGAGGGAAGTTTCTACGGTGCTTTGACATCTCAAATTTCAACCCGGGAAACCGTACAAATCTTCGGTTGCAAGCAATGTGAACGTGATAAGTTGCGTAAATCAAGCAAAATATGTGATGTCTGATTTAAACTGATGTGAGGGGAGCCCTTCAACGGTCAAATGTAAAGATGCGTAAGCCTAACTTGTGAGACAAGAAAGAGGCAGTGATCCAAGGTTTGAATCTCTTTTTTCCCGATAATATCGGCATTTGATTGTTGCAAATTTTGGAAACTTACAGTCAATATGCTTTTTGGAAGTCACAAAGGACATTGGAACCAAAACTCATATAAGTGGGCTTTTCCAAAGTTTAATCATTACCATCATCTTTACTTTTTTTAAAAGTGTATCTTTTCACACTTAATAATTTTATATTATTACTTCTTGATTATCTCAAGTATACTATGGCTATGTTTATGTAGCACAATATTTGCATCTTAGTAAACAAAATATGTTGTTAAAAAAATGTGTTACCAACATGTGCGTTAGTCTATTGTAGTTGTTTAAAAATTACTAATACACGTTAATACAATAGACTAACACACATGTTGCTAACACATTTTATTTACTAAGGTGCAAATATTGTGCTGAATAGACATGGTTGTACTATTGTATGCAAAATGACATTTATTTCAATCAAGGATGGCCTCCATTTTGGTCTGCGCTTCATTTCATCTCTTGGTGGAGGATATCTTCAGGATTGAGGTCCTGACCTATTTTGGCATGTTAAGTTTTCCTATCTTGGAGATTGTGATCATTCTTGGCCGACTTGGTTGTGTTGCGAACATCTATATTTTGTTGTAATTGTTCCTTATGTTGGTATTTCTCAATATTAATGATTAGATAGATCCACACAAAGGATAAAATCTAGATTTTGATCTAAAATTGGGTGTGTATGCCTATATAGTAAGTTTGCATGTTTCTGGCCAGTTGTAATTGAATTTCTAATAATGCGAACATCTGATCTTGCATCCTTTCTACTCCTTGTTGTTGCTTCTATTGTGTGACTCTTGATGTATGGCTTGGACTGTCCCCAATTGAACCCTCATGTTGTGGTTGCGTCAATATCGTAATGTCATTTCATTGAAGATAATAAAAAGCAAGTGTTTTTGTTCTTTCCTTTGTTTTGTTCTAGCAATTTTCTCTTCATGTCCCTATTGTGTTGTGTGTGTTTGGTTGAATAAGCGGAGTACCCTTCATCATTCCCACCTTCCTTAAACACTACAAACTGATATGAGGAAAGTGATATGCTTGGTTAGCTCCTCTTGTACGGTGGAGTCTTTTGTGTGTTTTCCTGTTGTAATGTGCTTCCCCCGTGATGTGTTGCTCATTATATGTTTTGTTAGATTTCTTAAGATGACCCTTGTTGCTCCATCGGTGCAAGGTGATAAAGGTGTTGACTTGTTGTGACATTCCCTCTATTTTTATCTTATTTCTTCTATATGTCGTATACATGTTATGTCAAGCATGTGCTATTATTCGTAAATGTGCATTTGTGTTATCTTCTCGGGGATGATGCAAAGAAGTAGCTACCACTCTTTGTTATCTCTGTAATGATATCCCAAAAAGAATCTTCTTTGTATCTTTAATGTTACCTTCTTCCATCGTGCTTGTAGTTGTGCTTCCTTTAGGGGATGATGACAATTCATTTTGATATGATTTTGATATACATGAATTATCATATGATCATACTAACCCCAGAGTTAGTAGATCCCTTTTGTACTCTCTTTTTCATGTATTTCATTTCCCTTAGGTTTTCCTTGCTTGGGATATCTCATAGTGGAACATCTCTTATGGGTGCACGTATGCTCCGTTAAAGCCACTACTCCCATTAAGTCATTTTCAAATGCTTTAATGTGGGGACATACACTCAGCTCCTTGTTTCACATTTTGCACACACACACACAATGATTCAATGCAATCTCTTTTGTGGATGACTATAGAGACAATGCTTTCCTTGGGCTTATCCTTTCATTACATTATCATACCCTGTGCATTATTCAATAGATCCTAAGACTGATCCTTCTTTCATTTTCTACTTAGATTGACCTCTTTTTTGGATCCCTTAATGGAAACAAGTTTTCCTTGAGGACTAATCCTCTTTAATTTGATGGGTAGACTAGCATAACATAACTTGTTAGACTATCACTTCCATATTTTATAGAAGTGCTTTCTATTTGCATGATCCATAGTAAGGCAATACCTTACTAGGCTCTCTCTCTCTCTCTCTCTCTCTCTCTCTCTCTCTCTCTCTCTCTCTTGTTAGGGTTTGAAAGATCCTGAACAATATAATAATAAATAGATATATGTAGAAAAACAAAAGAAAAATAAAACTTAACACAGATAACACACAGATTTAACGTGGTTCACCCAAAACCTGGGCTACGTCCACCTACACAGTCGTCCAACCTTTCTTATTATCCAGCAAAATAGTACACCGGCATTACAATGCATTATGCATCTCAACCACTTATAACATGTGTTTTAGGGCAACCTCTAAAATTGACCATTTTAGGGTTTTACAATATTGGTATTCTTTTTCCCGAAAAAGCACAAAAAAATTTTGGCGCTTCGCACTGGCTGGAAGTTCGGAGCTATTGCCCCTCACCTCCCAAAAACTAGATGAGTAGGGCCACAATGTCAACACCCACTAGATGATCAGTCGCCACAATATCAACAATCTCCCACTTGGAGACTGATCAGGCTCCACACCAAAACAATCTCCCACCTGGAGACTAAAACCAGATGACAATGTAGTACGTGCAACTCCCATTGGATAAAAGACCTTGTTGTGTATCAAATCCATGATCATCAGTCAAGAAGCCCAATAGAAGCTGAGCAAGAAACCAGCTTCTCCCTAGGGAGTGCCTTCATGAACATGTCTGCAAAATTGTCACTTGTGTGAATCTTTTCAAGCCGTAATTGGCCATCCTCCAAAACAGACATTATAAAATGGTACCTGAGATGTATGTGCTTTGTACTTGAATGAAAAGTGGAATTCTTTGCAAGATGAATGGCACTCTAGCTATCACTGTACAATGGGCGATCTGTTAGTAATAACTGAGAGGGGGGGTGAATCAGTGGCCTCAAAAATTTATCCAATTTAAACTTTAATCCACCAATCAATACTTCTCAAATTATGAAGTCCCTAAAAGATGTATGCCTTTGAAATACTTGAAACAAATAACTATTTGTCGGTTTACCTTGTCTATCCTTATTCTCCTTGATAACCGATAAGAAGTAAATTGTATTTACCGATACTCAATAAATATGCAGAGTATACCAGTCAATCCATAAATGCATATGTAGAATGTAAAACAATAAAGTAATGAACCATACACATATAACACAAGGATTTTAACGTGGAAACCTTGTTAAGGGAAAAACCATTGGGACCGGTACCCCAATTTTTCACTCTTCTGAAGTGAGCCCTGTTAGGAGCCAACCCTGTTAAAGGTTACAAACACACGGTTAAGTGCGACCTTGTTAGAGAATTTTTATACATAGGTTGTCACTAAGTATCTGGCATCTACGCTACCATCCTTGAATCAGTCTCATGACTGTCAATAGGCTTTATGCAAATCTTACTACCATCCTTGAATCGGCCTCCTTCTTAGACTGTTAATAGGCTCTAGGTAAGCCCGGTGCTACTATCATGAGTCAACCTTCTAGTAATCTGTTAGGATATACCTCAATTACAAAAGACTGTTAATTCCTACTCTGTTAAGAGACTTAATGCTTCAATGGTTAAACTGAAACAAAATGGCTTGTTTCTAATGCAACTGAATTGCAGATTTTCAGATCTATTTACTTACAATATCTTTCTGATCAATTTATCAATTCAATTCCTTTGTACTTAACTCTTTCTACTCTATGATGTTGTGCTTTTCTGTTCGTCGATGTTTGCAGAATTCTTTAGCTCTCCCTTAGCTTGATTGATCAGGACTGTATGAAGTTTATCCTTCATCAGTTTCTCTTCAACATCTTCTATCACTTCACTCCCCCGTGTATCTAATTTCTTGCGGGAATGAATTATGCTTGTCTCTTATATAGACATGATATTCCTTAATTCTTGGTTCTTGATTCTTGGCGTGAAAAACAATCCAGCCAAATAGATTTACGGCTTTAACTCCTGATTTATCTCATAGTTATCTTCTTGCCAGCTGTGTAAATCATCTTTAAATCACTTACTTAACTGTGGTCAAATAAAACAAATAAAACAACCAGTTAAGTCTATCCTTTAGCTCTGCCAGCTAGATATTTTTTCATTTTCTGATCTCTCTATTCTATCGGTTAATTCTACAGTTCATTGCCGGTGACAACTGCCAGTTCCATCGGTACAACTTCAGTTAGCTTCGGGATCTCTCTCTTTCGAGCATCATTGGATCTTGCTCAACGGGCAACACTATTTTTAGCTTGTTGGGAATCACTGTGATTATCTTGTCGGGCATCATTGTGATTTTGCTTCGTCACACAGCACTGTCTTCTGATCGTCGAGCATCACTTTAACTTTTATCTTTGTCTTTATCGATGGTGTGCACTTTGTCGGTGTAGTCTGTCACTTGGTGAATAGTTAACTTTTATGCATTGTTGAAAGCATAACCTCTGTTTCATTGATTCTCTGAAGTATTTTGCATTATGTATATGACCATACAGATGATATCAAGTTGACATCAATGACAATACAAACCATTAACTGATTTAATGTCTTGCATCATCTTCAACTTAACATTATCAAACATTCAATCAGTTACATGTCATCACAATCTTCCTTCTTCTGATCCAATTCCTCCAAAAAAACATTGTAACCAAATCATCTCCTTGCTATATTTTGCAGCAGCTACATACTCAGCTTCAATGGTTGAAAGTGCATTAACCTTCTACAATCTAGAAATCCAACTAACTACAGTACCCCCTATAGTGAAAACATACCATGTAGTACTCCTCCTTGTATCAATATCTCCTGCCAGATCAGAGTCAACAAATCCACTCAGAGAAGAACTGGATCCTATGAAACATAATGCCTTTGTAGTAGTACCTCTCAAATATCAAAGAATCCATTTGACAGCAGTCCAATGTTCCATACCCGGATTGCTCATATACCTGCTGACAACTCGCACTGCATGAGCAATATCTGGCCGTGTGCATACCATTGCATGCATCAGACTGCCAATAGCTGATGAATACGGGATGTTAAACATTTTATCTACCTCTTCCTATGCCTTTGGGCACATTTCCTACGTCAATTTGAAATTACTAGCCAAAGGTGTACTGACTGCTTTTGCATCCTGCATATTAAATCTTTTCAACACCTTCTTTATATACTCACTTTGGGACAAATTCAAGGTTCTATTTTTCCTGTCCCGTATAATCCTCATACCAAGGATTTTCTTAGCAACACCCAAATCCTTTATAGAAAATGACCTTGCTAATTTCTTTTTAAGTTCATTTATTTGTTGCATATTGGACCCAGCAACAAGCATTTCATCAACATAGAGTAACATGATAATGTAACTCCCATTATCCAATCTCTTAAAATATACACAGTGATCAGAATGACATCTATGGTAACCTTGTTCGTCCATGAAATTATCAAATTTTAAATACCATTGGTGGGGTGCCTACTTTAGGCCATACATACTCTTCCTTAACTTGCACACTAAATTCTCCTTACCCTTGACCTCATATCCATCTGGTTGCTGCATGTAAATTTCCTCCTCCAAATCTCCATGGAGAAAACTTGTTTTGACACCTATTTGTTCAATATGCAAGTCATCTGCAACCACAAGAATTAGTACAGTTCTAATTAAAGTCATTTTTACAACATGGAGAATATTTCATCAAAATCTATACCCTTTTTCAGTGCAAAACCTTTTACCACAAGTTTGGCCTTATACCTTTTCTTTCCTCCATCTTCCTCCTTCAGCATATAAACCCATTTGATAGGCAAGGCTCTTTTTCCTTCAGGTAAAGGGACTAAGTCCCAAGTCTTATTTTTCAACAAGGAGTCCATCTCCTCTTTCATGCCCAACTTCCACTGCTGTTTGGCATCCACCTGCATTGCTTCTTCATATTCTTCTGGTTCACCAGAATCAATCAATAAAACAGAATACAAAGAAGGAGAAAACCTTTCAGGAGGTCTACTTGACCTTGTATAATGTCTAACACTTACAGGAGTTTGTGGGATAACCTGTTGTTGCTAAGCATTAGGTACCAGTGGCATTTCATTTTCAGGAGTCTCATCCAACACCACATAATCTTGTTTGACCTGTTCATGCTTCTTTTCCTGCAATTGTTCTTTATACACGACCTTCTCATTGAATATAACATCTCTACTTCTGATTATTTTAAGATTTTCAAAGTCCCATAACCGATAACCATAGTCATCTACTCCATATCCAATTAAGGTACATTTTTTAGATTTAGCATCAAGCTTGGTTCTATTTTCTTTATCAACATGGACAAAAGCTTCACAACCAAAAATTTTTAGAAACAAATAATTTACCTTTTTACTAGTCCATACTTCCTCTGGAATACCACCATCCAAAGGGGCTGAAGGTCCTCTGTTTATCAAATAGACTGCAGTGTTTACAACATTTTCCCAGAAATGAAGAGGCATTCCAACATGCAATCTCATGCTCCTTGCATGTTCCATGATTGTCCTATTCATTCTTTCTGACACACCATTTTCTTGTGGGGTTCCTAGAACTGTCTTCTGCCTTTGAATTCCATTGATATAAAAGTAATCCTCAAAGGATGTGTTGCAATACTCACCTACATTATCAGATCTGAGACACTTCAACTTCTTTCTTATCTCATTCTCAACCAAAGCTTTCCATTTCTTAAATGTTTCAAAAATATCATAATTTTGTTTCAGGAAATATACCCATGTTTTCCTGGTTGAATCATCTATAAAAATAACATAATAATGAGAGCCACCAAGAGATGATACCGGAGCCGGTCCCCATACATATGAATGCACTAGCTCTAACTTCTCACTCTTATTTTCTTTCCCAACTCTGAGAAATCTGACTCTTTTTTGTTTACCATAAACACAGTTTTCACAAAACTCTAAATCGATATTTGTCAGTCCTGGCAACAGATTTTTAGAGTGAAGGATTTTCATCCCTTTCTCACTCATGTGCCCAAGCCTATGGTGCCACATTTTTGAATCTGTTCTTGCAACATTTATATTAGCTTTCCTTGCATTAACATTATCAGTAGCAACTAAGGTAGAATAAGTGTTACCAATACACAAATATAATGTGCCTATCTTTGCACCTTTAGCTACTACTAGTGAACCTTGAGTGACCTTCCATACATTGTCTGTAAACATGACTATGCACCCTTCACTACCTAGTTGTCCCACAGAAATTAAATTTCTTCTTAAATTAGGGACATGCCTTACCTCCTGCAGTATCCAGTCATTTCTGTTTGGTAACTTGATCTTTACTTTCCCTTTCCCAACAATAGGATAGGGCTCATCATCACCCAAATATACCTATCCAAAATCACCTTGAACATAATCTTGAAAATATTTTCTATGGGGTGTAGCATGGAATGAAGCCCCATAATCAATTACCCAGAAATCATTAACACTATCCAAACATAAAATTAAAGCATCTTTTAAAGCATTACTTGCAACATTAGCTTCCTTACTGTCATCTTCATTTCTGTCTCCTTGTTTATTTTTTCGAGACCAACATTCTTTCTTCAGGTGACCAGGATTTCCACAGTACCAACAATATTTCTTTCCTTTAGATTGAGAACGTCATTTCTTTGACTTCCCTCGTGACTTGCCATGTGAAGGGCCTTTTCCTCTTTCACTTGTTCTTCCTTTGTTCTCCACATTTAAAGTGGAACCTGATGAGGTTGAAGTTTCACCTGTGCTTTTCCATCGCATTTCTTCACTTAGGATAACACCAACAATTTCATCAAATTTCAAAGTATTTGAACTAGAGACAAAGTTGCTTACAGCCATAACCAAGCTATTCTAGCTTTCTGGCAAAGAACATAAAATTAAGAGAGCCCTAACCTCTTCATCGAATGAAATGACAATTGACTGGTGACTGTATTAAATTCATTTAGATGATTCGCTACAAATCCTCCCTCACCCATTTTTATATTAAACAAACGCTTCATAAGAAATACCTTATTCGAAGCTGAGGGTTTCTCGTATAACTTAGCCAATGTCTTCATCAGCTCTACAGTCATTTTTGCCTTTGATATGTTGAATGTTACAGACGGTGCAAGGCACAATAAAATAGATCCCAGTGCCTTCCTATCCAAGACCTCCTAGTCCTCTGCTGACATTGTTCCCATTTTCTTGGCTTTTCCTTCTAATGGCTTCCACAGGCCCTTTTGATACAGATAATCTTCCATCTACATTTTCCATAATTAAAAATTCTAGCCATTGATTTTTTCAATCTTGAATTTGGAATCCTCCATTGCTCCCACTCAAATATAAAAGTCCTATCAATATATAGCAACAAGCCTCGCTCCGATACCAATTGTTAGGGTTTGACAGATCCGGAGCAATATAAGAATAAACAGTCATATGCAGAAAAATAAAAGAAGAATAAAACTTAACACAGATAACACACAAATTTAACGTGGCTCACCCAAAACATGGGCTACGTCCACCTACACAGTCGTCCAACCTTTCTTATTATCCATCAAAATAGTACACCAACATTACAATGCATTATGCATCTCAGCCGCTTATAACATGCATTTTAGGGCAACTTCTAAAATGGACCATTTTAGGGTTGTAGGGCAACCTCTAAAAATCAACCATTTTAGGGCCACAATATCAACACCCACTACATGATCAGTCACCACAATATCAACATCTCTCTCTCTCTCTCTCTCTCTCTCTCTCTCTCTCTAATTTGGAATTTATGAGGACCTAAGTCACTTGGGGGCTTTGTGTTTCCTTGTTTCCTTAAAATGATAATTTGTTTCCAATCCGTTGATCTACTTTATCATGAGCATGAGCTTGTGTCATACTATCGCTAAATTGGGGGATAGTTGTACCATCCTAAAAAGTTAGCACCTATAATTAGATGCCCAGTTAGGCCCCAATTTGGTGATTTTTAGATTTCATGTTTTTTATGCTTGATCTGGCTACCTATCTCCCCTTATTCTAGCATCTATCTTATCTTCACAATCTCCCATTTAAATCTTGGCTCTTTCTCCTAGTTACATAATTCCTAGGGTGTTATGTTCCTAGGAACACAATGCCCCAAAAATTGGGTTCAAATTCAAAGTGGTGCATCGTTGCATTATTTTAGTGGGAAATTAGATTATGTTATCAACCTGGGTTAATTCTGAATCCCAAAATGTATGAGAGGTATATAAACACCCTATCTCTCCTCATTTTGGTATCCATTATCAACCATAAGCAAGAATTCAAGATCCATTATCAAGAAGGTATTCATGATCAAGTAATCAAGTTCAAGATTTGAAAGCGAGCATCCAAGATCTAGCATTTCCTCAAGCATCCAAGGCATTTTAAAGGCAATGTTCTCCATTTTAGTAGGCCTCTCTCCCATGATGGCCAAGTAGAGGATTTCTCAACCAATCAAGAAGACCTTGTGTCTATCTAAATGCATTCTTCCTTTATAGAAAGTGTTCATCAAGTATAACAACATTGAAGATATAGGAGTGGCATTCATAGATCCATCATTTGTGAAGGGCATCATTGATTCAAAATCAACATCCAACTACATTCAAGAAACATACAAGCATCTTCATGAATTGTGTGATTTCTACATCCGTCCATGAAGGTATACTTATTTATAAGGTAGATCTAACATTTACCTTTTCATTTACATACTTTCCTTTATGCAATTTCATTTTATCCTCAAGATTGATTCCTAAACAGGGGTTTGACCAAGGAAAACCCCTTTCCACAACCTTTTCCCCATTTTCTTGTGTGTAGGAACAGGTAGCGCAATTGTCGGGACTAATCCAAAAAGTACAGGATCAGTTAGTCAGACAGACTATGAAAGTTTTAGGCACTTTCACAGGGAACACAACAAATTTATGCAAGCTATTCCCAGGAAAAAATGCCCAGGTTGTTTTATTTCTCGCAAATTCACTCCAAATTTAGACTATAGGTTAGTACAATCTTCTAGATCCTATTTCAAGTCATTACAATCGTTTGCCTATTTTCCACCAATACGTATTTCCTGAATCTTGTCAATTTTGTTTATTTAGCCTCCTATTTTGCATCATCATTTCATTTTCCCTCAAATCCTACTTATTCTGATTCATCACAATGAAGGATCTCTAACCCATTTGACGCTTGAGCTCCACTCGAGCATATTTGGTCATTTTCCATCTGAATTGTGCATTGGGTAAAGGAGGACAATTCCTTGGATTCACATTGTCCCCTTTTCCTCAACTGTACAGAATCAAGGACTAAAAATCCACAAATCAGATAACTTATGATCAATGGGGAAGCCTTGAAAATGAAAATACAAAAAGCTAGCCAATTTGGTCTCTAACACCAAACTAAGGTTCTATATGGTGTGAAATATGTGCAATTGCCAAATTAAAACTAGTGCCTATTTATGCCACAATTGATTCAATGTGGTCATTATAGATAAATGAAGAGAAAGCCAATGGTAAACTTGACGAGGCTTATAAGATTGAAAAGTAGTATTTCAATATGATTTTCATTCTTTCCACCAAGATTTGCAAGATCTAATACCAATTTTATGAACCATATCTAAAGAGATGGAAAAATGTAAGAAGAAAAAAAAAACATAAGAAAATTAAGCAACCAAATATATACCTCAAACAATCTCTATCTTCCTAGATGAGCTTGAAACATAACACATTCTAGTCCTATTTATTTTCTCTAGATTTTGATGTGGGTTGCTCAATATGAAAATCAACATAACCTTGGTAGAGAAAAGATAGTGTGATAAAAAAAATGATAGCATGGGCTTGATTGATTCTCTAAATGACTTAGATCAAATGGATGAAGGATGATGATCTCTAGTTATAGAATTGTTAAGAGATAAAATCAAGGGTTAAAATAGAATGGGAATGAATGACTAAAATTTAATGAGGATTAGGGTTGGGCTTAAAGTTGTAGCCATATGACTGGTGTTACATGATTAGCAATAGGGAAACATCCTTTTGTAAATGACTAGGATTAGGAGGTTTCGTTTGAAATTAATGGATATGATGAAAAGTTAGTTCAACTTTTGGGAAGTGTCTCAGTTCAATAAATATGAGCATTGAGGCTTAGTTAAACATATGAAGGGGACACTTGTCACATGATGATAATTTTATATTATGATCTATGTAAACAAGTTCAAAGTCTAGGATCAAATGGACAAGGATAAAGTTGAATGGTGAAATTATTTAAATAATTAATATTTATATAATTAATGGGATTAAGTGAAGGGTAAAATAACAAAATAATTAATAAATATTCAATTAATCAAAGGTTAGGCTAGGATTGGATAAAGAATGGAATTATTTTAATACATAATATATATTTATTTGATTAATGGCTTAGGAAATGGTAAAACTAAGTGTGACCAAACATTTGTATTACTTTAGGTGCGACGTTGGCTTCTATAATTGCACCAAAAGCTTCACAATGTTGATTGGAAAGATGTAATTTAGCCTTGAATTTATTTTGGGAAAGGAGATTCCTAGTAGTTTAGAGTAATATCCAAGGATGTTTTGATCACCTTTTTAAAAATGATTTCAAAGCAAAAACTGAAGGACTTTTTGCAAGAGAGTGATTTTGGCACTGAAAAATAAGAGGCCACCAAATATTTTGTCAGTGAACATGGTCCAAAGACTAGTACAAAAACCAAAACAATTCTAAAGGACCCAAGGCTTCACTGCTTTCCAAGCCTATTAGATACTTTTTATTACAAGGGTCCCTTGAATCTAAAGAATACTTTTCATAATAAGAAATGTATGAAGACCAATCCCATCCAAAGTTGGTCATCTAGCTAGATAACTAGAAAAATGCAATGCCTCACTAAAACTTTCAAAGCTTCATTACCCCTCAAAAACAGAAATGATGGATTTAGTACATATAGTTAAAGCTATACATTGAGTGGAGAATCATCCCAACCCTTGTAAACAACAAAACTACTAAGCCACTTAAGGAAAATTCTATAATTTTTTGAAGATGATAAAAAAATAATGATAATTTTTCTCTAATTTAAAATAAGAAATTCCATAAAGAAGCCGACAAAAATAATAAAAGACTTGAATGGCTATAAGAATCTTAAAATATGATTGAAATTTCTTAAAAGATAAACATTTGATAACTGAAAATACATATATATACTAAAATATTTTTCAAAATATATAAAAATTATTAATAATTCATGATTACAAATAATTGCTAATCATTGAGAAATAGATAAGATGGAATCGCACATTGATGGAATCACACATTTGTTTAATAAACTTTTGTTTTTATTGATAAAAGCTGCTTATAAGACAATAATGGCAGTTCAAAACCAACTGGTTAAAATAAAAAAAATAATGACAGCTCAAAAGAACTTGAATGAATGAATATAATAATAAAAGAAGAATAGATTTGCACATTTCCTTCAGCGTAGAAATAATTTCGCATTTGCTGAGCACTTCCCCAAATCATTTGCCCACTCGTTTTGGGCCCGATTAAGAAGCGTAACGCGGGTTGGCGATTAAGTCCAAACGAGGCTCCGGTCGAAGCCGTCGGAAGTAACCCACCCTTCTTCTTCTTCTTCTCCACGCGTACACGGAAAACATAGCCACTCCTCAACCCACCTGTTGTTACGTTCCACCGCACTTCCTGCAAAAGAAGAAACAGTCACGACAATCACGACCCATTCACCACATCTTCCAAACTATATATATATCCATTCCTCTCTTCATTCCAACTACAACTATTTCCTCTGCCTCTTTCTTGCAAATCAAGAAGAAAACTCAAGCTTTTGATTGTTTCAGATCCAGAGAAGAAGAAAGTATGGGCAAACTCAGCGCAGTGATGGCTCTTGTTTTGGTATTGGGGATGATGGGCCATTCTCTTGCGCAGGCTCCAGTTGCTTCTCCGGCAAAATCACCAGTCGCATCGCCCACCACGTCGCCGGTTCCAACCCCAGCAAAGACACCCACGCCGTCGGCATCTCCAGCGTCCTCCCCTGCGCCTGCTTCATCGCCCACCACGTCACCTGCAGTTGCACCTTCTTCAAAAGCCTCTGCTCCTTCGCCCTCAGCCTCTGCTCCCACAATTAAATCATCCCCTGCTCCCTCTGTTTCTGCCCAATCCCCTGCTCCATCTTCAGACGGCGCCACTTCTTCTGCCCCTTCTTCTTCTGCTACAGGCGTACATAAAATGGCCATCTTTGGAGCTGCTCTGATTGTAGGCGCCGCTTTCCTTGTCTAATTGCATTGTGATCGTTTATGTTGATATTTCCCAGAATCGCAGCTATTTGCCCGCGAGGCTTTCATTCATTCATTTGTTCAGAGACAGGGCTGGTGGAGTATTTGTAATTTAAATACCGTGTAGATGATTGGTGCCCTTTGTCAGTTCTTTTCCCTCGATTATCCCGTTGTTGAGCGTGGTCATCCACTGGCATTTGACCTTGTATAATCTCTACCCATGTTTGGGATTCATTTTTTTTAATAAAAACATCTTCTGCTTTATAAATGATGATGCTGCGTAAGTCTGTTATAGATCTTCAAGTGATAAAGTTAATAAGGATGTGTTTTTATGCAATGTTCTGTCATACTACTGAACACGTTTTGTTTTAAGCAACAACAAATAGAAAGAGAGTTAAGACCAAATTTAAATTTGAGGTTTGAAAATTGTGGGAGTACTTTTGAGCTCCAAATTTAAATTTGAATTTCTATGTACAGTGACGTATATCAGAAATTAAAGAACTAGAATGAATTATGAATAACCGATATCCTTCAAAAATAGACTAGTTATACCTAACCACGGGGAATTTTTTATTGTTTTTTAAAGATCATTGTATGTCCTGTTTCGAGCTGTGCATTTAATCAGAGAAGTTGTACCGAAACATCAACAGAGAGTCCAAAATTACGTCGTATAAAGCACATATTTGTCAGCTTTATATCAGTAAATTGAATATACAGCATAAGTTTGTGTCAACCCGGCTTGCCATCTGATCTACAATTTTGTGCACGTAAAGGATATATTGAGATTATTAGCTTAATTGTGGTTGCTATCATTCTAAGTATAAGTACAAAAGAGCTCACAGATTTAAAAAAATTTCACCAAATTGGCCAATAATTTTGTGTTTGAGAATTCTAAACCTAGGATTAAAACTATTTTGTTATCTTTATTTTTATTCAATTTAGAAAATATTATAAAAGAATAATATTGTGATATTGCTATCAGGATTCAACTATGTAGTTTTTGAGTCAAACTCATTAAACCATGATTTATGAGTAGTGGTTCACAAGAACCCATGTCTCTCATGAGAATGAATGGAACACTTAGCATTCATTATTGCATCTAGCTGATGCTCACAAAGGTGAAGCACCACTTCCCAGGAGGTCTCTAGCTCAAGATCCCAGTACTACTCTAGCTCAAGCGCATTTAACTACGGAGTTTTCTCTATGGTTAAGCTCACTTTGCTTGCAACCCCATTTGCAAAACCTTCATCAAGTGTTGTGCCTTATGAACCATTCAATAGAAAGCCCCTTAAGCTCATCAATTGATAAGTAGGAGATATTTTCACAACAAGTCAGCACTCATTGCATCTAGGTGATGACTAACACTTAAATGTAGGGTCTCATGTTGCTACAATGTCAATTTTTTTGAAAAAATATTGCTCATTTTTTATAATTATGTTGCTGTAGTTACACATTTTCAATTATTTATTAGATATGTCTTGTGAAAAATGATAAAGAAATAAAATTTCAATGAAAAAATTATTAATAAAGGAACATATATAATATTTATTTTTTAAGTAGAATTTGATGATTACTAGTGTTTTTCTTCTTATTTATAAATTAATGTTAGTATGAACTTTCCACAATCCATGAAGTAGAATGTAAGCTTTAATTGACACATTACTTAATCTCAAAGCTTGCATGTTCTATAATTAATGATGTAAATAATAAATTAGCTTATGTTCACTAGAGCAATAAGTTTTTCTAATGAGAAAGGTGGTATGTATGAATTAAAAATACTTTATAAGAAAAAAATTTATAAATCAATTAGTTTAGTCAATTCATTAATGTTTTCTAGTAAGAAATAGTCATTTTGCAATTGAATATTTTAGATTTGAAACTCACTTTAAAAATTCTATAATATCACAATACTATGCATGTAAATATTTACCATTAATTAAAAATATAATTTTAAAAGATTTAACTCATTAGAATCAAATAAAATCGTTTGATTTCACCTTTGACAAAAATAGCATCATTTTTCTTTTGATTGCTAAGACATGATTTTATTTTCCATTGATGAACAAAATTTTATCCACGTCAATTAAAGAATAAATTCCTGTAGATTAAAGAGACCAGTCCCACTCAAAAGAAGGTAATAAGCACCACAAACAAACAAAGGAACAAGTTTCATAGTTTTTTATAGCTTTCAAATTTGAGATGAGTGTAATTAATCTTTTGTAAAGTGTACTCGATATAATGTTTCGTTTCTAGAAAGAATAGTATGAAAAGAAGGATGGTGGGCGTAGATGTAACGGTCATTGTGTACCTAAACTTATAATCACACTATTACAATTTGTTATTCATCAAATTATTATAATTCGATACAATTACTTGTAATTTAGCTTAAAACCTTCTAACTTGTGCTATATAAATTTCTTTGCACCTCCACCAAAGTTCACATGCAAAACAAAATCTTTCAATCTTTGCACCATTTTGTTGGTGCCCAAAAATGCTGAATTTGATTTCCTATGGACTTGCCAATCCAATGTTTGGAAAACCAATTGTTTTTGGCCAACTAACGGGAATGATCGATTATGATCCTCTTCCCCTGCACTTCTGGC
>MU224435.1:74125-85764 GCA_018584345.1 Thuja plicata
TCTTTGGGTAAATCCTGACCAGGCTTCAAAGCAATAAGAACTCTCGCATCTAAATGAGGGACTAAACGAGCAGAGTCATCCATTCGCAAGAATTTTCCTAGGGGTTCAACCAACTGAGGAATAAAACACCACAAAAAAGGGGGAATTTGTTTAATGAGAACCCATCTTGGAGCTGAGAGAGAAACCACCTCATCAAGGTTATCCTCCGCATTCCAAGCCAGAGCGCTGAATGTGGTGTTTCCGAATGTCCAATATTCTTTTTTTAGCACAGCCTGTTGAGATTCATTATTGATAAAAAACACAACAAACAATCCTTTCTGTATCTGCCTACAAAAATAAATTTGATAGCCAAGCTTTAAGTTCCAATAATTATAAAACCAGTCATCTAAGAATTTCCTAGCAGGCACTTTATCAATTTCAACCGCAGAGAAGAAGATGGCGGTATTTCTTAATCTTTCTTTTTCCTTAATAATCTCATTTAACATTTCAGGGTTAGGAGTAACATGAAATGCAGAAGGATTACCGATTGTTATGTTTTCATCTTGTGCAGGTTTGGCGAAGCGAGCACCAGAAGCGATTGCAGGAGATGAATTTGCAGCCGCCTCCAGAAAAGATCTCGGCTTGTTGCCAGGGTTTGAACTAGGTTTAGGCACATTGTTAGCAGAGTTATCAATTGATTTCGAAGCAGACGCATTATAAAAGAATAATATTGTGATATTGCTATCATGATTCAATTATGTAGTTTTTGAATCAAACTCATTGAACCATGATTCATGAGTAGTGGTTCACAAGAACCCATCTCTCATGAGAATGAATGGAACACTTAGCATTCATTATTGCATCTAGGTGATGCTCACAAAGGTGAAGCACCACTTCCCGGGAGGTCTCTAGCTCAAGAACCCAGTACTACTCTAGCTCAAGCGCATTTAACTACGGAGTTTTCTCTATGGTTAAGCTCACTTTGCTTGCAACCACGTTTGCAAAACCTTCATCAAGTGTTGTGCGTTATGAGCACTCATTGCATCTAGGTGATGACTAACACTTAAATGTAGGGTCTCATGTTGCTACAATGTCAATTTTTTTGAAAAAATATTGCTCATTTTTTATAATTATGTTGCTTTAGTTACACATTTTCAGTTATTTATTAGATATGTCTTGTGAAAAATGATAAAGAAATAAAATTTCAATGAAAAAATTATTAATAAAGGAACATATATAATATTTATTTTTTAAGTAGAATTTGATGTTTACTAGTGTCTTTCTTCTTATTTATAAATTAATGTTAGTACGAATTTTCCACAATCCATGAAGTAGAATGTAAGCTTTAATTGACACATTACTTAATCTCAAAGCTTGCATGTTCTATAATTAATGATGTAAATAATAAATTAACTTATGCTCAGTGGAGAAATAAGTTTTTCTAATGAGAAAGGTGGTATGTATGAATTAAAAATATTTTATAAGAAAAAAATATATAAATCAATTAGTTTAGTCAATTCATTAATGTTTTCTAGTAAGAAATAGTCATTTTGCAATTGAATATTTTAGATTTGAAACTCACTTTAAAAATTCTATAATATCACAATACTATGCGTGTAAATATTTACCATTAATTAAAAATATAATTTTAAAATATTTAACTCATTAGAATCAAATAAAATCGTTTGATTTCACCTTTGACAAAAATAGCATCATTTTTCATTTGATTGCTAAGACATGATTTTATTTTCCATTGATGAACAAAATTTTATCCACGTCAATTAAAGAATAAATTCCTGTAGATTAAAGAGACCAATCCCACTCAAAAGAAGGTAATAAGCACCACAAACAAACAAAGGAACAAGTTTCATAGTTTTTTATAGCTTTCAAATTTGAGATGAGTGTAATTAATCTTTTGTAAAGTGTACTCGATATAATGTTTCGTTTCTAGAAAGAATAGTATGAAAAGAAAGATGGTGGGCATAGATGTAACGGTCATTGTGTACCTAAACTTATAATCACACTATTACAATTGTTATTCATCAAATTATTATAATTCGATACAATTACTTGTAATTTAGCTTAAAACCTTGTAACTTGTAACTTGTGCTATATAAATTTCTTTGCACCTCCACCAAAGTCCACATGCAAAACAAAATCTTTCAATCTTTGCACCATTTAACATCCTATTTAACCTCAAATAAATAAAAGGTTTAATACGAATTTGAGGCATTATGTAGACAAATTTAATACGAATTTGAGGCATTATGTAGACAAAAAGGTATCATTTCTAGAATAGAAACAAACTGGATTTCAAAATCTTCATTAGAGGCACTCATTCTTCAATTATCAAGCTGAGTGTCCATATCCATTGTATTTAATTTCTCTAATATGAAACTTATATTAGGCTTCACATTTGTCATATATACCATTTCTATCGTATGAAAATATTCATATACAATCTAAATGGTGGCTGGAATTGAACAAAACATATATAAATATGTAACATTCATCATTATAAAAAAAAGAATAACATATAAGATGGATTCACAAATTTCTTACATAAAAATCTTTTATTCAAGTTTATTAGCACATGTTGCTTCATCATGCGTTGAGCAGAGGACAACCACGATCTACTCAACACATATTTTTGTGGAAATAATGAGAGTGGTTATACCAAACACAATGGAATGATTCGTTGTGCATATGGCCGAATAATATATTAATTTTTTAAAATCATTGTATGCCCTGTTTCGAGCTGTTTCCGAGAGCCTTACATGAGCGGTGCTTTTACAACAATTTTCGAGCACATGAAAAGCATTTATATAGCTGGTAGGTATTCCCTTGTTAGAGTTTTTGAGCATTTTATGTTTCCTTTTTATATCGTTAATTCTTGGATTTATATTCGTTGTGTGCTTCATWTATTTTATGTTATCATTTTATATGTTTTTCTCTTTATCATTTGTTTTTTTTWAAATTGGATTCGGATTTCAAATCCATTTTATTGTATATGGTTAAATTTGATTATTTTATTGATCTATATTTGTTAGGTTTTTATTTTAGTCTAATATTGTTTTGWCTTTTATTTTCAGCAGTTAGCTTGCAATAGTTTAGTTATTTTTGTATTTTTTCTTATTTGTTTGTATTAATATATGTTTATTTGATTTATTTCCTAAATATATATTTTATTATTTTTACTGATTTTTGTTATCTTAAATGTATAATCTCAAGTCATAAAGAAATAATTATAGTGTTAGACAAAGACTTGAATAATATCAAGAATTTCTCACTAGATTTTATGTCTACAAATCTTCTTGATGGATGGTGAGGCATGATGGAGATGTAAGGTTTGAAAAAAATCTTTTGAAAYACTTGATCATCAATTTTAAGCTARTGGAGCCTAGCCTTKATTTTTATCACATCATTTGAATAAGCATCTACAACCTACTTTTGAGGGCAAAGATAAGTTGTAGAATCAAATTGTTGCATTTCCAAAGAAGTGGTGGCCTCATATGAATAGTTATAGGAGTGGGTTAATTTTCACCATAATAATGGAGGAAGTGAGCAGTATGAGTAATGACATCATTCCACCATGAAATCTAGTTGGTGTCAAGCATGGGGTGAGAATCTAAATTCCAAACATGTTGTATTTGAGTTGGTGACCAATATGGTTGAGTATTAATGTGTCAATTAAAAGCTGCAACTTCACGCTCTTGAGAATATAAATTTTCCATTCGCTAAGAAACCATATTAGAAAGTGGTCTCAGAGGATAACATCCACCAACAATTCAACTTAAAAAAGATAATAGCTAGCAAAGTAGAAGGATTGAGTAGACATGATGGCATGGTATAATCTCTTCATTTAACTCTACCACATCTAGTTTATGAATTTCTGCAAGTGTACCACATTGTATAATCTTGGTTGCAACCAAAATTGGGATCCTAAAGCTCCATTTTTCTACACACATATAATTATGCCTCTCCTTTTTCCAATTGTATTGCACATAGGCACGACCCCACATTTTTCATAGGTCATCTTTACCATATTAAAATCTCTACATAGAACCTGAGTGGTAGCTAGAATTGAATTGGAGATCCATTTCCAAAGCATCATTCAAGGCATAAACATTAACAATCCCAAAGGAATAATTATTTATTATGAAAAGGTCTAATAGAGCTCAATTATTGGGATCACATCTTTGGCTATCTAAATTTTGATGCCATGTAGGATTTAAAAGGGTGACAATACCAACCCATCCCCCTTCATGTTAGCCAAAAATCTCATGTCTAGACGCCCTAATTAGATGCAAAATAGAAAAAAGAAAAAGAATAAACCTCTTGCAATAGGAGAATGTCTAAACCAATGAATTGTAGATAAACATCATGAACAACATATTTTTGTGGGGCTTCCATTGGGCCTTTTTCCTCCAATAAATGTAATTCAGAAGTAGGTGCCAAGAGCCATCTCCTTGGCATCCATCTTGACTGGAGCATAATAACCGTTTTGCAATATTGCTTCTTGGGCTTCAAAGCTTTCAATCTCGAAGTGAAGAGGTACTTTTTTTGCTTGGTTGGTAATTTTCAATCCTCTAACTCAATAAAGAGAAAAACCTCATTTGATTAGCAGTAGGAGGTAAAGCATGATGAAAAGTGATGATAATTAATCAAGCCAAGGTTGATTCCATGAGGTGCTAAAAGCCACTTTCATCTCACTATATTCCTCATGTTATAGGAGTGTATAATTGCACTTGCATTGAGAGGTTTTAAAATATGGTGTGGACCATATTTCCTCGACCTAGATAGGTGTAGAGGAAGGATCACTTTGACCAGAGTTTTTCCCTTCTATTAGATTAACTTTCCTCTTCTTTCACAAGAGGTGGCACCCCAAAAGAAACTTGAGTAGTGGTATTTGGGTATGGAGAAGCTAGGTAAGTCCTTAGTCTTTTGTTTTGACAATTGACATCAATAAAAATAATTTAGAAGGTTGATATAATGAACATGATGGGTATATCTATTTGGTCAAATTAAATATTAACTATATAGATTAAGGCCCCAAGTGGACAAGTCCACCTTAAGTATAACCAATCAATAGGGATGAACATAATAGGAGTTGGTTGGTTCAACGCATACAACCAAGCCTATAGAGGAGGCTATTTGGAATAAGACATTATAATAAGATAGGGGTAGTTGAGGGAATTCAACCAAGATAAGGACTCGAAAGGACTTAACATTTGAGAAAATAGCATCACATGTTATGGTTTGAAAACAAGAAATGGACAAGCCAAGAGCCATGACTAAGCACTACCTCACCATGATTGGGATCAACAAAACAAAAATGAAAAAAGTCTTTTATCAAGTTGTGAATCTCATGAGGACTTCTATCCCTACCAACCTACTCTTTTAACATACTTTCAAGGGCGGGCCTACCCACAAAATCTCCAACCAAAGTAAAATATTGTAACCAATGACATGCATTATCAAATTCTAGAATAGGAAGAACAACATCAATGGTGTCTAGTAGAAGACATACCTTGTGAAATACTTTCGAAACAAACTTCTAAGGATGCTTGGATAAGAGTGCCATTGTTTGTCACCATCGAATCTTCAACTCCAATAGTAACTACATGTTAGGGAGGGAAAGAAGCGATAAAGCATTCACAAGCTTAGAAGCAAGAAGGATGTTATAATAAATCCAAGCATAGGTGTAAAACACCTACTTTTCTAAATCAAAATGACACTACACAAGGATATACATAAGAAACCTTAAGAAACTACAGAACTCTAGTAATTTAAGTCGAAAGGAAAAATATAGCAGAATTATTTATTTTGTATATGAAAAAGATAACATATATAATGAAACTATTTTGTGCCCTATTCAAAGTTGTCACTAGTTGAATTTGGATTTAAACAAAACAAGGTTCGAGACCCTTGATAACCAAAGTCGTAGTCAAAAGTATAATACTTGATCTCTGGTAGGGTCATTGAGAACCTTTCAACATAAAAAAAAAAAAAAAAAAAAGAGGTTCTAACACGATTGTATTAGGTGAAATGGATACCCCTCAATTCTTGACTCTTAGCTAAAGAAGTTCAACCTATAACTTATGCTCCCATATCAAATAATTACAAGTCAATAGATTTGTATATATATATATATATATATAAAAATATTTAAATGTATTAAGCACACTTTCCCATAGCATGTACCGGCTCCTTTTGCGTCAAGCATGTCCGCGTGTGAATAACATCGTAACAAGACTCTCCTCGAATTCGTCGGAAGCAAGCCAGTGTAGTTGTCGACGCGTAACTTAAAAATTTGAAATAGTAGTAAATAGCTCGCAAGGTCGTTAAAAAGAAAAGGCCAGCGGCACACACGCATACGTGCTCCAATGGAAACCCGATCCATTTGTCAAGCCAGCTGTTGAACGGTAGAGTTGGTGCCTCACATTCCGCGTAAAATGGAAAGCGAACACTCCGGAGGAATTTCCGGGAAATCAGAAAAACGGTGAGGACACCTTCCATCCACACACTCAAATTTATATATATCTCCTCACACCCCTCCAACATCCTAACTCCAATTGACTCCTCTGCTTCACTCTGTTTCTTCATTTCGCTTATTTCTCGGCAAAAGAAACACAAGCCCTAAGCCCTTTGATTGTTCAAGGTCCAGAGAAGAAGAAGAAGATATGGGTAAAATCGGTGCAGTGGTGGCTATTGTTTTGGTATTGGGGATGATGGGCCATTCTCTTGCGCAGGCTCCAGCTGCTTCTCCGACAAAATCACCTGTGGCATCGCCCACAGCGTCGCCGGTTCCAACCCCAGCAAAGACACCCACGCCGTCGGCATCTCCAGCGTCCTCCCCTGCGTCTGCTTCATCGCCCGCCACGTCACCTGCAGTTGCACCTTCTTCAAAAGCCTCTGCTCCTTCACCCTCAGCCGGAGCTCCCACAACAAATTCATCCCCTACCCCCTCTGTTTCTGTTCAATCCCCTGCCTCATCTTCAGATGGCGCCACTTCTTCTGCCCCCTCTTCTGCAACCGCCGTACATAAAATAGCCATCTTTGGAGCTGCTCTCATTGGAGGCGCCGCTTTCCTTGTCTAATTACACGGTTGCATTGTCATCATTTATGTTGGTATTTCGCAGATTCGCAGCTGTTTCACTGCGAGGCATTCATTCATTTATTTGCTCAAAGACGGGGCTTGTAGAGAACAGTCTTGAGTTCGAATATTGCTCCTCTTTTCCCTCATTTATCCCATTATTGAGCGTGGGCATTCATTGGAATTTCTGCTTGTATAATCTCCACCCATGTTTGGGACTCAGAATTCTTTAAAAATAAAAACATCTTGCGCTTTTAGATAGTCGAAATGCCTTTTCAATATATTTGAATGATCGGTTTTGCATATTAGAGGAATTTTTTATTGTTTTCTAAATCTTTTGAATGCCCTGTTTTGGGCTACCAGCGAAACTTACAGAAATGATATGTTTTGTCTACTCATAAAAATAGCTTAGACCTTACTCAAAAGAATTTCATTTCCAAATGGCCTCAGACCGACAAATATGAGTAATTTGTTCGAGCCTGAATTATGATCACGGTTGTTTTCAGATGGTAAAAGAAATTGTACATTGTTGGAATTTATATCATTAATTCAATTGAATTATAAACTAGTAATCGTATCTTGGTGTGCAATGGGTACGACAAAGATATATTGAAAATCAATTTCAAAGAAATATATAAAGAGAGGAGGGGTAGATAGAAAACATTGGGTACTCATTAGAATAGACTTTAAGTTATATTATTTACTCTGAAACCATGCAAAATTGTATAAGAAATTATTCTAAAAACAAAACAAGAGAATTTGTATTCTCTTATTGAATTATAGAGCAAGCAGCGACATTTGCACAACTACATTCAATCTAGTGCACACAAGGCATTAAGTCATAATTAGTGTACAATGCTTCAAAAATGATTATCGATGCACACAATCGTAAGTTTAATTCCAAAAATAGGGCACCCATTAAGAACTTATGATTGTAAGAAGGTGCACTTAAATGGCTACTCATTAGGGAAGAACATAAGCTGTATTTTTTCCTCTCAAACCATGCAAAACTTCATGAGATTCTCACAAAAATGAAAGAAGAGAAAGGGTGTATGCTCTTATTAAATTACAGAGAAATCTCTAAGTAGAGACATTTGCATGTAACTACATTCAATCCAGTACAAAAGACATTGAGTTAAAACAGGTGAACAATGCTTCAAAAATGATTGTCCATGCACACAATCACAAATTTAATTTGAAACAAGACACAAATTTGCTCATGATTATAAACAGGTTCACTTCAATAGATATTCATTAAACCAGAATGTAAGCTACATTATTTGTTCTTTAAACCATGATAAAGAGAAAGAGTATCCGCTCTTATTGAGTTACAATGCATAAAGGAAGCAGAACCAAAGAGCATAAAGTTTTGCAGTTCCTAGGTGAGAAGTCGTGAACGCAACAATGATCCCTCAAATAAACAAAAAATTGATGCTAGATGTGTGCCACTAGTTGGGACCGTGGCTTTATTACTTGCAATAATATGTGTGTTATTTAGACGATTCTTACTAAACCCCTTTGTCTAAGACTTGGGAGTAGTAAAAAGTAGACTTGTGAAGCTTTGTTCACCATGGGAAGTGTGTTGCAAGTGGCAGGGATTGTGCATTCCCTTTCTCATTTCAAACATGTGAATGACCCCTCTCCAATTCCATTCACTCTCCCTATAAATAAGGTGGAGAAACTTAGCTAAGAAGTAATTTGCCAATAATTATTGTCATAATTAAGGCAGTAATAGTATTGCATATCAAGTTGCAATGCTAGGACATAATGGTGTATTGGCACGTGAGAGGTATTCTGTAAGATACAAATGTTAACAAGAAAATCCTCACCAAATCTATGGCAAACCCCAACTTTAAGCCAAAATCACCATAACTTTATGGAATGATGACACAAAAAAAATTTAAACGGAACCTTTGGCTTTAGGTACTACCTCGTCCTCCTCATGCGAACCGCACTTTCCTTTACCTTGGGAATGCAACAAGTTAAATGATTGTAGTTCAAGCTCATCTAAACTATGAGCCCAAGATCCCCGACGCAAACCAGGTGGTAGAGAAATTCAAAACTTCGGTGGTGAAAAGGAGGAAAGTAGTGGGCCCAAACACCCCAAACCATGGCCAAACAAAGCGTTGAATTTTAACCATTATAGTGGGTCCCATTAATATCACTCTCTTCTTGCCTAAGCAAGTCTTGAGTAGGCTTAGGTAACTAATTAACAACTCTCCATCATCGTAATCTGATGGACAAAAGACCAACAACATCCATGGACTCTGCCACAAAATTTCCTTCCCTGTAGATGTGGCTTATCTTAACCTCCACAAAGCTATCGAGGAGACAATTGATGTCACTCAAAATAATGTCCACTTTTCACCCAGCCTTAGAGGTACCATCCACCGTCTCAATAATGATTATGGAGTCCCCCTCAATCCCCAGCTTTCTGCTTCCAACTGCTGTGACAATTTTAAGGCTCTAGAGGAGGGTCATGTCTTTGGCCTGATTAACAGTTTGATTAACCAGAGGGCCAATAAAAGAAGCAATTAAGTGACCTTTATGATTTATAAAATATATATTTAAAGAACTCTTTTGTTTTTCTTTTAAATTATATTGAAATCTTTTAATAAAATAATTCATCTCATAAATTATTTAATGTAAATAACTTCTAATAATAAATTATTGAAAGATATAATATTTTGATGTGAAAGTCATTATTGTATTTTCTAATTTGAATTTTTTATTATAAAAATAAAAAATTTAAAATGGTTAATCATTTTCAATTTTATTTTTTATTTTTATGATTTTTAATTTAGTATTCAAAATCTAAAATGGTTAATCATTTCAATTTTATTTTTTATTTTTATGATTTTTAATTTAGTATTCAATTTTAATGTGATTTCTTATATTTGTGATGATTTATATTTCTTATTTGTTTGTGATAATATATGTTTATTTAATTTATTTTCATAAATTTATATTTTATTATTTCTATTTTTGTATCTTAAATATGTAATCTTGAATTATAAAGAAATAATCATTTGGGATTAAAGATAGGGCTAATCTACCCGATCGATCTATAATGTTCGACAAAGGTTTGAAAATATCAAGAATCTCTCACTAGATTTGATGTTTGTAACTCTTCTTGATGGATGGTGAGGAATGATGGGTATGTAGGGTCTAAAAATAGTCCTTTGAAACACTTGGTCATCAATTTTAAGTCAATGGAGCCTAACCTTGATTTTTACCACATGAGTTGAATAAGCATCTACGACCTACTTCTCGAGGCAAAGATAAGTAGTAGAATAAAATAGTTGCATTTCCAAAGAAGTGGTGGCCTCGTATGAATAGACATAGGAATGGGCCAATTTTCACCATAATAATGGACTAAGTGAGTAGTATGAGTAATGACATCATTCCACCATGAATCTAGTTGGTATCAAGCATGGGGTGAGATTCTAAATTCCAAACATGTTATATGTGAGTTGGTGACCATATGGTTTAGTACTACTGTGTTGAGAATAAAAACTACATCTTCATGCCCTTGAGAATAAAAAACTTCCATTCACTAAGAAACCATATTAGAAAGTGGTTTGAAAGGATAGCAACCACCAAGAGCTCAACTAAAAAAAAGATAATAGCTAGCAAAGTAAAAGGATTGAGAAGACATAATGACATGGTATGATATTTTAATTTAATTCTACCACATCTAGTTTATGAATTTATCCAAGTGTACCACATTGTAATATCTTGGTTGTGCAACCAAGATTGGGATCCAAAAGCTCCAATTTACTACACAATTATAATTGCGTGACTCTTTTTTCCAATTATATTGTACATAGGCATGACCCCGCATTTGTCATAGGTCATTTTTACAATATTAAGATATCTACATAGAATCTAGAAGTGAAGAGATTTTTTTGTTGATTCATTAGCAATTTTCATTCCTCTAACTCAACAAAGTGCAAGCCCTCATTTTCTTTGTAGTAGGAAGTGAAGCCTGGTTAAAAGTGATGATAATTAATCTGGCCAAGGTTGACATCATGAGGTACTAAAAACCACTTTCTGGTAAAATACCTACTTTTTAAAAGCAAAATGACATTACAAAAGAATACATGCAAGAAACCTTAAGAAACTGTAAAACTCTAGTAATTTGAAGTTAAAAGGAAAAATATATTAGAATTGTTTATTTTGTATATGAAAGAAGATAGCATATATTTTGAAATCATTGTGTGCCCTATCTTAAGCTATTACGAGTTGAATTTGAATTTTAACAAAACAAAACAAGGGTCAAGACCCTTGATAAACAAATGGTCATATTCAAAAGTATAATACTTAATCCTTAGGCTCATTGAGAACCTTTCAACATTGAAAAAAGAGAATAGGCTGGAATTATATCCTAGGTGAATTTGACAAAATAGATACCACTTAGTTCTTGAGTCTTAGATTAAAAGTTCAACCTATGACTCATAATTCCATATTAAATAAGCACACGTCAATAAATTTGTATAAAACATTTCAATATATAGACACAAAACCCATGTGACCGCCTCATTTAGGGTCAAGTATCTCTCCG
>MU224435.1:128492-138557 GCA_018584345.1 Thuja plicata
TATCCTTCTTGGAGTTCCTGTTTCTTTTGATTTCCTTGCTCACTCTGGCCAAAGTCTTTTCAAACACCTACAGATTATCCAGGTTCTTCCTCCATTCATAGCCATCTTTTAGTTCGAAAACAAAAAAGGTGGCATGACCGTCCTGCAGAAATCTCTGAAGCTTTTTTTGGTCCATCATCATAGTAGTGTGCACCTGCAAGGAAATTTTTAAAAATGTGAGTTTAAGTGAAAACTCAATAAGAACCCTGGGAGTATCTTGGAACTTCTCTTCATTCCTGCATTTCCAGATCTGCCATAAGATGTTAGAAGTTAAAATATTCCAAAAAATGTTAGAATCAGCCTTAAGTCCTTTGATATGACCCGTAACAATTTCAATAATAGAGACATAGGTAGGATAGTAGATGCCAAAAAGCTTCCAAATATTCCTAGCAAAAGAGCAATCAACGAAAATATGTCTGCTGGTTTCCGGAAGATCACAAAGTTTGCAGATATTACTTTCATGGTTATTTCTCTTGATAGGCAGTCTGTCAAGAATAAAAATCCATTTAAAACATTTGATTTTGGGTTCAACCCAACCTTTCCAAAGAATAACGAAATACTTCTTCCAAGAAGAGACATCCAGAGAGGAATACCAGATCTTATTAATATGGTCAAGGATGGAACCATCATATGCAAGAATTTTGTAAATATTGTTAGCTTTAATCTTGGATAGGATGGTCCCATCCAGCCATTTGCATTGTAAGAACCTCTGAGAATCAACATGGCAGATAGAAGGGAGGTTTTGAGTGGCTTTGAGAATCATGTTATAAGTTTTCTTCAGAGAGCTGGGAAGATTAAAACTATTCTTCAGCTCCTCCCAACTAATCAGTTTATCATGTTCAAGAATATCAATAAACCTAAGGATACCTTTGCTGGCCCACTGTTTAGCAGAGCAACCTTGTGAAAGAGCAAGGGGTTTGCCTGAAAGTGTAAGGTTCCACCAGATGGACCTTTCACCATAAATTTGAGTGTCATCATGAAACTTCTTGTTAACATTTGATTTTTATGTTGAATTTATATTTTATTTTATTTTAATGTATATTGTTATATTTGAATATTTAATTGATATATATTTATTAGGTTTTTTTAATCACTAAAATGTCGAAGCCAAAGAATTTTATTATATTTTAAATCAATGTACATGTTTCTCCATTCACTGCGGGCACTGGTAGGAAAGGACTGAGAAGAAAACCTTCAGTCTAGCCCGGGACGTTAGTCCAAACCATTGAATTACATAGAGTGGATTATGAGGACATTCCTTCAATTTAATACAAATTCATTTAGTTTGATCTTTTAAGGGTATACCCTTAGTCATAGCTACTAAATATACATTTTCTGAAAGCAATCACTTGTCTTGCTTGGATGGTATAAATTTTCTGTCGTAGTTTGGACTGCTTCTTCTTCAGCACTTCCATGCTCCTACAAACATCTCATCGCCCTAGTTATTTTCTTGCTACTATTCTATTATTTGTTATAGATATTATAAAGAGACACACATTTATTTCAAGGATACTCTATTCTTGTTGTCTATAATTATTACTCTATAATTCTTATCAACATCCTAGGCTAAGCTTACCTATATTACTTTCTCTCATAAGTGTAGGTTTTATGAGAGCAAGGAGGATCCCATTACTGAAAACTAAAATAGATAACATTGCTCCTTTATAAAAATTTTGTAATATAATCATTATTCAGATGATGCCTACATGTTTTGTGTATGCTTATTGAACCCATAGATCTCTAATCCCTTTTTACTCATAATCCTTATGGAAAATATCAAACTTAATGAACATAGATTTGATGAGCACCTTCCTTAGCTTCCTACCATTTAAATTCAAACTACACCACATTCATAATACTTAAGTTCCTATAAAATATTTCCTTTTTATGCCTATTACTTCATTTCACTTTGTATTGATTTCTTCTAGATTATCTCATGGTTTTTCATTCTATGTATAGGCTTTGCTTTTTTATTTAATGCTAAGAAACAATATATTCCATACATCCATCTATCCTAGTTAAAACCAAAACATGAAAGATGTCACCTTCCTAGACTCTACAACCAAAAAAAATAAGAGAGTGCCTTTTGTATACCTTTTACTAAGATTCAATAAACTATTCATGATTCAATCTATATTGGTCTACCACCTATTTATCCAAAGTAATCAATATACCTTAGGCCCAAACCCACATCCATATATATGTATGTCTATGAAAGTGTGAGTTTATATATAACCATATATGTAGATGTGTACCCAGCTATACATATATAAAAGATAATGTGAATCTTTAGGATGTCTAAGCCGCTAAATAAAATTAAGATGTTATTAGGCTGAACCAAAGGTACTAAAAACATATTTACATCCATATATACCATGTATCACATCTCAGAGTATCATTTACCTACTAAATAGAAATTATCTTAGGATCCAACCATTAGAGAGGTGGTAGTTCTGGGGTTTTTTTAATCCTGAAGTCATCACATATATTAATATGTGTTGACTTCAAGATAAAAGACCTTTGGGACTTAATCAAAACAAAAAAAAAATAGAGCTTTGATTACCTATATCCTCAGCCGAGAATATAGCATGAATTCTCTATTCAGATTTATTGTGTGAAAAACTAGAGTCGATCATATATACTTGGAATTGCTAATAAAAGGAAATGCATCAGAGATTCATGCTAATCTACTGTTTATCTTACTCTTTAGAGTATGATATCAGGTATTTCTATTCTAGGTAGATTCTACAAAAGCTAAATACAGTTAATTGGCCAAATGGCTCAACTATGTTGCTCAAACTATAATCATAGTATAGGGCCCTTTCTTTATCTATTTACTCATAAGAAGATTCAATATTTCATCCCATTCCTATCTTTAGCTAAAAGAACAACACATAACTATCCTTAATATACCCTATATTTGGAGGACAATTTAGATTTAACCTTTACCTGAAACATTCTATTAATAGTTACCTGTAGATTTCATATGTTCATATTCAAAATCCAAAATATTTAAACGAGAGACTTACAGAATACCTAATGCTAATAAGTACGCCAGAACCCAGGCTTTAGAAATATCATTCCTACTTTTGTTTAGTGCCCTAAGTAAACTCTACATATCAAAAGTATTTAACATATACATATATTAAACCTTTTCAGTAGGGCTCCTCTTTCACTTTTTTGAAAACCAAAATTTCATCCTCAGAATCCACCTCTTCCTTGAACATGTACCTCACAGCTTGCTTTCCTTTTTGTTCCTTTTTACTAGGGCTTTTACTCAGCCATCCTTTCTTGATGAAGATTGGAGGAATAGCCTGTATCTTTTCAAGGTCCAATTGCTTGAATGAGGAGGGAACCGAGAATCCTTCTGCTACAAAGTACCGAGACAACCATTTTGTATCATTGGAGGGGATGGCTCGAGTCCATCGGAGAAGTAAATTTAAATTTGGTTTAATTTCCTCTCAGTTTTCTTCAAAGGTATCTATATATTTAAATATTAGACATGTCCTTTGAGGGATTCTCTTGTCATGCTCCAAGATTCCTATTTCAGCCCTCATGTAGTCTTCTAGGTAAGGGATTTTCTTCCTAAATTTTATACTATAAACCATTTTTTCTATCCCCCCAGATTTTTGTCAATGGAAATCTTTCTGCAAAGAGCTATCGTGCTAGCTTTGTCTGTTCCAGCCGTAACTAGGAAAGAGATGAATGTTCCCACGAGCTCCCCATTGGTGCAAAGGGTGAAACTGTAATCAAAATGTGAGTCCCCCAGGCCAGTTCTACTGCCCTTCTGGTCATATCATCTATATAGGCTTAAGAATTCTACTGCACCTTTCTGGTTTGATACTACCAAGAAATACCATGTCCCTTTTACTAGAGGTATGAAGAGTTCTAACGTTGGTATACATTGCCTAAAATGAATATAAAAAATCTAATTACCAAAGGATAATTACATTTAATATCTTAAGATTGCTTTGTTAATCGAGTGACAACATAATATCTTTGTTAAGGGGATTTGAGAAGAAATGCAAGAAAAATAGTTTCTAGGAGGCCTAATTGACCAAAAAAGGCTACAAGGCCTCAAAACAAGAAAACTAAGAACTTGATTGAAACCTAATGGAGAGATCCATCAAATTGGATCAAAACTAGGTGAAAGTGACCTAGGAATGGTCAGGAATCCCATTTCTATTGCCAAGATCAGATTGGAGAGGAATTGGCTAAAATAAGCCTATGGGTGCATAATTGAATGGAGAAGGACTTGAAGGGAGTTTGAAGTTGGTGGAGAGTTCTAAAGGAGATAGGGGATCATAGAGTTGTCCTTTGGATAGGGTAGGGAATAATTCCCTAGGAAGACCAGAGAAAGGGTCTTAGTTAGAGCAAGAAAGCTCTTAGAAGTTAGAGCTCCCCATCAGAAACTTTTTCTACTGTTGCAAGACTTGAAGGAGTCAGAACTCTTCTGGCATACACAACACATAAAGGATTCAAGGTATACCAAATGAATGTAAAATCTGCATTCTTAAACGGAATTCTAGAAGAGGAAGTCTATATTGAGCAACCTGAAGGTTTTGTTGATCTTAACAAAAGGAATATGGTTTGCAAATTTCACAAATCTTTGTATGGACTAAAGAAATCTCCTAGAGCTTGGTATGAAAGACTGCATGGCTACTTGGTAAGTATTGGATTTTAGAGAACTAATGACAATAGTAGCTTGTATATCAAAGAAGGACCTCAGAACAAGATACTATTAGCGGAGATATTTGTTGGTGATATACTATTCACTGGACATGATGATTTATGCAAAGCATTCTCTAAAGCTATGAATAAGGAACTTGAGATGTCTATTTTTTTAGAAATCAAATTCTTTGTTATTTTAAAAGTTCATGAGATAAAGGTTTGTGTCTACATTACTCAGTCTAAATACATCAAAGAGATACTGAAGAAATTTGGAATGGAAGATTCTAGACCAGTTGGGACACCTATGTCTACTGGACATAAGTTGTCTTAGGATGATGACTCAAAGGAGGTAAATCAAACTACCTACAGATCCATGATTGGTAAACTTAAATATGTTGTTCACACTAGGCCTAATATTGCATTAGCAGTTGGTATTGTTGCAAGGTTTTCAGCTAATCCTAGAGAGAATCATTTGATGACTATCAAAATGATTCTGAGATATCTCAAGGGCACTGAAGATTATGGATTATGATATAAGAAGGGAGGAAACTTTAATTTGAAGAATTTTACTAATGTTGATTGGGAAGGAAGTGTTGATGACAGGAAGAGCACCAGTGGTGGAGCATTCTTTCTTGGAAAGAGATTAGTCTCTTGGACCATCAAGAAACAGAATTGCATTTCTTAGTCTACAGTAGAGATAGATTATGTTGTTGGAGCAGAGAATTGTTCAAATATCATATGGTTCAAACAGTTGTTGTCAGGTATGAAGGAGGGAATCAAAGAACCATTTATTATCTTCTATGACAACACTAGTGCTATTAAAATTTCAAAGAACCCTGTGATGCATACTAAGACTAAGCATATTACAATAAAGTATCATTTCTTGAGAGAATTGGTTCAGGACAAGGAAGTAAGGTTGGAATATGTGAATACTAAATAAAAAATTGCAGACATATTCACAAAACCTTTACCTAAGGATGCATTCTTGTATCTTAGAGGAAAGCTAGGGGTGACTTCCTAACTGGGGCTCACTAAAGCATAGTTTAGTGATGCATCAACTGAGCTACAGTGAAGATTTAACATGTTGATGCATATTGTCAGAGCTTATTACATATGAATCAGTACATCATGTACATTACAACTTCATTGGATGGTGTCTTTGGCATTGGTTGTCAAAGAGGGAGAGTTTATTGATGTCATGCCAAATAAATTATTGAGGGAGAGATTATTGATGACAGAGGGAGAAATTTTATCATAAACAGTGATTGATGTAAGAGGGAGAAATCTGTATTTTAGTGATTGTGAAGATAGAGGGAGTTTTTCTGGATGAGAATCAGAATGAAGCTAAGAACATTATAAAATTTTATCCTTGTTTCTATTGCTCTAAAAATTCTTTTTATAATGACATGTTGTGTTGCCATTAATGCCAAAGAGGGAGATTGTTGAAGATAATTATTCAATTATATATTGTCATTGATGTTGCACTAATGTATACAAAAATGTAATGATTTGTTGTATTAACCGAGCTTTGTTGGTTAATGAAGGAAGTTCTATATTAACCAAGCTCACTTGGGTAATACTGTAAGTTTGGTTTTAGTTGAGTATTAGTCGGGCATCAAATGATTATAGTGTCAACCGAGTTATGCATTTAGTGTCAGCCAACTAACAACAGTTTACACATTATGTTTAATTGGTTATTTGCAGCCGACAGACTTAAGTTTTATTTGGAAGGATATTCAATTTGAATTGACAAGGGTTATCATATATATATACATGGTCAAGTTTGGATTGAATGTGTAGAAGATTTTTTGAGATGAAGAATGAAGGCGAAGTAAGAGGGAATTTTGATTAAGGACAAAATACCCAGACCGAGCTGCAAAAGAATATTTGATCAGTGAGGATCTAGTTAAAGCCAAAAAGAGATATGAGTTAGAAAATATAGTTGCTTTTTCAACCGGTTCAAACTCATTGTTACTCTCTAACAATTGTAGTAGTGATCCAAATCTCTTAACAGAGAAGACTTAACAGTCTTTCATAAATCCTCTCACAAGGTGACATTTCTACATTGAAGTGTTTGAAGACCCGAAACAAGGCCACTCCTAACGGGGTGATTAAATCCTCTAATAGGGTCACACCTTACATTGTGTTTTGTAACCTTTAATAGGGTTGGCTCCTAATAGGGCTCACTTCAGAAGAGTGAAAAATAGTAACTAGTTGCAATTGGTGGTTTTCCCAAATTGGGTTTTCACGGTAAATCTTGGTGTCATCTATGTACATGTTATTTTCTTTATTCTTTATGTTTCTACACTTAATCACTAAAGGATAATTACATTTAATATCTTAAGATTGCTTTGTTAACTGAGTGACAGGAGAATATCTTTGTTAAACAAGTAACAATGATAAGTTTGTTTAAGACATCTAAGGGCCTTAGGTTTTCTTTTTGTGGTAACTGAGTCACCTCTCCCCTCTCAGTTACTCAACTCATTTCCAACAGTAGTATGGTGGCTACTTGATCATTTCTTGATCAACATACTTAACAAAATTGACATCTATACAATTATCACTACAACATTTGGGGTCGAATTTAGACCTCAATTTGCGACGACACCACTATTTCTATGTAATTTTTGTATTTTTTTCCAAGTGCCCCCGATGTTGTCATAATAGCAATGGTACAGTCATAATTATGACACCCATGTGATTATAAACAAAAAGAAGAAGAATAAAGGCTCATTTCTAATTTAGCATGATCACATACCATCATGCGCGAAGAGGGCATACTGTGGATGTTGATTGGCATCTTGGTATATGGCAGCCATGACTTGAGGTAGGCATTCAATCTTTGTCTTCTCATTAACTCAATTTCATTTTGATGGAATTTATTGAGTTAATGGCACAATATGAATGTTAATATTATAATTGTTTACATCTTTGCATTTTGAATGCTTGATGACCCGTGAGCTTTGAGAGCTAGGGCATCATTTCTATTACCTTCAAGCTGGCATTGTGTGAAGTGTTTGATCTCTCTTTATTTTTTTTGTTGTTGATATTCACTATGTGGTACTCCCAATTTATGATCATTTCATGAGGAAATGTCTTGATGGCTTGCGGGCTGCAGGCTAGGGCATTGGTGCAGGAGCATCTTTGAGATGCCAGCTAATATGGTGGTCTTTTGTCATTTTGGTGTGCTAGTGTGTGTAAGACCCTCTAGTAGGGAAATTTCAATACATAAGGTCATGTTGACCAAGAGTAGTTTAGGTAATTTCATTTTATGCTTCTGTTTGGGTAGAATAGCTCTTTTTGGCTCTTGTTTAATGGATTGTCCTTGATGATGTCATCAATGGGTAGGGTGATGTCATAGTGGTTCTTAGGGTCTATAGATACCCTTGGTGGTCCAGCTAAGGTTAGATAAGGTAGATTGGTGGAGAAAACACTTTAAAAGTGTAAGTTGCAAAAAGATGTAAAATGTTGCTATGCAACATTAGCAACTTTTAAAAGTTGCTGACAACATTTTGTTGTCTAGGGAGTTTTGAGGTTATAATGGTTTTTGAACCCATAAAATGGATGCAACATGTGTGTCTAATATATATAAGGTGACAAAACCCTAATTTGAGGGAGGAGAAGTGATTGTACGAATTTTTGATATTGGAGCCAAGAGCTTTGAATGTGAAGACAACAGATTTGAAGGATTTTTGTGTTATTTTTGTTGTGCATGGATTGAAACTGAGACTGTGACCAGTTGTATCCATTGTAGTAGATGTTGTAGTGATTTTCCAATAGCTAGTTAAGTTTTTAGTTACTTTCCTTTGCAGTTTGTAAATTATTTTTGTTTCAGATAGGTTGTTGTCCAATTCTGAGCAAGGAGCTAGGATGTGGACCTAACTCCACTTTCCACCATTGGCTCTATACGGCCATCTGGGAATGGAGATTATGTCCAAGGATCTTGAAGACTGTGGAAGGAGGATCTCTGAAACTACTTTCAATTATTTTTAAACACTTGCCCTAGGCGAGCTACATGCACAGCCCGGTTAGGAAGAGCAAGTGACAGTTGGTTTAAAAGTTGCAGGGGGTGTTCTCATGAGCTAAGAAGGCCATGGGTGTATTGACTGATGTCATATAGGTGTTCCCCAAAGTGGATAAGTGTCCAAGAATCCAACATGCCATGTTTTGAATCCCAAGACCTCAAACTGGTCCAAAAGCAAGAAAGAAGCCATTTTCAAGAAGTAGGGTGTATGGACAGTACTGTACCCTAAGACCTAGAAAATCCTTGTGAGTTTTTTATTTACTTGAAGACTACTGGAAGAGATTTGGGGAAAGTGTTTTCCTACAATCTAGGAGGCCTAATTGGCGAAAAGGGCTACAAGGCCTAGAAAGTAGGAATCTAGAACTCGATGGGAACATGGACCAACTTGATGGTTTCAAACCTAGGTTGCAATCCAAAAATAGAGTATGTTGAAGCCCTGACCCTCCTACAAATCCAAATGTAAGTTTAGGGCTTGGAGTGGTTTGAGTGGAAGGTTCTTGTAGAATACAAGAATGGTGATTTTGACAAGATAGGTAGCTTCTTGGTTGGAGGGAAGAGTTGATTCTTCCAAGTGGTAGAGGGTGGATTGAGGAAGCCCTAGAGGTCCTAGGAGAGGCCTATCAAGAGTTTCAAGAAAACTTAGAAGGTTACCAAGGAGGCTCCCTATCAGGAATCATGCATTATTTATTAGCTCACTGTTTAATACTGGTATTGTTTACATCTTTGCATTTGGAATGCTTGATGACCCCTGAGCTTTGAGAGGTAGGGCATCGCTGCTATTACCTTCAAGCTGGCATTGTGTGAAGTGTTTGATCTCTCTTTATTTGTTTTGTTGTTGATATTCACTATGTGGTACTCCCCATTTATGATCATTTCATGAGGAAATGTCTTGATGGCTCGCGGGCTGCTGGCTAGGGCATCATGCATTGTTAATTAGCTCACTATTTAATAATGGCATTGTTTACATCTTTGCATATGGAATGCTTGATAACCTGTGAGATTCGAGAGCTAGGGCATCGTTGCTATTATCTTCAAGGCATTGTGTGAAGTGTTTGATCTCTCTTTATTTTTTTTTCTGTTGATATTCACCATGTGGTACTCCCCGTTTATGATCATTTCATGAGGAAATGTCTTGATGGCTCGCGGTCTGCAAGCTAGGGCATCATGCATTGTTTATGAGCTCACTATTTAATACTGGCATTCATTTACATCTTTGCATTTGGAATGCTTGATGACCCGTGAGCTTTGAGAGCTAGGGCATCGTTGCTATTACCTTAAAGGAATTGTGTGAAGTGTTTGATCTCTCTTTATTTGTTTTTCTATTGATATTC
>MU224436.1:31324-84874 GCA_018584345.1 Thuja plicata
GTATAATGAACCTGTTAAAGTTCCTTTGCCCTGTTAGAAGCAGTCTTTACAATGTGAGTACAATGACCTGGTTAAGGGTCTGACCCTGTTAGGAGTCTTTTACAAATAACCCTATTAGGGGTGAGGAATCACTGTCTCAGAGCTCACTTCTCAAAGAGAAAGAAGGCTACAACCTCCAGAGAATAGATATGCACTATATCCAAAAGAGAACTGCTGTATGTGACACAGATGTCTGATCAGTTCCAGTTGCGCGCTTATGCTCTTAACTTCTTCAAGGGCTCTACCTCATACTAATATCTTCATATTTCTTTGCTATACATCTTCTTTGACTATTTCAATGACACTTCAAATGTATCTTTGCATTACATATATATATCTTTATGCCTGAATAGACACGACTATAAACAAGACCTTAGTCGGCCCAAAAATATAATACACAACACTTCCAAACAAATTGGCTTAAGCGTGTTTACAACAATGTTTAATATATGATTAAAAACTTAATACAATAGGCACTTAGCCTTTACATAACAAAATATTACACGCTAATCAAAATCATGAAGTCAGCTTTATACTCTGTATTATGAACTACTAGTGTACTTGTTCATTCTGTAACTTGTCCATACTGGCATTCCGTACCATGTGTTTATAGGATAAGAATAATAACATACCATAGAACTTAAGTCTGAACACACATACCCTGATGTGATTGTACGCATGTGTACTAATGCCCTGATCAACTGCAAGTCACTGTTTTGTTTTGTCTTCTGCACTTAGTCAATTTTCACTTCATAGTTTACTACCAAAACTTCATATGACTTTGTTGCCATAATGACAACACAAAATATGCCATATACTCTCTGGGAGTCAACTTGCCAACATTATTAACTACTTGATAGTGATCAGTTGGCTCTGGAGAACCTGGATGTAGATTACTGTGAATGAATACAAAACTTCAGACCCAAAATTCTGGAGTCCGGGAGCTTACGCTGAAAGAATAATGAACCTTCAAATTTGTACCCTACTGGTGAAAATATCCAGAGACTGGAGGACTTTATTGTTCCTTTTTCAGTTTGAAGGCCTCCAAAATATGGCCAATTCCATCCTCATCTACATCCTTGACGCAGTCCCAGCAGTCGTTGACAACCCTGAATTGTTCATTAACATCGTCAAACCCTTCTTTGAGTTCTACAACCACTTTCACTATGTCATGAGCTAGGAGCATTGTCTTGGTTAATATTGACATTTTTCCTCCATCAAAATCTCTGGCGGACTAGTACTGAGACTCCATCATCTCATCAAATTTACTTAGTACAAAATATTCCAGTGCACAAGTCCCAATGGTGAAGGGATCGACTTGCAAAACCCTTGTCACAAATGCTATATATGAGTTTAAATAATTCCAGACTTCTAGGATTCTACTCTTTAGGGCTGCTACCAGTTGTTTGCTCACCTCAATTTTGAGGCCAAGTCTGGACTGCTGGGCCTAGAGGAATCCAAAGGGTTCTTCTCCCAAAATTCCTGTCTCTATAATGACTTCCTCCCTAAAGTTCACTATTTCTTCTAGTTCTCACCTCTATTCTTTGTACTTCTCCATTTCTTTCTCCCATAGGGAGACTGCGCCATTCACTTGGTTGATGATGTTGTTGGCCTGATAAAGGTTTGGGAGTGTCACTGCTAGGAACTTCCTTATGGCTGTGATGTTCTTAGCAACCCACCCATCCACAGTCTACGCCTTCTTCTTCATGGCCCTTAGAGCATCCTTGTCACCCTGTGGGAGTGGCATTCTGGAGGTGGAGGTTTTCAGATGAATCTCGACCAGTGGCTATGTTAACTCTACAAGAAGTCTGAGGAGATTTTCATTCTTTTAATTTTCCTCCTTCAGCTTATGTCCCTATTTTTTGTACCAAGCCTTGACTGCCTGGGTAACCTCTTACAACAGGTTCAATTCACCTTGTTTATCTCTCCTCCCTAGAGGAACTTTTGTAACTGTATAATCTTCAGCCCTTATGGGTGCCGCTTCTACATCTAGGGGAGGCATTGTGACTATTGTGAATGTACTTCCTCTCAGACTGGTCTGGAGGTTATGGATGGTCTGGGACTTCTTAGGCATCTTAGCCTCTTTGTTTTGGGCCATCATTTTGGCCAGGGAGAGAGGGGCACTTGCTTCCGCTAGGGCCTTTCTTTTTTTGGGATTCCACCAGCCATTGTGGAAGCTGGGGTGGTCTTGCTGCTAAGGCTTGGGCATTGGGGTCTTCTTTGGGGCCCTATGGTGTTTCCCTGATATTCATAGTCACTTCAGACTCCTTTTCTTGTTCCTTGGTATTTCCCATATCTTCCACCTCAGTGGCATTCACATCTGTGTCTCCCGGATTCCCCCTTCTCCAACATTTGTGGTCTTAGTATCCATATTTCTGGGGTTATCCCCCTCGTCCTCTTGCTTCTATTCTTCCTCATTGCCATCTGCTTGGAAATTATCCTCCAAGGGAACATATTTTGGAGAGGTCAAAGGTGTCTGGCCCAGCTCTGACTGTTGGGCCGTAGAGACCACCTCACTGAATGTCGCACTCCAGGGCCTTTGATCACCTGGAGTAACTAGAGGTGTTTAGAGCATGAAAAATGGGGGTACAATTGATCCTGAAGGTCTGGGTCCCCCAGCCATTATCAGATGCTCATATTGTGTTTACATCAGTTCTATCTTGATCCCCAGGACTGGTGTTTCTTCCACATCTTATGGATTTTCTTGTTCCTATTCTTGTTCCTTCTCTCAGAACTCTTTTTCTAGGGCTACCTCTTCTTGTGCATCGATCTCCTCCACTTCCCTCACCACGTTGGCTTGCAAGTTCACTAAGTATTCCATTTGGAAGAGGTCATCAAAATCATCATAGGGAGGGGAGGCCAATGGAGGATCTTCTAGTTTAGGAGAAGAAGGGATGAGTTCCACCTATTGAACGATTGGCATCCCGGGACCTGCATCTTTGCTTGGGGGATGCTCCACCCTTACTTATTTCTTCTTAGTTGTAGCAGGGCCTTGGCATCCAAGATAGATACAATTTAATCCTTAGCTTCCTTCCACTACCTCCATAGGGATTCCAGTGAAGGGGATTCTACTGGGAGGGCAGATCCTACCGGAGTAACCGAAAGATTGAGAGAAAGCTAGGTGCTCAATGTTTTTCTCAATTGGCGAGATGCCTCAAGCTGAGTATGAATTGGTTCCATGATATGGAGTGGATTTGGGGGTGCGACCTAGGATGGGGTGCCCTCTTTTTCTTTCCCCTTATTTTTACTCAGCCCTGTTGCTCCAGAGGCCAAAGTAGACCCCTTAAAAATTGGACCCTGATGGGTGCTTTTCTTGCACACTTGTGCAAAGTAATCATGGCTGCACTGAATGATGCCCTGGCTGACATCCTCAATTGTCAAAATCTCTAGGGTGTCCCAATCCATCAGAGGGAGATCCATTTTGTTGATCCCCCATGATTTGTACGATGGGTCATCCAAAGATCCACTATCCAAAAATATTTTGGAAAGGTCTGAAGGTCAAGGCTCTTCATCATCTCTTTGGTCATCCTTGAGTATTTTTGACTCCAGAGGTTGAAATCATCCTGGCAATCTGCCCAAAAATCCTTCATGTGAGGCTCGCGGGGTGTGAATGCTCAGGGTAGTACTGCGTTGATCTTGCCGAGCGGGTCAAAATTGTTTCTTGCTAGGTGGAACCTGACCAGCCCTAGATTCTTCAACTCATTATCAGTCTCTTTGGCCACTACAAGGATGCAAGAATAGTTCCTGTAGGTGATTGGGAACAGGATGGAGGTAACCTTCGTTAATCCATAAAATGCATGGAGCTCCAGTATTTGCCTGCAATACTCCAAAAGAATAATCCTATCCCCACAATGCTTGGGGAGTAGGTAGGGATTGTTGGAGAACTCGGTCACCCAAATATTAGAATGTTGCTAAAATTGAATAAAGTAATTACCATAACAATTCACCAAGGTCATTGCTTCCTTGGACATCAGGTACCTAGAATCCTGAGTAAGTGTCAAAATGTTGTGGTAAACGAAGGTGTCATTTAACCAAAAAAAAATGGGGATGCTGGCTGCCCATTTAATTTGGGGATAATGGTCCCATGGAGCACTTTGGCTGAGCCCATTTCCAAGGATGCCCACTATTTGAAAACCCCAGAGTGTGGGTCTCTGTTGTTCCATTTCCCATAATACATATGAATTCATGTGGAACGTCAATGTCTGGGTGACATTTTTCAGCTGAAAGTCCACATGGTTGGAAATAATAGTTGCCTAGTCAAAGGTTTGTCCATGTGTGGTGATGCAGTATAGAAAATAGTACATCCATGCCCAAAAATACTTGGCATGGGGTCCCCCAAAGATTCTGCATAAAAATATGATCCTCGCCTGCACACATTTTTTGAAATCTCTACAAGGGATCTCCAACTTCATTTTCTTGTAGTCCTTCCTCAGGGACTTCAACAAGTGACAATTGAGATGCTGTCGGGCAAGCTGTGGAACTTTCTCAAACCCCTTCAATGATGCAGCCTAGGCTATGATAGTAGAATTCCTAAACTGGGGGATCCTGAGTCCCGAAGCAAAGTTGGCTGTATCAAGAGTTACTATGGTTGCTAGGTAATTCAGTGGGAGGGAAGCAACAAGAAAAACAACCCAGGTGGGTGTGTTATAGTGCTTTGAAAAAGAGATAATCAGCTCTGGTGCCTGTACTGAGCAGGGGAGACATGCGAATTTGATGATTCTGGAAGTGGCTAGATTCACTGCCATGTTATCCCCGTCAGATCGCCGTTGATACATTACCCGGACAAGGCCTTGTAGTTCTACTCATGATCTGACCTCTGTGTCGGTAATATTCTGAAGTTTGGAATCCACTTTGGATTCCACAAGGACACCATCCCTCAGGTATTTGGATGTTAACAGGAGCTTCCCCAACATTTTATCTGCCTTTGTCTTGGTAACCCCCCGAGTGGAGGTGCTCGGGAGTTCCGAACTTCTAGGAGGAGTTGTTACTTTAGACATTATTCGTTGGGTACTCTACATCCTACCAGACCGAACAACCGTTAATATGTGTGATAAAATATAAAGAAGTTTTACAAACTCTAGAGAGTTCACCACCATTTTGTACCTGTTCAAAAGATGTTAGCCTGCATTAGATCTTGGAAATATAACAATTAACAACTTACTTGGAATTTGATCGACACCCGGGGGGTCTGGCTCATGTTTACAAATGGGATGAAGACCCAGGGATTTCTCAGCACCTAGAGCCTGAAGATACTAACCATTATTGAAGTGACTGGGTAGTGAGCTGTACTGGGCTAACATGGGTTATCACATGGTCATGCAATAAATGGCGTAATGACATTAAAGGTGACAAATGTCTAGACACAGATGAATTAAATGCTAGATGGGATGATTTTGAATGCTCATACGTGGGGTAATTTAATCCTGCCATCAATGCTCAATCAATGGAGAGAGAAAACCATCATGACTTGAGTAGGCAAGGTGTTAAGTTTGAACTAGGTGAAAACCAGGGGATGAGCTCAAATTTGGGTACAACAATGCAGAGAGCGCGGCGAGCTCACCACAGGACGGGTTGGTCAAGACAGAATGTATAGGACAAGAACATGAATTTATAGAAAACCCCTCTACAGACGCATGTTATGCACATTATATACATAGACCTCCAAAGAATAGAAGGCAAAGGAATGAATTTACATGCCAGACAACTAACTAACCTATAGACTATTAACAATTTACAGAGAAATTACAACCATTTAAAGAATTTACAATGATTTACACTAATATATAGAAAATACAATGCAAGGAAGGTGGACAACCTTCCTATGAAGCCATCCCACCAATGGGAGGCGACGAAAAACTAGAAGAAAAAAAGAAAACAAAATGAAAAGAGAAAACTAGAAAAGGAAAGAACAAAGTAGAACAAAAGAAACATAGAGAGAACCAGAAGGGCCTACCTTAAATGCTGGGAAATGTGGGAGGAAGAGCATGGGAGGTGTTCTAAAAATAGAAATATTCATGAACCATGAACACCATAAACCCTGCAAGAAAGCTGAAGCATGCACAAGATCAAACTGCTAAACACTTGAAGCAAACACACTTAACTCACTGGTAAATTTCACAAATCGCTCTTAATCGCTCAGGGTAATTTTTTCATAGTAAATGTAAAAATGAAAAGTGAACCTTCATTTATACCCTCAAGTAAAAAACACACTGCTTCCTTTCACAAGTCTCGAGAAAAGGAAAACCTCCTGACTCTAGGCCCGGGGATCCCATGTAACCACTCCCTCTAACTAAAGATGAAGCAGTGACAAGAATCTCAAAGTTTGAAATACGGCTGACACAAAGAAATAAAAACACTCCAAGATCGGGTCCCAAAGGGAGAGAAACCAAAAAGAAAACAAAATAGCGGCCCCATGGAGGCAAAGGACAGAAGAAAAGAAAAGAAGGAAAAAAAGGACAAAATCAAAAAGGGGGGACCCAAAATTTTGCCCACAAATTGTAGGGATGGGTATGCAGGGCATAACAAATGGAAAATCACTGGGATGAATTCCTTAGCACATTTGAGAACCACAAAATCTCTGGTTAGCAATACTGGAACTTATCTTTACTTGGATCATTTCACTTGCAAGGCGCGCGGTGTCTGAGAAAACCTAACTCATCATGATTCAATCCTTCAATCTCTTGTCAGCTGTGAAGTGTGTGCTTTTGAAGAAAATCAAGCTGATGAATTTTGGGAGAATTAGAGAGGGAACTAAGTACATTAGATCAAAATTGCTATATCTTACATGGTCCCCCATACCATGGAATTCTCTATTCTTCAGTTTTATTTATTTTCTTTTGAAGATGGGGAAGGCGGTACTCCTTTCACCGTGAACCTTAAGCTTAGCTATTTTTTATGGCAATACTTCTTTCACCTTGCCATCCATTTTAATTTGCTGAATAGGAGAGACATTCCAGACCTGGGATATTCTTTTGATTTTTTAACTTGGCCAATAACCAGTGCAACCGATCTTCTCTCAAGGATCATACGATTACTTGCTTCTTAGATTTTCTATAACTGGTGTCAAGACTTTCAAGATGTGAATCTAATGAAGATTACCCATAACCTTTGACCATCTGTACAAAATAACTCCAGAGTGTAGACAAATTCCACCATGCTAACAATAGATTTTGGACTAACCAAAATGCATAAGGCACCGCTCTAGGGACTAGATGTCATGCAAAGCATACCTGTCTACGAAAAGAGAGCAACATGTCAGGAACCCGAAAAAAAAGACGCAAAGAAAAAAGGAAACCAAACACAAAACACAACAAAGAAAGGAAAGAAGATGGCCCCATACGACCGCAGATGACTATTTACAAGGACAAGGCACTCTGAAGGAGTGCTGGGGAAAATATTTATGAGTAGGAAAATATACATATAATACAACTTTGAGAAAAAATACCTTCCACCTCATTCAAATTAATGTTTGAGAAACTTTCCAATGATGGGAAATGGGATGGCTTCTCCAGTCATGGTGTTGAGGCAATAAGTATTAGCCCCATAGATTTATGAAATTAGGTATGGTCTGAGCCAGAGCCTTTGAAATTTGGTGTAGTTTCCTCTCTTCTCCCAGGCCTTGTTCCATAACATGACTAGGTCTGAAACCTGAAAGGATTTGTATTGGGCTCTCTGAATGAACCATCTTTTAACAACTTCTTGATGAAATGAAAAATGTTCCAATTCTGTGTTCCTTTGTTATTCCATTCTCACCAGGTTTAAAAGGAAAACCTCCACAATATTGTCCTAGACATTGAATTCCTGCATGAATTGTCAAACCGGGATTTGTAAGTTGATTGGGAACATAGGATTATGGCCATAAACTAGGTGAAATGGGGAAGTAACCAGGGCTGCCTTGATTCTAATTTGATTCGCCCAAAGGGTGAACCTAAGCTTTTGGTGCCAGTCCTAGGGATTTTTCTCTAGCAAATATTTGATCACCTCAAACTAATTTTTATTGGTAGACTCGACAACACCATTACCCTGGGGATAATAGTTGTTGGAGAAATTGAGGGTGATCTTCCTCTAATAGGTCCATTCTAATAGTTTCAATGAAGAAAACACCGATATATTGTCACACACTATAGCAAAGGGCATTCGAAGCCTGGTGACTATTTTTTCTTCCAAGAATTTGATAACTACATCTGTCATGTTGTTCTTTCATGGGATTGCCTCAAACCACCAAGTACAGTAATCGGTCCTAGTCAAAATATATTGGTGTTTGGCCAATGATTTGGGGTTTATTTCCCCGATAAAATTGAATGCCCATTTGGCAAAGGGTCAAACTTCAAAGACCGGCTGCAAAGGCATGGCCGGGTTCCGCTCATGATGAGCTGCAGTTTGGCAAGTGTGGCTCTTCCTTACGTGAGTGTAAACGTATTTGAAGATGAAGGGCCAATAATATCTAGCCCAGAGAATCTGATAGGCAGTGACATTAGCTAAGCCATGCCCGGTTCCAAATTTCCCATGGAATTATTCTATCATTTTGGCATCTTGGTCCCTGTTTATGGACCGGAGGTAAATTACCTCAAAGTTCCTGTGAAAAAGTGTTCTATTTTTTTATCATGTAGTGTTCAATTTTCAGTCAGAAGGTGTGACGTTTGTTGGGGGGAAGCCCATCTGTGCATTTGTTATTGAGAAATTAGTATACTAGATCGGTATACCATAGATCCTGAGTGATAGACTCCACAGTATAAGTTGTACATTCAATGTTTGGAGTTACTTTCACCATTGCTCTACATAGTCCCTGGCCTTGGACTATCTTCATTGGTTTCATCTCAAGATCATACTCTTAGAGGATGGCCATCCATTTCCCTTGACATTCACCTAGTTTTCTCTGCAGTAGTAAAAATTTGACAGCCTGATCCGGGATGATAACATGTACTTTGCTCCAAAAAATGTAGCGTCGAAATTTCTTCACAGCGTGGACTAGAGAAAAGGCTTTCTTTTCCAATGTTGTATATCAGACTTCAACATTTTTGAAGGGGGAGCTCATGAAATCAATGGGTCACTCTTCCCCTTCAACCTTTTAGGTTAAAACTACAGCTGTAGAATGCAGTGAAGTGAAGGAGTAGATGTGGAATGGGAGGGAATAATATGGACTTTCCAGGACTGGTGCCTTCAATATGGTTTGTTTGATCTGAAAAAATGCTCACTTTGCTTCGGGGCTCCACTCAATCTTGGTATCTTTCTTCATCATGTTATTGAGTGGTTTAACAATCTCAGTGAATCCAGTTATGATCTGCAGACAAATTTTATCTTTCCGAAGAAAGATCTCATCTCCTTTTTACTATCAGGCATTTGTAGATTCAGCAGTGCTTCAAATCTCTCAGGGTCGATAGATATCCCCTTCTCAGAGACTATATGCCCAATTAGTTTCCCTTTAGTGACCTTGAATATGCATTTCTTGGGGTTGAGGGAGATGCCATACCAGAAACATCTCTCACAGATTTGAGCGAGGTGGGCAGAGTGATCAAGCATGTCCTGGGAGAAGACTGTTAAATCATCCATGTAGATGATTATACATTTGTTGACCAAGCCTTCGAACGCAATGTCCAGGGCCTTCTAAAATGTGGCCCCCACGTTAATGAGGGCAAAGGGAATTCTTTGATATGTAAACATTCCCCACTTAGTGGTGAACATTGTTTTCATCCTATCCTTGAACTTAACCATAACTTGGTTGTATTCGAAGTACCCATCCAGAAAGGACATCATCTGTGAACCGTTAACAATTTGAAATACCTCATCTAGTGAGGGGAGAGGGTGATTGTCCTTCTTTGAGGCCTTGTTTAAATTGCAAAAATCCACACACAAGTGGATCTCACTATTCTTTTTATGCACATGTATGAGGTTTGAAACCCATGTTGTTTGCCAGATAGGGAAGATAATCTGGGTTAACAATAACTTCTGAACCTCCTGATGGATTAGAGATTCAATCAATGGGTTTACCGGCCTTTGTTTTTTCTGAAAAGGTTTGGTATCTGGTTTTAGTGGGATGGTATGAGTCATGATGGATGTATCATAGGTTTTAAGATCCTTATACCCCCAGGAAATAACATCAATGTATTCTCAGAGAACCGCGAGAATCTTCTCCTTCTCCTCTGGGGAGCAGGAGGTACCAATGTGGACCAATTTTTCTTCACCGACCTCACTAATGTTGGCTTTTTCAAAATTTACTCCCTCAGAGGAGGATGATATCTTATCTCAGCCCTGAGGGTCCAAATCAAAGACTCATTCTAAAGCTACCATCCCCTTAGGGATATTGTTGGTGGGTAGGTCGATGATCCCGTCATCTTCTTCACCTTGCACGGTATCATTATGATCAATTTCTTCCACTATTTGATCCTCAAAGATGCCAATGTTGGACATGAAGGCCAAGATGTGTTGGTCATCCTCAAAAATCTAAAAGTGAGTGATATTATCTGGGATGGAAGGGGTGGGGATCATTTCAACAGAAAATTTCCAGATCTGGTAACTTTCTGGGGAATGAGCTCGATGCCAAAAGAATTGAAGTATTCAATTAGGCTCCATGCTTGATTGCAGTATGCAGCCAACATTTTGTCATGACACGTGTATTGGCTCTGGACCTATTTTACTATCAGCTCTGAATCACCCATTGCCCAGAGGCGGGTGATCCCTTTTCTCAATGCGAACATGAGTCTAAGGATCAAGGCCTTGTACTTTATGACATTATTGGTGTAGTTAAAATGTAACTTGTAGGATGTGAGGAAGGATTTTCCCTGTGGGTTGATTAGTTCCACTCTAGCCCCACAACCCTGTTTAGAATAGGACCCGTCAAACTTCAGGATCCACAAATCATTGTTCATTTTATGGGGCTAGGGAGGTGAAGTGGCATTTGGATTGGTTTTTGGAGGTTTGGGAGGTGATTCCTTTGGTTCTGATGGTGCATGGATGAGAGTTTCCTCCGGAGGATCCTCTAGTTTGGATTCTTGGTCAAGTGGAACCTCTGGTGTACCAATGGGTGGATTACTTGGTCCAGGGAATCCAGTTTTACATTCTTTCTCTTGAAGGTTGTTGATGTGGCAGGTAGCAACAAAAATGCAAGGCTCAAACTCTAGTCTAGAGTGTTTTTTGTAGTGTACCCAGCACCAAGTGCCAGACAAGAGAGTGGATGGAGTGGCCGTGCTACCTTGTGCGTCTACCTCACACTTCAGTTTCTCACCCAGATCCTGAATTCTTTGAGAGATTATCGGGTCCTCCCTGGGGATGAAATCAAAGGTTAGGATTTCTCATGTTCAGTACAACCCGGGGGAGGATTTAGAGAAAAGGACTTCATTTAGACTCCCAACTTTGGTGAGGGCCTATTTCATTCTGTGTTCACTCTCTACCTGAATTTGATTTGATTTTACTTTCTAGGGGAGCCACAAGTGGGAGAAGTCCATAGAGAAATAACTATTAAGGGCCTTTGACCAATTCTAACTTAATAATATCCCATACATTTTAGGGATGTCTACCAATTGGATGTCTATTGTGCTTGATATTTGGGTGTCTTGGATGAGATGAATCTGGACATTTTTCAGCTCACCAACCATTTTCACTGTAGTTTTGCCCAATTGGATCACTACGATTTTGGGTGGGGTAGGAGTGAGTCAAGCTTCTGGCATATGGATAAGGGCATGACATTTCCCAAAGCACCATAATCTACTAGGAAATTGTATAGATTCTTTCCTTGAATGTTCAATCCTAGTAGGAAGGGAGGATCCTCTGTGTTTCCTTGAAAGACGGCCGAGTTGGCATTGTCAAATGTGACAGTCTTTGGTGGATGAATAATGGCTTCTAGGTTTCCCAAGAGTTTCAAAAGAGATTTATTCTACTTAGGATAATTTAGAAAAACATCCATCAAGTTCATGGAGGTGGTGGTATTCTCTAATGCCTTAGTGATGTCAAACCATCCCCCCGAGTAAAGTTGGCTTCCTTTGGCTGGATCCTTGGCGTGGTTGGGGCCAAGTCCTTTCAGCGGGAAGGATCAAACATTTGTGTTGTCCTAGGGGATGGTATTCTTGGGAGGTGTTGATGTGTAAGTTATCCCTTTTCCCGCTTAACTCTGAGTGTTTTAGGGAGTCCACGGGCTGGTGAAGGCATTGGCCTCAAAGGCCGGGATAGATTCATCAAAGAACCCCTGCAATTTGGATTCTTCTTCATCCTCTTCATCTATCCTGAAGAAGAAGGTCTCACACATGAAGGCATTGTGAGGAGGCTCTGATGAGGATGATTTTGGTGGAGTAGGGTCAACAGGTTATTTTCTGTCTGACTAGGAGATCATGATGATCTTCTCTAGTGTGGCACAGTTCACCTTGGAATGAGAGCCGATGTTGTGCAATATACACCACGTGGTCAGGGGTGGAATTTTGCAAGCTGTGCAGAATGACTGGGTCCAACACCACCCTAAGTTGTATTTTGGTTTGGAGGAGGACCTTTGATATTTGCATTGTTGTTCCATTTCTATTGGTTGGGTTGGGGCCCGTTGTAGTTCTAACCTCTAAAATTGGTGTTTTGTTGTTCAGAGAAACTATTCCCTCTTTGGGAATTGGAGTTGTGAGGTGTGGAAGGCCTCACCTTAAACTATCCCATGTCCATCATTAATGAGGACACCAATCTCCGGAGGGATGTGACCTCGGCAGAAAGTTGGGTAGTTGTGTCATAGTGTGACACTTATTGTGGTGGGTTCCCAGGGAAAGTGACAACGGCTCCTAGATTCAAGGACGACAATCCTCCAGTCATGGACAACTAGAAGAAAGGTACTCCAGAGGGTTGTGTCAAAGGTTTTTGCATTTGCTACGACTGATTCTAGGGAACATATTCCAGACACAGTATTGTTTGGGCTTGAGATGGGTAAACATGCCGGGCCTGTTGGTTTATCGGTAGTGGGCCCATGGCCATCGTTGGGGCACCCATTGTAGGATTGGGGTTGTATCCCCTACATAAGGAGTTTCACTAGGTATCATATTGAATGGTAGGCTTTGTCCAATCCTGCTAGGAACTTTTCTCAAAATGCAAGACAACTCCAGGGCCAAGTTATAAACTTTTGCTAGAGTATCCCGTTCATTAGCAGTGGTGGTTCTCCAGAGGAGGGTGTCAACAATGGGGTCCATGGCATTCAAGTATGTCTAGATGGTTACATTAGTGGATGGGATGAAAGGGACTATGCACCGCTTCAAGGTGTGTTGGAACCGATGGTTGAATGTAGTGAGAGGCTCATTCGGTTCCTTCCTGATGCAGATGAACTAGCTGTGGGACCACGCTGGGTCTATGTAAATGCAGAAGGCCGCTAGGAAGGCTTCTTCCATATCTTGCCAATTGTTGATGGTGTTGGCAGGCAAGTTGAGGCACCAGTTCAACTTTTTCTTCCCTAAAGACAAAGGAAACATCGGGTTTACAACATCTTGATGTTGTATCCGGTGTCGATTCATGGCATCCTTATAGGCCTGAAGGTGTTCTTTTGCGGTTTGGGGGCCTAAATGCTCATATTTGTGGCAGATCTTTTCTGGATGCAGAGGAAGGTCATTGGTAGCACCGAGGAATTGCCCCATGGGGGACCTAGTATTACCAAATTATGTAGCCATTGGGACTCTTTGATTTTGGCTGGGTTGAATGTTGGTCCCTAGGATTATCTTAGGGATTTGGGTATTTTGGTGTGAGGAAAATCTCCAAATAAAATTGGCTGGTTATTTGGTTTGTTGGGTCCTACTCTTTTGGATGGGAGGTCTAAGTTCTACAAACTTTCTAGGATTCAGGTTTGATTGAAGGATTCTTTCAAAACTTAAGGGTGAAGACGACCCTATTCTGTGAAAATTCCAGTTCCTAAAACTACTACTTAGGGAGCCCTTAGGTGGTGTAAACTCAAAATCTTCCGAGGGAGATGAGCACACGCCCCTCCTTCTAGGGTCAGTTTCTGTTGATGGGACTTTGTGATTGGCTCTTCCAACAGAGGTAAGTTATCACTGGGTACCAGGGTACTGACCAACTCCACTTGAAGAGGTTTTCTGGAGAATGAATTCTCCTAGCCTCCAAGCACCTAGTAGTTGGGTCTCGATGGTGCGGGGGAGCTAAGATGGGTAGGTGACCATTGTGTGAGGGGATAGATTATTTTTACTCATCTTCTCAGGGATTTCAAATTGGACGGGGTTTCCTGCAAGCACTTAGACTTAATAAATAAATTGTAAAAGATTGATCAGGGTTAGATATACTTCTACCTTTAGTTATGTAGTAAATATTCAAACATCAAACTAAGCTCCAATGCAATAAAACTACACTAAACACCAAATACATAAAGAACCAACAATTCACATGCATTTAATAGAAAAGGGAGATAAGATCATTAATCTAAACTAGAACATAGGAGCAAAGGACATAAGAAAACATACTACACAAAAGATGTTTGTTAACTCCAAAGATCAGGACAACACATAAAAGATAGCCATAGATGTCCTTCCTTCTTTAGTAACTCAAATGGTTCCAGCATCATTGACGTGTACAATCATGGCTCCAAGGGAGCATCCTAAACTACTAAGAATAATTGAGCATTGAGCTCCTGAAATGACTGAAATTAAAATGCTATACTTGTATTACTTTCTGTACTGCAAAATCATCAATTTCACCGACCCTTGTTATGGCGTCAAACTTCTTATTTATACACAAAGTTTGACCTAAAACTAACCTAATATAACTATACACTCAACAAATAGAATACATTATTCTATAGCCAGTACTACTTGCACCACATACAATCACCTCGAAATGTGTAGAGGTCTGACAAGACAAAAGAGGAAGATAAGAGCAGAGATTTGGAAGAATCAGCATAGAGAAGAGTGTCGAGGTATTTATAGAAGAAATCTTATTGTCCTGGTATCTGAAGCTATATGCCTCATAAATGCAAATTGCGGCTCACTATCTTCAATGTGCATTAGGGAGTTAATGTAGGAGTGGTACCTTGGGAGAATCATCTGTCAAAGCCATCTCTTCCATCTGACATGCCTTATCGGGATCACCTACCTGTTGACCCTTATTAACTGCTTGACAGTGATCAGTCGACTTCGGAGAACTTGGACGCAAATTATTGTGAATGAATACAAAACTTAGGACCCAAAATTCTAGAGTCCAGGAGCTTACACAAAGAATTATGAATCTTCAAAACTCTACCCTGCTGCTGAAAATCACCAGAGACTAGAGGAATTTATTATTCCTTGTTCTATTTTTAGGCCTCCAAATCTAGCTGATTCCATCCTCATCTACATCCTTGACGCAGTCCCAGCGGTTGTTGACAACCCCAAATTGGTTGTCAAAAATCTTGGCCCCTTCTTTGAGTTTTGCAGCCACTTTCACTGCATCATGAGCCCAGAGCATCATCTTGGTTAATCTTAACATTTTTCCTCTATCAAAATCTCTGGCAGATTGGTACCAGGACTCCATTAGCTCATCAAATTTACTTAGTACAAACTCTGCAGGAGCACAAGTCCCAATGGTGAATGGATCAACTTGCGAAGCCCTTTTCACAAATGTTGTATATGAGTTTAAAGAATTCTAGACTTTTGGGATTCTATTCTTTAGGGCCACTACCAGTTGCTTGCTCACCTCAATTTTGAGGCCAAGTCTAGAGTGCTGGGCCCAAAGGAATCCAAAGGGTTCTTCTCGCAAAATTTCTATCTCTGTAATGACATCCTCCCCAAAATTCAATATTTCTTCTATTCCTAGCCTCCATTCTTCATACTTCACCATTTCTTTCTCCCATAGGGAGACTGGGCCATTCACTTGGCTGATGATGTTGTTGGCCTGATAAAGGTCTGGGAGTGTCACTGCCAGGAACTGCCTTACGACTGTGATTTTATTAGCAACCCACCCATCCATAGCTTGTGCCTTCTTCTTCATGGCCCTTAGAGAATCCATGTCACCCTATGGGAGTGACGTTCCAGAGGTGGAGGCTTTCAGATGAATCTTGGCCAGTGGCTGTGTTAACTCTACAAGAAGTCTGAGGAGATTTTTGTTCTTTTCCTTTTCCTCCTTTAGATTCTGTGCCTATTTTTTGTACTAGGCATTGACTACCTGGGTAGCCTCTTTCAACAAGTTCAATTCACCCTATTTATCTCTCCTCCTAAGAGGAACTTCTATAACTATATATTCTTATTCCATTATGGCTGCTGCTTTTGCATCTGGGGGAGGTGTCATGACTATTGTGACTGTACTTCCTCCCAGACTGGTCTAGAGGGTATGGATGGTTTGGGCCTTCTTAGGCTTCTTAGCCTCTTGGTTCTGGGCCATGATTTTGGATAGGGAGAGAGGGGCACTTGCTACCTCTTGGGTCTTTCTTTTTTGGGATTCCACTAGCCATTGTGGTGGCTGGGGTGGTCATGCTGATAAGGCTTGGGCATTGGGGTCTTCTTCGGGGCCCTGTGGTGTTTCCTTGGTATTCATAGTCAGTTCAGACTCCTTTTCTTTTTCCCCAAGATTTCCTGTATCTTCCACCTTGGTGGCATTCAAATTTGTGTCTCCAGGATTCCCCCCTTCTCCAGTATATGTGGTCTCAAAATCCACATTTTTGGGGTTATCCCCCTTGTCCTGTTGTTGTTGTTCTTCCTCGACACCATCTATCAGGACATTCTCCTCCAAGGGCACATCTTTTGGAGATTCCGAAGGTGTCTAGCCTAGATCCAATTGTTGGGCCCCAGAGACCACCTCGTCGAATATCACACTCTAGGGCATTTGATCACCCGGAGTAACTAGAGGCATTTGGAGCATGACAACTAGGGGTATGATTTCTCCCAAAGGTCTGAGTTCCCCAGCCATTGTTGGCTACTCATCTTGTGTTTTCCTCAGTTCCATCTTGGTCCCTAGGACTGGTGTTTCTTCCACATCTTATGGATTTTCTTGTGCTTGTTCTTGTTCCTGCTCTTGGAGTTATTTTTCTATGGCTACCTCTTCTTGTGCATCAATCTCCTCCACTGCCCTCTCCACATTGGCCTGCAAGTTCACCAAGTCTTCCATCTAGAAGAGGTCATGAAAATCATCACGGGGAGGGGAGGTTGCCAGAGGATCTTTTGGTTCAGGAGAAGAAGGGATGAGCTCCACCTAGGGAACTTTTGACATCCCAGGACTTACATCTATGCTTGGGGGATGATCCACCCTTTGATTCTTTCTTCTTATTTGTAGTGGGGCCCTGACATCCAAGATAGATGCAATTTCATCCTCAGCCTCCGTCCATTGGCTCATGAGTGCTGCTAGTGAAGGGGATCCTGTCGAGAGGGCATATCCTACTGGAGTACCCAAAAGACTGAGAGAAAGCTGGTTGCTCAATGTTTTACTCAGCTAGTGGGATGCCTCAAGTTGAGTATGAATTTGTTCCATAATATGGAGTGGAGCTAGGGGTTTGACCTAGGCTGGAGTGCCCTCTTTTTCTTTCCCCTTATTTTTAGTCAGCCCTACTGCTCTGGAGGCCGAAGTAGACCGCTGCAAAATTGGACCCTGACGGGTGCTTTTCTTGAACACTTGTACAAAGTAATCATGGCTGCGTTGAATGATGCTATGGCTGACATCCTCAATTGTCAAAATATATGGGGTGTCCCAATCCACTAGAGGGAGATCCATTTTGTTGATCCCCTATGCTTTGTATGATGGGTCCTCCAAAGACCCACTATCCAAAATATATTTTGGAAAGGTCTGAAGGTTGAGGCTCTTCATCATCCCTTTGGTCATCCTTGAGTATTTCCAACTCTGGAGGTCAAAGTCATTCTGGAAATCTACCCAAAAATCCTCCATGTGAGGCTCTTGGGGTGTGGATGCTTGGGGCAATGCTACGTTGATCTTTCCGAGTGGGTCAAAATTATTTGTTGCTGGGTGGAACTCAACCAGCCCTAGACTCTTCAACTCATTGTCGACCTCTTTGGCCGCTACAAGGCTGCAAGAATATTTCCCACAAGTGATTGGGAATGGGATGGAGGTAAACTTATTCACTCCATAAAATGCATGGAGCACCTATATTTTCCTGCAATACTCCAAAAGAATAATCCTAACCCCACAATGCTTGGGGAGTAGGTAGGGATTTCTGGAGAACCCGGTCACCTGATTGTAAGAATGCTGCTGAAATTGAATAAATTAATTTCCATAAGAATTCACCAAGTTCATTGCTTCCTTGGAGAACCGGTACCTAGAATCCTGATTAAGTGTCAAAATGTTGTGGTAAATGAAGTTGTCATTTACTTGGAAAAAATTGGGGAAGCTGGATGCCCATTGAATTTGGGGATATTGGTCCCACAGAGCATTCTGGCTGGGCCCATTCTCAAGGATGCCCACTATTTGTGAACCCTGGAGTGTGGGTCTCTGTTGTGCCAGTGCTCATAATACATACGAAGTCATGTGTAACTTTAATGTTTGTCTGACATTTTTCAGCTGAAAGTCCACATGGTTAGCAATAATAGTTTCCCAGTCAAAGGTCTGTCCATGTGTGGTGATGTAGTATAGAAAATAGTACATCCATGCTGAAAAATACCTATCATGGTGTTCCCCGAAGATCCTACATGGAACTTTCTCTAACACCTTCAATGATGCGGCCCGGGAGATGAAAATAGCATTCGTGAACTGGGGGATCCCCAGTCCTGAAGCAAAGGTGGAAGTATCAAGAGTTACTATGGTTGCAAGGTAATTTAGTGGGAGGGAAGTAGCAAGCAAAACAACTTGGGTGGGTGTGTTTTAGTGCTTCACTGAGGAGAGAATTAGTTCTGGTACCTGTACTAAATAGGGGAAATAGGCAGATTTGATGATGCTAGAAGCGGCCACATTCTTTGCCATGTTATCCACGAAAGATCATTGTTGATACATTACCCGGACAAGGCCCTGTACTTCTGCCCATTATTTGGCCTTTGTGTCGGTAATATCCTAAAGTTTGGAATCTACTTTGGATCCCACAAGGACACCATCCCTTAGGTATTTGGATGTTAACAGAGCTTCCCCAACATTTTCTCTTCCTTTGTCTTGGTAGTCACCTGATGGAGGTGGTTGAGACTTCCAGACTTCCAGGAGGAGTTATTACTTCAGACATTGTTTGTTGGGTACTCTTCAACCTGCAAGACCGGAAAACCGTTAATACATGCGATAAAAGATAAAGCAATTTTATAGACTCCGGAGAGTTCACCACCATTTTTTACCTATTCAAAAGATGTTAGCCTACATTAGATCCTGCAAATATAATAATTAACAACTTACTTGGAATTTGATCAACATCTGGGGGTTCTGGGGGGGGCTCTGGCTCATGTTTACAAATGGGATGAAGACCTGGCATTTTCTCAGCTCCTGGAGCTCAAAGAAACTAACTATTATTAAAGTGACTAGGCAGTGAGCCATACTGGGCTGACATGGGTTATCACATGGTCACGCAATAAATGATGTAATGGAACTAGAGGTGACAGATGTATGGACACAGATGAATTGAATCCTAGATGGGATGATTTTGAATGCTCATACATGGGTGATTTAATCCCGCCATCAATGCTGAATTGATGGAGAGAGAAAAATGCCATGGCTTGAGCAAGCGAGGTGCTGAGTTCAAACCAGGCAGAAATCAGGGGGGCGAGCTCAAGTTTGGGTACAATAATGTAGAGAGTGCAACAAGCTCGCCACATGATGGGTTGGTCAAGACAGAATGTATAGGCCAAGCATGTGAATTTACAAAAAACCCCTCTACAGACGCATGCTATGCACATGATATACATAGACCTCCGAAGAACAGAACGCTGAGGAATGGATTTACATACTAGACAACTAACTAACCTATAGACTATTAACAATTTACAGAGAAATTACAACCATTTAAAGAATTTACAACAATTTACACTATTTATATGGATTCACACTAATGTACAAAAAATACAGTGCAAGGAAGGTGGACAACCTTCCTGTGAAGCCATCCTACCAATGGGAGGCGATGACAAAACAAAAGAAAAAAAGAAAACAAAATGAAAAGAGAAAACCAGAAAAGGAAAGAACAAACAAGAACAAAAGAAAGAGAGAGAGAACCAGAAGGGGCTACCTCAAATGTCAGGAAATGTAGGAGGAGGAGCACAGGAGGTGCTCTACAAAAGAAAAGCTTCATGGACCACAAACAATGAAAACCCTACAGGAAAGATGAAGCATGCACAAGCTCAAACTTCTAAACACTTGAAGAAAATGCACTTAGCTCACTGGTAAATTTCAGAAATTGCACTTAATCACTCTTAATCATTCAGGGTAATTTGTTCACGGTAAATGTAAAAAATGACAATTGAACCTTCATTTATACCCTCAAGTAAAAACACACCGCTTCCTTTCACAAGTCCTGAGAAAAGGTAAACCTCCGGACTCTAGGCCCGGGGATCTCATGCAACCACTCCCTCTAACTAAAGAGGAAGCAGTGGCAAAGAATCCTGGAGTCTGAAATTCGGCTGGCACAAAGAAACAAAAACACTCCGGGACTGGGTCCCAGAGGGAGAGAAACCAAAAGGAAAAGAAAACAGCGGCCCCGCAGAGGCAAAGGCCGGAAGAAAGAAAAGAAGGAAACAAAGGACAAAAGTGAAAATGTGGGACCCAACATTTTTTCCACAAAATGTAGGGATGGGTATGCAGGGCATAACAGAAGGAAGCTGACACGATATTAGATGTGGGTGCGACTGGGGAGAGATTTCCTATGGAAGTGCTTTCTCCTCGACGACGTGGTAGAGATGGACTACGGCTGGCTTGAAGAATTATCGGAGATTATCCTCTCCAAATAATTCTTCTCAGATGGGGTTGGAGAGGAAGTCCCTTAGTGTTCTTAAAATGGAGGGTTTCCACAGTTCGTTGTGTTTTTTATTTTTTGTTATACAATCAACCAACTAGTGCTCTTGTGGAAACAAACTTTGTAACTATTTTTTTGGGATACTACCTATTCACCTCATTTTGGAGGGGTGTGAATATATAATATATCGGTGATGTAAATTTTCAAAATAATTAATGAAATTTTTTCTCTTCGACTTTGACCAATTAACATTCATTTTAACTTTCCAGTTTACTCTTAATGAAAGTTAAAAATCTGATTTTTGTTTCATTGTTGTGCAATTACCATAATAATTAATCAATTTGAGATGAAATTAATCAATTAATGGTTTGAAATTATTTTGTGAAAACTAAAAGAGAAGATTCATTATACTTGCAGTATATTGTGCACGTTATGTTCAAATTCAGCCATTATCAGGGTCTAGTAAATTTGAATACATTCTTGGGACCTGAATCCTCTATTGTCGTTCAATAATAAATATATTAGTCACATTGCTCGTTCAACGGATATCGTCATCCATTGGATAAAAAAAGATCAACTATTTGAGGAGTATTCATTACTTTGCACTTAGGATCTTCTTTGTTAAAATATTGATTCACGTATTCTACTTCGATTGTATCTATCTAAATAAGGGTTTCTAACTCAATCGTAGATAAAATAGAAAAAGTAGCATGTCGTTCTACGAATCTCGACTTTCTTTTATGATCAGAACTGAATTTTATCCAAAGAATTCAATGCATAACCATAATATATAAATATTATTTTGAATTCAATGGATAATCATAATCATAATATATACAATCATACCACTGGCACTAGTCCATTGCCACTAGCTTAGTAGGTTTTTTTATTTTAGTCTACAATGTAATTTTATGAAAAAAATACTTAAAATTTTGCAAGTTCATTTCCATTTGCATTTTATGGTTACTAAAAACTGATTCTTAGACTTCTCTGTGATTGCAATATTTTAATTAGTTGCTTTATCTGTGTATTAGACATTTAAGTATGTTTAAGTAGAAATAAGGAAGCAACGGTATTTCCATTTTTAAATCTGAATATTGTCTATGACATTGCCTTCTCAATTACCATCAAAATTCCTAAATTAAGATATCCATTAATCGAAGTTGTATGAAATTTTTACATAATTAATTATTGATTTAAATATAAAGGTGTCATGTATTGAATTGAGGAAATTAAATATAAATTTTCTATAAATTATTACTTTATCCACCACATTGCATATACTTCAGCAATTAACGTATATAGTTGATTAATTTTTTTTATTAAAATTAATATTGATAATTGAATTCAATATTAAAGTAAGAGTTAAACATTACTCAATATATAATTAATTATTAAATATTTATACAATTTTGAGTAATTAAACAATAAAAATTGAAACAATTTAAAATTTTTAGCCTATTAAATTAAATAATTTAATATCAGCCTATCAGTATCAAATTACTTCAATTTTTTTTTCATAATATCATATTTTGTAACATTATTTCATAAATTAAAGTTTATTTAAATAAATTATCAAAATAGAATTAAACTGCATATCTATTATCAATATGCGAAATATAAAGTTATAATTTATCAAGTTATAAAGTTAACAATTTTTTTATTATAAAGTTTAATAATTGATCATATAATACTAAATTGATATATTTAATTTATTTAAATAAAAAGTTAGGACTATTTAAAATTAAAATTGAAAACAATAAATAATTAAAATAATAAATTACAAACTCAATGTAAAATTGTAAATTATTTGGTGTTCACTATTTTAGAAATTTACAATTTAGTGTAAATAAAAAATAATTTAATTTAAATTTAATAAATTTACGGTGTATGGTGTATTTCGGGCCGAAGGGAAATAAAACCCAATTTTTGTAAAACTCTTCTAGAATCATGACACATGTCCACTTAGGTTGACACCATTCGATGATGACATGTGACTAGTGATAAGGAAAAAGTGAATGGGACCTGCGACACCTGACAGTGACTACCAATGACAGTTGGATGAGCACAGATCAACGACATACACTGTATTTTGGACCGAAAGGGAAATTAAACCCCATTTTTGCAAACCTATTCCAGAATCATGACACGTGTCCACTCACATGGTCGGTGTCATTCGATGATGATGTGTGAGGTGACTAGGTGACTACTAACACTGACAAGGCAAAAGTGAATGGGTCCCACGATGCCTGATAGTGACTACCAATGACTGTTGGATGAGCACATATTAACAATGTACGGTATATTTTAGGCCAAAAGGGAAATGTGACCCCCATTTTGCAAACCTATTGTGGAATCTGGACATGTGTCCACTGACACAGTTAGTGTCATTCGATGATGATGTGTTGGGTGACTAGTTGACTACTAGTATTGACAAGGCAAAAGTGTATGGGACCCGCGACACCTGACAATGACTACCAACGACTATTGGATGAGTATAGATCAATGACGTACAGTGTAATTTGGGATGAAATGGAAATTAAACCCTATTTTTGAAAACCTATTCTAGAATCATGACACATATCCACTCACATGGTTGGTGTCATTCGATGATTCCATGTGAAGTGACTAGGTGACTACTGTTACTGACAAGGAAAAATTGAATGGGACCCGTGACACCTGACAGTGACTACCAACGACCATTGGATGAGCACAAATCAATGATGTACAATGTATTTTGGGTGAAAGGGAAATGAAACCCCATTTTTTCAAACCTTTTCTAGAATCATGACATGTGTCCACTCACACGGTTGGTGTCATTTGATGATGACATGTAAGGTGACTAGCTGACTACTAGTACTGATAAGCCAAAAGTGAATGAGACTCACGACACCTTACAGTGACTACCAACAACTGTTGGATGAGCATAGATCAACCACCCAAGGTGTATTTTAGGCCAATTTGTGGAATGATCACCTATTTTTGAAAATTTCCCCTGAAAACAAGGCACGTGTCATGATTTAACACAAAATCTAAATTGGTGTAAAACTAAACATTTAATAAATGTAATAACAAATAAGCTCAATTTTGGGTATCTAGCTGAAATTTTAATGTCAAAATATTAAGTGACATGTGTCATAGTGACACCAGATATTAGTCTTCATAAAGAAGCAATAAAATTTAACACAAGTCATGACTGATGACTCACGATTATACAATTTTTTCCCTTTTGGTTTTCAATCTATGTTTTTGAGTTCTAACTAGTATTGGAGATTCAGAAATGGGTTACAACTTCTAGGTTGAGGATTGAGGAAGGAAACAAAGTCTCTCACCTCTCTGCCCACTCACTATCTGCAAAAATTAAAACTCCAGGTAAAAAAATCAACACCTATGTCCCTCCTTTTTAATTTTTCAAATCTCATGGTTTATTGTTTAGATTGTAGAACTAGAATTAGTGTTTAATTTTGAATCACGCCTGTAAATTGTAGCTATGTAGAATTATTTAAATTTTCCTATGAGTAAATAATGTGATGGGAAAAAATACTAAGATTATGATTAAAAGGAAAAGACATGAGACAAAGATAATATACTTCCACAAACAGGTTAAAACACCAAGTTTTACTACTAAATTCCATGATATTTATGATCATGTTATCCATGGAAATTAGATTTGTACTTGAAAATAAGTGAAAAGATCCAATGAAGGAGATAAAATAAAATCCATTTAACATAATGGTAAAGGAAAAGATAAATAAAATTGCACCGTGGGTTGCTGGGTCGGCACACATGATGTTACCTCAAGTATTTACTTATCAAAAAATTGTCATGGTCTGCACCAAAAATTATGATGAAAATAGAAAAGAAATTGTCAATAAAAATACTCAAGAGGATATTTTTTTGATAAATGAGAGTGAATTTGCTAGTCTATTGGACCCAGGGTTTGAAGCACAAAAATCAAATGTGCACATTGACCTGGGAATGTTGGTAGAGAATTATGAAAAGTTAGATGCAATACAGAAAGATTCATATATCAAAGGAATAATAGGTCGTTGTAGTCTGGATCAAGATCATAAGCCTCCTTATTATTATGATATTTTTGTGCAATGGGTTCAGGATAATATTTCCTTGCTAGCATTTTTTTGGGATTGGAAAGTAACAAAGAAGTGGGTCCAAACATTCTTGAAATGATTTTGCATATTCATTGTGAATCAGAACTAGTAAGATATAGTTTTATTGAGTACATTGTTCATTGCATGCAAGAACAATTACTGATGATTAAAAGAGGCCCATAGAAGATATTTAGATTCACAACCTACTTGTGCTATCTTATTTTAGCAAAGCATCATGCAATATTTCATACAAACAATATTCAAAGTCAGGTCCATAATCTAATATATGAATGGGCACCTGAGATAAGGAGAGTGATAATAGAAGGAACTAAAACCATTTTTTATACTTCTTTATGGCACCAGTGTATCATAAAATTACAGGAACTCTAATGCCTAGATTTCCTGTTTCTTGTAGAGATTGTATTCAAATCGGAAGTGAAATACAATTGGCTGACTGGTACTTCATGGAAGACTACACTGTATTAAGGTTTTACGGTTCAACGGTAGAAGCCTACAAACTTCCAATACATGTGACAGAGAGAGTATTTGCATTGGAATATGTATGATTGAGGGAAATAATGTACTCTTTAATGGTCAGAAAAAGAAAATGATATTTCCTTCCTTTCCTTTCTCATTTGGAGGGTTCACATTTGAGAGAAGAGGATTCAAAGTGGCACAGGTATTTTTACAATTTTTTTTTTTGATGTTGACAATTACTGGCAGCTTGATCCAATCAACATAATTGGAACAAATCTTAGAGAGAATGTGAACTTTGTAAGCTAATGTCAACATGAGAGTATTCCATTGATAGAAAATTTTAAAACATGGAGTCTTAGGATGAGGTCAAAAAAGAGATGGAGAAATGCGTCATTGAAAATAATATTTTAATACAATAATTGTCATCACAATTATGACATTGCATAAACAAAAAGGAAAAGTGCAGCCTAGGACATCCTACAATTTCTACTAGAAATATGCTCAACCATCTAGAAAATCTATTCCAGTAGACCTTGTGGATCAATGTAAATATGGTAATTAGACTCAAACCAAAAATTTTGATTTTTGGGAAATGAGGAAGAATCTCGGTGAGCCAAACACCTCTGTAGATCTTTATAAAGTGGAAGAGGATCAAATATTTAGTGATTTATGGTATAAGGAGCATCCAATTGAAGCATATCACAATGATGATGATCACTAAGATAATGAGTATGAGCGGGCTTGTGCGGATCCCACATCCACTAATTCCACTCCCAAAACTACTACAATCTATTCAACATTTAGTGGAGACAATCTGCCTACAAAATAAAAATATACCAAAGGGGCAAATATTATAGAAAAAATGGGTTTTCCTAGTTGGGGTGGTCTAGGTCCCACAAGACAAGGGCGTTGGTTTTCACCTATCACACCAGTTTGACCAAAACATGGTGAGACACTAGTCCTTGGAGTTGAATCATCAGGTTCATCAAAAAAAGGTTCTAATCAGTCTCATATCCTTACACCTTCATTTGTTTCAGCTTCAAATCTAGTTCCACCATTTCCAAGCATTCAGATTCAATCTAAATGAAGTGCCACTTCCACTGGTGGGAATGACATGGGTATTACTAGTGGTCTGAAAGGACATTACAAATGGACATGAAAACAATGGAACCCAGAGATCAAGGCAGTGTAAAGATGAAAAAAGTTATGAAAACAATTCCAATGGTGGCTGTGAGTCCAACGATTGTCACACCTTCAAGAAAAAAACCCCAAAATAATCCAAAAAATCCACTTGCTAGTGAAAGTGAGACATGATTAGGAATGGATCAATGTGTTGCTAATCCTCATGATGCAATTATTAGAACCACATGCATTGGTGGATGCACGTATATCACTGTAAGTGCTATTTCACCTTTCAAACATTCAATTGTGTCAGAAAACCCATATTTTTGTTACAATGTTTTTGTAACTAACTTTGAACAAACAAAAAATAGGAATAGACAAAATACTAATACATTGAAGAGGGATGCAGTTGTTGTAGCTTGTGATGCAGAACCTGCATCGAATAGGATATTTCCCACATATGGCCCAAAAAAATAAATGATGGAGTTCATGGCTGTAATGCCCCCAACTAGAGATAATAATCCACCATAGAGTCAATTCATCTGAATTTCACGTTAGCACCCTCAAAATGGATTTATCCAAAATTAAAAATGTGGACAAGATAAATGTGTCAAAAATGACCAACCAAGTGGTCTACAGTTCAGTGATGAAGTTGGAGAGAGAAAGGAAATCTTATGGACATAATAGAAACGTTACAGGAAGACCTAAAAAATGAAAAGGCAAAGGAGAACACATCAGATAAGAGGTGAAAAGAATTATAGAAAAAAGGATAAAAAATTCTTCCTCTAAAGAAGCAATTGCAAAGGAAGAACATATGGAGGCAGAACTGAAAAATTCTGAGGGAAAATCAGAAGAGAGCAATAAAAAACTTGAGGATGAAAAAGCCTCCAATACATTTATACAAAAGCATGGAGACTATGACACATGAAACAATAATTTAAATAAGGAGTTTGAGATTGAGAGGGAAAAAGAAAAACAGTGGGATGTGAAAGCAGAGAAAATAAGAAAAGATAGTGAACACTAGTTATAAGAATTGAGAGAAGATCTACAGAAGGAAAATAATACAATTAAAACTTACGAAAATAGCTTGAATGAAAAAGTAAAAACTATAGTCAAGCAAATAAAAAAAGACATTTGGGGAAAATAAAGGAGAGTGGTGATAGGTTTGACTTGAATGAAAGTCTTAGAGATTTTTTGGGAATATCAAAGAGCACGTTGAGAAGAACAAAAATCTTCATCAGAGAGAGAATATTGCAAAATAGATTTTGAAACAAATGAACATAACTAGTGACAAAAATTTGGAAAGAAAGGGAATTCATGGTCATGTTAATGCAATAATAAAGGAAACATATTTCTTTCAAAAATGTTAGAAACTAAGAGAATGAGAGGAAACTATGACCTTATATGGGAGAAAGCTTGCCAAGATGTATAAAAAAAAACCAAAATGATAAGTCTTCATTTTTTGAATCCTGGTACTAGTCCTAATAACTCATCAACAAAACTCGTTGGAAGAGAAGCTTACAAAAAAAATTGGATGACATAATGACGTCTGATTTAGGCAAGCTTCCTCAGGACACAACTCATGAAGGCATTGCGAATTGCATCAAACCATTAAAAAATTTGAATGCAGTATTGGATGGATCATTTATTTCGAGTCACTCTTCCAAGTATAAATGAATGATGAGGTTGCAGGTCATTTACTATAACTTGACAAATATTGACCTTCCAAATGACGCAAAATGGAGCATACTAAACAAACTAGTAGAATCATCACATCAATCATATTATGTGAAAGTACTTTCAGTCATCTCTATATTTTATTTCTAATGGCTTGAATCGAATTTAAAGTTTGAACTTTTTTTTTTGAACAGGATAAATGTAACAGATGCTAATTTACTAAACCGGCCTATCAAAAGCAGAAATGTACAATTGTAGAGATGTTGTCATACTAATTTTGATATTGAGCCTTCACATGAGGAAAATTGACCTGAAGTTGTTGTTTCTCCCTTGTTTCTATAAAAGGGAATTTAGGGTCATTTTCTAAGGGTAACGAAATTGAAATTGGGCATTGACTTTTGCAAACAAAATCACACACAGTTGTGTACTTACTGCTACTAATGAATGAATTGTATCATATTTATAAATAAATTAATGAGAATCTCTATCAATTGTATCATATGAGTTTCTTTATTTTCAAAAAAATAATGAAAATCTTCAAGAAGTGTACCATATGAGTTGAATAATGCAAATGAAAATCAATATTAATTGTAGAATTGATGAAATTATCAACCACATTCATGTTTTTGACATTGGAATATGCTATTATGCATTATTGATGATGAGATATAGATACTAGGATATATTAATAATTTTAATAAATACCTAGGACATGATACTTCAACAAGGGTTCAAGTTGCCACATAATCTCATTATCGGGATCCTCATATTCATTTCCATCAATTTCATAGCTTCTTTGGTTCTTCACTATGTTTTGTTCACTCTACATACCTCCGCTTAATTGCATCTCAAGTTAAATGCTATCAGTACCAGTACATGAGTCACTGACATCATTTTTTATGACACTCCCACTTTGGTTTGAAATGTTTCCAAACCCTCTTCTTTGAAATTTCTTCATGCACACTTTCAGTGCCCTATCATAAGGAAAAGCATTGACATCATACCTAGATGTATAGAGCCTCAAGAAATTTTGCAAATTCTTGTCTAGTTTGTTTCTTAGCTTTGAATTTAGGAACCCCAAAACACTAAAAACTCTCTCATCCTCCATCGAACCCAATATCATGGTCAGGCATAAATCAACAAGCTTGAAAAATTATGATATTGAATCAATCTTGACATTTCTCTTTGAGCTAGATTTTTCCAAAGCCTTGTTATTGATGCATCTTCATGGGGGTTCGACATTATATTATATTGTTCCCTCATTTTCTTTGAAATAAATTTATAGCTCTCTCAAACAAGATTCATCTAAAATTCCATTTAGAGTTACTCCATTGAATTCTTTGGTTTTGGAAAAATGATCTATCAAAGTTCGTAGCCTAGTTCAAAAATATTTTGAATTGTTGACATTACAATATCAAGGAAACACAATAGCCATGGATTAAAGTAGTCTAACTAGAGAGAATCTTTCTCTAATCTATGAGGAAATATCATAGGTAATGAACTTCACAGAACCAGTTACAGATTCAATAATCTTGGTAAAGTCTTCCTTTATAACACTTGCTAGTCGCTTCCTAGGGTTCTTTCCTGGTTCCTCAGACTCGACACAGGAAAAGTAGCACATTGGTATCTCAACTCCGCGTACTTATGCATATAACTTCCCATTTGCACTGATCTTTAAAAATTTATTAGGACTGTCCAAATCTATGATTCTAAAACAGTTAGAAAATCACATAATCGATAGAGATTATCGAGCGTCACACATGTCAATTTACGCAACGCAACATATTCTGCAATATACATAGCTATTTTTTGGACCTTGTTCATTATATTCCTTATTTACTCTAGCATGGGGAGAAGACCTGCTAACATTAAGAATGTATCTACATTACTTAACCTTCGCAACAACTCAAGAAATTTTGGTAGCCCTACTTCATCACGACTTGAGTTCATTAGACCAAGAAACAGTGGATATTCTAAAAAAATGTGATATCCTTTTTTTAATTGTAGTTTTTTTTCTTCTTCCATGCACCATCATCATCTTTGGAACTCTTAGTCTCACCCAAGTCGATTATATCATTTTGGCTACTTTGGTTATTTACCTGAAAAATCTTCTTCAAGTTCACCATGATCTGAGATATTAGGTTAGTCGCCCTCTTCAATATGCCATGTAGGTTCAATTTGTGAATCTTGTAAATCTACTTGTGATGAAGTAGCTTCCTGATTTTGGCTAGAAAATTTTACACCACCAAAGTATGATGATAAGGTTTCACATTTTTTGGCCTCTCTTGAATTTCCTCACATGTAGGAGCTTTACCCTTATTCTTGTTCGACATCTCTAATGAAATAAAGTCTGCCAAAACAAATATTAACTTGTTGAAGGAGTGATAATAGACTATAATATATATAAATATTATTCATTGGCCTTACGGTCTACAATATAAAATCTAGATGTCATCACGTCTGAGGTCTCTTGGGTGACCACTGACCACTAACTAGTACACTTCAAAAATCAATCACTTACCTTTTTCTCAATTGTAGTTGACAATGCACTCAGCAGTCTAAAACTTTGCTATTGATTAGAATTGAGGTATTAGAACCAACTGATCCAAATTGTGTACAATAACACTGATCTATGAATGTATTTATACCAATCCTTTTTGGAAAATTTGGTGGGAATCTTGTATGGTATTAGGTCTACAAATATTTGGCAAAGCCCGCATAATTATAACATATCTTATATAATTTCCAAGATGATTATGGGTCGTCCAATAAATTTTTATGATTAATATAGTTGGCAAAAATGCATCGGTATAAGACACGCATCCAAAAAATGCCAGGAAAATTTAGGGCTTCCTCTAAATACATCTGTATAACACCATTGGAAAATATAGGTCATCGATTAAGACAAGGTTTGGAAATTGTAGGCACAATTTTTCAATTTACCATGTCCAAAAATTAGATTTGATTGACGATATTGTGAAAGCAAAGGAGAAAATTACATAAACCGATGGGAGATGGGCCTGGGAATTCGACCCAATATTTATAATGTTTGCATGACACGACCAACATGATATACACATTATATTCTCCAAATCTTAGGTCGCCAACATGAGACATTCACCACTAAAATTATCCCTGATCATGATAGTCTGGTAGATTGAAATGAGGCCTCTTGTTCACATTGTTTAAATCCTTGATGAACCTCTCTTCCTCTTGATTCAACTCTAGTTGTTCTTTATTTTCCAATCCTCCCCTTGCCTGATTTTGTTTGTCCCTTTCTTCATCACTTGCATCTTCAATGTGTTGTCCTCTCCTCTGAGTTATTTCCACCTTTTCCAATATAGCATCAATTTTTCTCAACATATCCAGGACAGATGGATCTGCATTCCTCACTCCACCTCTACAATTTCTTCCTGCCATCTTTCATAATCTCTAGCAGCTGTGAGTTGGATCCTCTCTTTCATCACCCCACAAGAAAACTCTAGGTTGAAAAACTGAGATTTGATACCACTTGATGTAGTCAAGATAGTGGGAACTCAAAGAGAACAAATTAATCCTCGCAACAAGAGACACAATAGAAGCTAACAAAAGAAACAAGGGATGAATGCATAATCAGCCTCCTTAATATCATGTAATTAGTAACAAGAGTCTACTACAAGAAAAATACATTACAGGCATATAGGCCTGGTTCGTACCTTCAATAGGTTATATTTTTATACAATTTACAATCAAATCCAAATATGTGAGCTTTCTAAAGGTAATTTCTTTTGTATGATCTCTAGACCAGATCTCTACAAGAGTTGTGGCTATATTTTGTTCTGTCTAATTAAAGAAATCAATTACAAGAGTATTTAAAGCCTTCATAAGCATCAGGTCATCCAAAAAATATTACATTTCCCAATGAGAAGAAAACATATTACAAAAAATAGGCCAGGACCCAAATCAGAAGGATCTCCTTCCAATGAATGGAACATGAATCGTGATGCCTCAAGTAGGTTAACCAAAAATGTAACATCAACAAGAAATGAGCCATTAAGATTTTCCAAATGGGAAAATACTTCATGGGATCAACAAGAAAAATCTAGCTGGAAAAACATGAAGAACAATATAGTTCACTAAGAATCAGTAAGATCTCATACGCGAAGAAACTAAATAAAGTGCAAACCTGAGAGAAAGTTCAGCACGATGCCACAAACATGTTGGAAGGTTTGCAACTATAAATGATCCAAACTGAATGAACATAGAAAGAAACTCAGAGAATAATCTAACATGAAAATAAGAAAACAAATACTTTTGGTTGATGCAAGATTTCGAAGAACCCAAGATATGAAAGTCACATACTTGGACTGAGATATGAAAATTCCTTTATTAGATTTTGAAATTTGGAGACCAAGAATTAATTTTATCTCACTTATCATGGATATATCAAACTCTTTTTGTATCTCATCAGAAATTATTTACTCAACTTTGTATTACCACCAAAAATGATATCATCCACAAAGACTACAACAATCAAAATATTATCATGATCAAATTTGAAGTACAAGTTACTATCAACAGTACCTTTATTGAAACCAAGTTTCAATAAATACTTATCTAACCTTGCATAGCAGGCACTAGGGGCTTGTTTCTATCCATATAATACTTTCTTCAATCGAAAAACTATGTCATTTTGATCAATCAAAGGAAATCCATTTGGTTGCTCAACATAGACTTTTGATTCCAACTCTCCTTTCAAAATTTTTGATATAACATCCATCTGATATACATTAAAATATCTCTAAAATACTTCAATTCTAGCAATAGAATAAAAGGTCTCCTTGGGGTCAATACCTTCCATTTTTGAGTATCCCTTACAAACAATTTGGGCTTTGTTCTGAACCACTTCACCATCTTTATTCAATTTGTTTCTGAATGCCCATTTAGTACTGATCACATTCTTGTTCTTAGGTATGGGAACTAGCATCCATGTCTTGTTTTTCTCAATCTGTTCAAACTCTGCTTCCATAGCTTTAACCCAACTTTCATATTTTCATGCTTCATTAACATCCTTAGGTTTAATTTTAGAAATCAAACAAATTTTATTTCTAGAAATTTTTCCTCTAGTCTGAACACCTTGATTCCTATCACCAATAATATGATTTTCTAAATGATTTAGCCTTACATACCTTGGAGTCTTTGGATATGTATTATTAGCTGACTCTTGTGTTTCCACCTCTTCCTCATCTGCAACTTCTTCATCTTGATCTATCGAACCATTCTGATTCTAATTCTAATTTTTATTCTGTGCTTGCATTACCTTATTGTCTACCTCAACATCTAATTCATAATTTTAAGATCTAGCTTGTTTCTGATAACTTTCATCTACTTTGACATTAGCACTCTCAATTATCTTCCTCAAACCATTGTTACAATATTTTTATGCTTTTTATTTTGAACTTCCTTGAGGATTGATCAACAATGTTTATCTTCTGAGCTTTTTGTACAAGGTTTCGAGACCTTTCAAATCCTGCTTTTACTTAATCAAAACATTTGTATTCTTTTTTCCTTTTATAATAAACAAGAAAGATTCCTTTCTTCACATCTAGGATCAAATTTCCCTAAATCTTCATCTATCTTGATATAACACTTTCTTCCAAAAATTGTAAAGTATTTCATTGTAGGGACATGTCCATACCAAAGCTCATAAGGGGTCTTACTAGTCCCTTGCTTAATTTGAACTCGGTCAAATTTATAGACTGCAATGCTAAACTATTCTCTCCAATAAATTGCGGTACATTTCTTCAATCATCATTCCTTGCAATGTCAAGGATAGTTTTGTTTCTTCTCTCTATAATACCATTATGTTGTGGGGTCCGTAGAGAATAAATTTGCCTCTTTATTCCATGTTCCTCACAAAATGCATTAAATTCACTAGATGTAAACTCACCACCTATATAAGATATTGGACATTTAAGCTTCATACATGTCTCAGTCTCAACCATAGCTTTAAAGATATTAAATTTATAAAATGCCTCAGATTTCTCCTTAAAAAATGTAACCCACATAATTCTTGAATAATCATCAATAAATAAAATGAAATACCTATCTCCATAGTAACTTCTAGTTCTAACAGTGCCACACAAATCAATATGTACCAAATCTAAAAATCTACTTTAAGAATAGGCCTTTCTTATTGAAGTAGATTTAGTTAGCTTAGCCAATTGACATTCCTTACACACTGCATTAGCATATTTCAACAATTTAGGTAAATCTCTTACTGCATTAGTAGTGCTTATGTTCACAATGTTATCAAAGTTCACATTGTTAGCATAACTAATGCAGTGATGCTAAGTGTTTCATTGATGAATATTGGTACAAATTTGATGATAGGTGAATCAATTATTTGGTTGTCATTGATGTCAACTAATCGACTTAGTGTTTTCATTATGTTACCTGATATTGTGTAAGTGAATCATGAGTTTCAGTATGTTTATTAAGTTTCTATTCTAATGGAAGTATATGTCATGTGTTTTGATGTTAACTGTGCCATCACGACTTTTGATAGCGAGCATTGAGTTGGTTATGTTTGATTGAACTCAATTGGGCAACTACTAAAAATAGTTAGTGACAAACTATAAGTGATTTGAATGTTATCTCAAATTGGTAATGTATTTGGTGGAGCGATCATAGGATATGATTGTGAACAATGTCAAGGTACTATGTTTTCAAGCACAACTCATATTTTTGACCGGTGCAACTAGCTTAATTGACTGGAAGCAGTGTTAGCAGAATGAACAGGTAAACAAGACAGAGTTCTTAAACAGGTAATGGAGATTTGTCGATTGGTGAAGGAATTCAAAGTGGCAATAGGATCAATGATGTTTTTTGTGAAGTAGTAAGGTAGTTCCATAATTTATGGAACACATTTGACATAACATTTCTCGAGGTATGCATTTGAGGTGGATTCTTCAAGAAGTTTCTTTTGGTCAAACAAGTTTTTGAAAATGGCTCAGCTACCAAGGTTAAATCCATGTGTAACCCGACGTGGTCAGAAAAAAATGTTTTATGAGTGGGTACATACATTGTATCTTACCTAAGATGATCTGGATCATTCATATCTCAGATCTCGGGTTTGTTTTGAGTTGGTGAAAGTAAATCTATATAGTATGTATGATGAAAACCTACCTGTATCGAACAAGCTCAGACATGCAAACGTTAGGTAAATAAATTATTTCATTCTAATCTAACATGTTCATAAACTTTCAACTATACAAAGTTTCCAACATAACCTCTGATGATCCAAACAAGGGTACCCAAGATTTATTTATTTTCTCTTATGTGGGTGTGCTCTCCCAACACAAGATATAAATCTCACTATTCATATCTTGCTTGCTATAGAATGAATTGTACAATAAAAATTATTGACGTGATGAAGATATCAAGAACAAGTATAAGGAACTTGTCTCAAGCCTTCACCAAATGATTAAGATGAAAATGAAAAAATAATCTAGAATGATATACAAGATCAAATGAGACTAAGATTCATTTTCATTTACCTAGTATATAATTTATAAATTCAAATGAAATAAGATTACAACAAAATGCTAAAATGCTTAAGAAAAATTCTAGAATGAGACTAGCATGATAACAATGCACAAATAAAAGATGATTTGAAAGGAGTGAGGCATCCTATTTATATATTTTTGGAGGGATTGGATGAGGTTTATCTCATGTGGCATCCACATAGATTCCACATGGGATAAAGGAGTGGTCATGCGAGAGGGAGAGTTTCTCACTCATGTGTGAGAAACTCTTGATAATGATGGCTCAATGACAAGTGTAAGAGGGTGGGAGACCCAAAGTGAGTCACATGTTGAGCATCTTATAAAGAGGAAATGAGAGACAAGATGAAAGAGAAATGGCTTGGGCCATTTTAGGAAAAGGGAATGGAAAAATCCCATAGGAGGGGTGCTCACACATGTGTGAGCACCATTAAGAGATTAATTCTTGTAGGAATTATAAAATTAGTCTAATTAATCTAAGATTAATTGGAGGAGTAGGCTGAGGGGGATAGTCATGGGTATAGATTAGGAATCTAGGCTTTTTAGGTGGGTTTAAGATTAATCCAAATTAGATTTAGATTAAGATTTATTTAAAGGGGGATTTAATGGAGGGAATCTATTAAATACAATTTATTACATTTTAGGGGGAAAGGTATTTATATTAAATTTAGATACCATAGAAGATGAACCAGATTTAATTAAATAGGTAGGAGAATATAAAAAATATAAATAATTAATTAAGTTAACTATAATGTTACGGGGAATATTAATTAATTTAATTTTAATGAATAAGACTGCTAAGGGACATTTTTAGACATCTACATTTTCCCCCTCTTTGATGTGGCATCGAGGACGACGTCGTGTCAAAAAAAAAATGAAATACCCCAGAGAGAAAAGTAATTCTGGTGGGATATTATGCCCCTTCAAGATAATAATGCAAAAAATAAATTTTGTGGAATTTTCTCAAAAAAAAGGCAAAAGGGAGGAAGAAGAATGAGGATAAAGAGAGAAAAAAGGGTAAATTGGTTGGTGCCATGAGACGCTTCCTTGGGGGGTCAAGGTAGACCTAGGTTAGATTGGGGACATGATGCCCCAAACGGGATGGGGGAATAGTGAATAAATAAGAGCCTCGTAATGCAGACTGCAAGAATGCTAAATGAAACTTACTAGTGCAACCAAATTACATGAGATTTTTTGGATTGTATTGTGTTAATATCAGAGAGCACACCCTAGTTTGATTTTTCAAGAGGAGGTATGCATCACATGCTAGAAAATGTGGATGACATGGTTCCTTTGAGTGGACTAGACTCTCGGACAAAAAAGGTATATTTAGGAGCATAGATGTAGATCAAAAATCATGGTGGAACTAATGCAGTGACACTCATGAGGAAACCATAGTATACTCAAGTATTGATTAGGGACTTAGCGAAAGTGCATGACACCCTTCCCCTAGTGAGGCATACATAACCATAACTGCATGACCAAAAAAGATGCACTAAATTAACCACAAATAGATCATTAACAATAACACATATTCCATTATACACCATCCAAAATACACCAATATATTGAAGATCAAGGCAATCGTGAGTAGGGTCTACTGAAATACAAAGATAAAATCAACAAAAAGGCTTCATGACCAAGTAGTCATTCAGTCCAAAGTTATTTCCATGAACTGGATTGTGTGATAGAGGATTGATAAGCTAATGCTAGAGAGATGCATCCTGACGGGAAAAGATTGATTAATGTCAAAACAAGCATTTGATGACAATAGTTGTGAAATGAACAAGGAACTCAAAAAGTTGATCTTTGAAATGATTTGATAAAAATCATGTGGTAAAAGTGTCTGGGAAAAGATTAGTGTGATGGGGTGAAGCTCAGTTTGATGGGATAAAGCTCAGTTTGATAGGATTTGAATGGATGGAAAGGGAATATGTGGTTAAAGGATGGAGATTCAAGAACTGGGTGGGAAAGGGGTGAAATGCCCCACACTAGTAGTAGGAAAATGAAATATGGGAAGATAGGGGATAAAGGATGCATGAAATAGAAGGATGGTATGTAAGGGATGTGAGTGTAGGAATAAAGGATGGGGAATAAGTGGAGTAAGATCCAAGCACTATGTTGAAAATGAGTTAAAATGAACCACACTAAAGGTGGGAGGATGAAGGATGGGAAAATGGAGGATAAGGCTATATGAGATGGATGGATAGTGTGTAAAGGATATGCATAGAGGGGAGGAAGGCTTGTATCATCCAAAGCACACATGAATATTTTAGTATTTTATTGCCTCTAGTTTTGATCAAGAGAAAAGGTATGAAAGTGGAAGGTGAATGGATAAGGGACATGAGATGGCAGGTATGAATGTAATATGATAACGGTTAATGATATGGAGGATATGTATGGAATAGGATAATGGATAATGGATAATGTATCGAGGAATTGAATAGGATAATCAAGACAAAATACATGGGAAATGATGATGGAGTTATATAAGATTATAGATGGAGGATAGAGAAAATTAATAGGACAGGGATTATGAGACGAAGGATATGGATAGGATATCAAAATAAAAGACATGGGAAAGGAGGATGGAAATGTATAGGATAACATATAATGGATGGACAAAATAAATAGGAAATATACTATGTGATGGAGGATATGGATAGGATGTCAAGATAAAAGGATAAAGTGGATGAACTTATGTAGGATAATGAATATGGATGGAATGAATATGGATGGAATGAATATGATAGTCAAGATCAAAGATGGGAAAAGGATTATGTGCTTAGATAGGATGATGGATAATAACTAGGGTATGTGGAAGATATGTATGGTAGCATAGTATGGATGGAGCTTTCCCCCAAGTGTAGAGTGCAAGGGGTTGACGATAAGTGGATTTGGAAGAAAATGAATTTGTGATAGGAATATGGTGGAAGGACTCAAGCATATAGTTCCATGGATGGTATTCCTTGATAGCTTTTTATTTTTTTATTTTATTTTTTATTTTTATTTTTTATCAAGATATTTTTCATTTTTTTCTCATAGATGTTGGTATGATGGTTGGATGGGAGATGAAATGTATGTTAATCCCTAAAGTTTTGTTGATGATTAGTGACCTACACTTAGTCATTTACTTAGGCCATTTTAGTTGGTTATCACTGTGGCCAAACTAAAACTATTCAAGGCTGAGAAACATCGCCGAGTAGGAATACAGGTTGCCGAGTTACATCATGTCGAGCTGAGTAGAATATTAAGTGTCGAGCGACAGAGATGTTAAGTGCTGAGCAGAAATTTTTTTGCATACATGTCAGGATTGATTCAAACTTTGAGGTGAAATTTTTAGGCTGACTTGTATGAGATTACAGCCGACATATGTACGCATTTAATATTTATCTATTGAGTTATTTACGAATTTAATTATTTTATACTATGCATGGCATGGAGCCAATCAGGAAATCAGAATGCATTGGAGGCATAAATATTAGATCTTGATCATTGATCTAGATCTCGCCAAAAGATCCATAAAGACATATAAGATTGCTTCTAACCCTAGTAAGAGATATACAGAGAGAAGGGTTGTTGTGTTCATGAAAGATGAACGATGAGTTATTTTGAGAAGAAGCCTAGATCAAGCAGAATGACAAAGCAGTGAAGAGCATAGTAAAGACATATCAGATTGTGAGATCACAAAAGGTATTGGAAAGAGCAGATCCGTCATCAACATCAGAGTGGATAATGAAGGATCACTACTGGAAACATTCTAACAAGTGTATCAGGTGAAATCTCTTAACAGAGTGGTTCTAATAGACCTACTTTAAATCTCTTAGCCGAGTGCTTACTTTACTGTAAGTTGAAATCCTTTCACAAGGTAGATTGTAATGATCTTTAGTTCTTAACTGAACAGACCTTTAACTAGGTAGATTGCATTTTGTAATCAAACTCTTGTAGCCCTAACAGGCACACTTTATTGCTGCAGTAGTGAAGATTTTGTGGGTGTCATCCCCACCCCAGTTTTACCTATTTGGGTTTCTGGGTTACCAAAGTTTTGTGTTATGGGTTATACATTTCATATTGCTGATGCTATCTGATGTTAGGTTAAATTCATATATGTATGATTGTGGATCAATTTGTTTTAAGTTGTGAAGTTTTAAGATCTGATTCACCCCCCCTCTCAGTATCTTGCTTTCCCATTATCGTACTTCCAACAATGTATTGGGGAATGGAGGATAGGGATAAATATTTATGTATAAGATTATATTAATGGGATAGGAGGATGGGGAAGGAGTGGTGGATAAATGGATATGGATGTTGGGAAGACTTGTGAATCAATCGATGAGGAAGTTGGAATGATCATCATTGGCACACACCTTGAAGGGTGTTGGAGTGGTGAAGGAGGATATTTTGAAGGAGGTGGAGGAAAAAATGTGGATTTTTGGATATAAGGACCCAAGATAGAGGAAGGGGGTGATGAGTGTAATACCCACCCCTAGGTTGCTTTCAGTTCTTAGTGTCATACTCTTTTGGGCTATTGTTTCAGTGGATTATGCGGGACTCTTTTGGGCTATGTTGATATATTTTCTCAGTTAGTTGATTATGTATGGATTTATGATTCTTCATCATGTGTTAGAAATAGATGAGGTTTCATGATGATCATTGCTTATGTATTATATTAGATGGTTATGAGTACTTACCCCATACTTGCATGTGTATGGTTAGGTTACATGTTTATTTATCTATGGTGTGTTTGGTGTGGTAGAGGACAGAGATGTAGTTACTTGCATTTGCAAGATCCACACATTCGACCGATCCCTGTCATTATTTTCTGTGATATATTTTGGATGTGCATGCATGATCTTGTTGTGACAGGTTTGTAGGTACAGGGCATCATCTTCCTTGAATTGGCAGGAGTGAGCGTGCCCATAATACATCTCAAATGGTAAAGAGGGGAGTTAGCAATTAGACCCAAAACCTTAACCTAAACCTAATTTGTCCTAGGATTGGACAAGAATCAGTCTGACTACCCTACCCGAATTTGTCTAAGGGATGTGAATTCAGGGTTACCTCCTAGCGGTTATGTTTGTGTTGTTTTTTCAGTGTCTTCTATTTGAGTGTCACTATTTTCTTGTTAGAATTTAATTAATTATCAATTAATTATATTCATGTTCATATGTGTGTTGAAATTATCCAAATATTAAATGTAGGGTAATTAATTAATATGATTAATTAAATATCTATGTTTAATTATTTGTTAAAATGCAATTTTAGAATATTAATTTTAAATTGAGTATTTATTTTCAACTTTGAATTGCTGAATGTAAATTGAAGTTTTAATTCAATTTTAAAAGGATTAAATCTTTTAACTTTGTGAATATATTTAATATATTTAAATAAAGGAATAATCATGCTTTTGTGGAAAGTTGTTTTTTCTTCCTTTTTCTGAAAATCAGTTTAGAATAAATTTTAATTAAAAAGGGATTTTTATTTTTATTTAGGAATACTTTTTCTCTCAAAAATTGAAAAAAGGAAAGTTGTGTGCTTTCTCTATTTTATTGTAAAATTAGGGTTTGAGGCTTTATGAAGCCATTTTCTGTCATTTTAGAGTTACACAGACATGTTTTGAAAAGTGGGGACTCTGGAAATTTTTGTGGTCATTTCCTTGGTTGAAAAAGTTTTGCTTGAAGTTTGGTATTCAAACTTGGGAGACGTCGTTGCAGGTGGCCTTCTTTCTTGCTCAATTTGGAGGTCATTGAGGTTATCAACTTCAGAATTCTTTTGTGCAATCTCCAGCGTCCGTGAGGTAGGGTTTTGAAAATCCACTTGATTTGTTCTTGTTTCAAAAAAAGTAATATTTGTAGGTATGAACAAAGATCATGTTGAATAGATTAGTATTGATTGTTTTTCGTATTATAGGATTTAATGTATGTATTGAAACTTTTAGAAAGGGAATAAACTACGTCTTTCATTGAAACTAAACCCTAGAAACTGGAACCATTTGCATAGGGTTGGTGAGTTGATAGTTTTTGCATCCTTTGATATTGTGAATTTAATTAGAAATTTCCATTATCAAAGGAGAAAAGTACTCGACCTGAACCTTAGAAGAAACTGAGACATTTTACACCATCTTGCTACAATCTTCGTTTAAAGAATCTTCCTATCATTCCTTGTTAAATTCATGTTAATTATATAAAATTCTCTTTGTTGTGCTTGCTAGTTTTCTGTTAAAAAAAAATAAAAAAAATACAAACTTTTAAACTAGTCAAAAATGAAATTTTATTATGTCTGCATTACTATTATTTTAGAAAAAAAAAATCAAAATAAAAATGAAATAAAACAAAACAAACAAAAAATGAAATTTTAAAAAAATTTAAATGAAAAAAAAAGTTATTTTTGTGTGAGGGGTGGTGGGGGCCACCCACCCCCCACGGGTTGCCAAGGCAGTGCGGGCTGCCAAGGCAAACCGCCGCACTACCGTAAGGTAGGGGGTGGGGACCACAAGACCCCCCCAAATGTTTTTATTTGTTTGTTTTTATATATATGTTTTTTAAATTTTTTAAATTTATATTATTTATTTTAAATTTAGTAAATGTTTTTAGTTAATTTAAATTGTAATTTATAGATAATTTAAGTAATTAAATTTTATCATTTATGGGTAATTTATTTCTGCATTAAATTTAAAAGATTTTTTTTTTTTGTAGTTGTTTTAATAATTGTAAATTGTGGATTTGTTTAATTTGATCCAACTTTTTATTATTATAATACTTTATTAATGTTAATTATTAAACACTTAATAATTTATTTATTTGTGTTAATAGTTAATAATTAATAATAGTATTAAATGTGTTAATTATTGTGGCTTCTGTTGGAATTAGTTTTAAATAGGGTTTTCTTATTGATTAATTTTAGAAGATGATAGTTTTGTAAGGTGTTAATTGTGTAATATTTAATTGGAAATGTAATGTCCATTGGATAGTTATCATTAATTAAATTTCTAATTATGGACATACTCTAGATGATAGATCCTAGATTTCATTATTGAATTAAATTTTGAACTACTCATGTTAGTTACATTTGTGTCGGGATAATTTTAAAATCTATATGTTTGGCGTGAGTGTTATGTGCATGTTTATGAATTCTTTTTCATTATGTTTTGGGTTCAGGAGTTAGCTTTTCCCTAGATAAGTCCAGAGGCTTGGGGATGTATTTTCTGTGTTGTGTCTAGTTTATGGTTCCAATTTGATCCTTTGAAACCCAACCCTTAACCTAGTTCAGTTGTTGTGATTCATGTACTCTGAGTTTGTACTTTATGTGATCGTTCCTAATGTTGAGAGGAACTAGAATTTGGGAATTTATGTTTTATACCACTTCTGGATCAGTATGTGTGATCAATGAACCTAGGGTAGGTTATCTAGATGTGTAGTAGGGGGTGGCTTGCGATAATGTGCCGTGGCCCACAAGTGGCTGCCAGGATCGGTTATTGTAAGTTTCTTAATCTAGTGATAACATTAAACACATTGAGAGACTTAAAATAAATTAATAAGATAAGGAACTCTCACTTGTTTAAGCTCTTGTATAGGCTAAGATGGAGTGTGAGAAGATGCTTTCCGCCTTGTGAGGTGTGGGTCTGACATAGTTAATGACTTCGTCTGTATGAGAAGTCATTGATACTGTATATGGTCACTTAAGTGCCATAGTCTTGAGAGACTGCTAGGACAAAACTTAAGGGTTAGACGTATATGATGACACCTTCCTATACATAGTCTAGGTTTCCTTATACGTGTGTCAGATGCCTCTGGCATAGTGAGTCATACCTCATAGCTTGATTTGGTACACTTTGAGTTAGTGAGCTTTCAAGATCCCCTTTCTTAGATGATCCTTTATCTTTGGTTTAATATCCGCGTGGGGTCTGCTTGTTATCTCCTCAGCACGGTGGGGTGGACTGTTATAGTTCCACATGAATGGGTGGTAGTGGTTCTTTACCATTTGAGATTCCACATTCGTATGCTAGTGTTGGATGTATCTTGGTTCTATTGTTCTTGTCCTACAATGATGCAGGTTTTGATCTTACCATTTCTATATTGTACATTTATTTATCGTATCACATGTGATACTTGATTTTGGATAACTGTAATCTTATTGTTTTAAATAATTACCACATACCCAGCGACATGTGTAGAGGATGTAGGTTTGATGTATACCCTTGGGTGTCAGTTGTAATCTTGTAATTATATCTTTGATGTAGTTTTGTAATCTATTTTTATCGATGAGTAATTTTTTGTTGTGGTTATCTCATTGAGTTTAGTCTTACGTAATTCTATGTCATGGAACCCTTGAGTTTGTAACCTATGCTTGTATGTGCTCATGTGAGTAAATGGTAATTGCTTCCGATTTGTTGCATGTTCTTGTTTGTAAACTTAAATTTTTTTTTTTTTGCAAACATAGTAGCATGTTTAGGTTAATTTCTCTTGGGTTCCCTGGTGGGGCGTTACAATGAGTTTAGGATAGTGGATTTGGGTGCATAAGGACCCAAAATGGATTTGGAAGACGGAGGATTGGAAGACTTATGAGTGGAAGAAACTTTAGGATTAGAAAGTTTGGATGCCAAATTGGATATTTCCTTGAGATGCATTGCTTCTTTGAGTAGCTTTGGAATCCACATATTTTTCTTTTTGGGACTTTGTGGCCTTTTGAACTTTTCTTTCTTTTGGATCATATTTGTCTTTTCTTGAACATGTCTTTTAGAGGGGACATGTTGATCCTTGAATTTTTGTGTATTTTGTCTTTTATGTATTTAAGCTTTGCAATCCAAATTGATTTCAAGAGTACTTGTATGGGTGCATGAGGATGGATTGCTTGGATATTTTATGGATGGAATGATGGAGGGTGAATTCTGGAAAGAATTAAAGGACGTGTTCCTTTGTTGATCTTTCTTGGGGATCGGAGGTGATGGAGTGGTGGACTTGGATATGGTGGATGGATGTATGTAAGGACCTAAAATGGATGGAAGGGATGAAGGATTTGGTTTTCAGACATAAGTACCCAAAATGGATGTGGATGAGGAAGGGATGGAGCTTTGGATATAATGGCCCAAAAAGGCTTTGGAGGATGGGAGATGGGAACATTTGAGTTTAGAAGGAGGGATTTTGGATTTGGGAGGGGTGGAAGGTATACCAACATCTTGATAAATACTTTTTCCAATGGGATACTTATTATTTTGAAAATAAGATGCAAGTCCATTTGAATGGGGTGGAGAGGTGGAAGGAATGATATGCTCTTGAAGGAAGCCATGTTTTATAGAGGCAGGAGAGCTAAGGTTATATGTATGACTTTCATGGATGGATTGGATAGGTGTGATGGGATTTTATGTAGGATTAGGATCATGTAGAGGATTGGGATTATGAGGGGGATTAGAAGGGATAATAGGATCTTGAGATTTATTGGGATCATGACATGGATATGAAGGGGTACTTTGATCTTGAATTTGGAGAATATTATGTGTTGGAGTGGAAGGGATGAGTTGATATTGAGATGGAAGTGGATCATGCAAAGAAGTGGAGGGGGTGGAATCATGAGATTCAGTAATTTTATCTTGACATGGAGGGGTATTAGTGGATTGGATACATGGAATAACTTCATGAAGTGGAGGGTAAGTGGATACTAAATATTGACATGGAGGGGAATAATTAAGGGATGGAATGAAAGAGATGTTTTGATCTTGATTAGGAATGGGATAATGAAATGGGTTAAGGAGGATAAGTGGATCTTGATATGGAAAGCTGGGATATTCATATGGAAAGGTGTCATACGATGGATAGGTTTCATAAGATGGAGGAAAGTTAGATCTAGAGGATAACAGGAATCCATATTAGCATGCTTTGGAACAAGGTCTTGACATGTGTGGAATTATGAGGGTAATGTGATGGAGGAGGTGGAAGCTTCAACTTGGGTGGATGGAGGGATGGAAGACTCATTAGACTTAGGAGATTTAGGTATGTCTTGATTTTGAGGGGATGGAGGTGGGTTCATGACTTGAGGAGATTTCACAACTTGATTTTGGGATCCATAATTCTCTTCTAGTCCTTGGATCTAGTCAATGGAAAAGGTAGTGTAGGATGGGGATGATGTGGGTTTTAGAGGATTAGGATTATGGTTTTTTCCATTAAGATTAAAATGTGGGGGATTAGGTGGAGGATTGAGATTGGATGGGAGATCAAGATTATGGCTTTGGGAAAATGGAGAAGGAAATATGTCTTCAAAGGAAAACTTTTTATTTTGACCCCCATTTTTTAAGCTAAGGACAATGTTTCTAATTTCTTCAATCTCTTGGGAAAGGTGTCTATTGAGGGAATCATATGTTGGTGAATGATAATGGGATGGATTTTCCTTGTCAAAGATAGAGGAAGCATAAGAAATTTGATATTGATTGGGATTGGATATTATGTATTGAGGTAGAATTGATGGGGATATGGTAGATAGATGTGATATTACATGATTGACTTGGTAAGTGGGTTGGGGTGAGAGATATGAATAGTTAGGGGTTGGATTATTGTGGGTCATGTATGATTTGTTTGATTGTGATTGATAAGTTGGTTGAGTTGGAGGTATGATTTGACGATCAGGGTTTAGAATTCAAAATTCCTCAACCATTTTGTGAAACCAATCCATATTCATGATGTTTAGATGAGAGGTTTTGGATTTGGATTAGAATATGACATGGAAGAAGATTGGGGTTGCAAATGGATTAAATGAAAGATTTGATGATGGATGAAATATGAACATAGGGCTAGGAGAAAGTTTGGACATTTTTTTGATTGTGAGGGCAGTGCCTCAAAGATGTGGATTTGATGTTGGATGTGAGGGAAGGGCCTCAAGATTTTATTTGATGTTTATTATGAGGGAAGGGCCTCAAGGTTGGATTTAATTTGATTTTGATTTTGATAATTTGATTGTGAGGGAAGGGCCTCAAGTTTTGATTGATTTGATTTGGATAATGATTAAATTAAAAAGATTATGATGGTTCTCCTAAGCCAAAAGTGGAAGATTTTATATTAGAATATGATGTGGATGAAGATTTGAATGGATGAAATTTTAAAGATAGATGAGGGATGTTTGAAGAAAAGTGAATGAATAACGTGTGATTGTGTTTGGATGAAAGGGAATATGGATTTAATTAGGATTTGGTTGGAATGATATGAGTTTGGAAAGTGGATTGGATTAGAAGGATGATGATGCGATTAGATTGAAGAATGAATTATGGTATTGGATTAAGAAAGTAAATGTTGACATGGATTAGAAGGATGATTAGGATGGGGAATACGACATTGACTAAATGATTAGGAGGATGGTGAAATTATTTGGACAATTAAGATAAATGGTGAAGATGAAATATGATTAGGATGATTAGGATAAGAGGGATGGTTAGGATGATAATTGGGACCTTGATTGGATGAGGCAAATTAATTAGGATTGGGGTCCCAAATGATGGATTATGAATGATTAGGTATGATTATGATTAGAGGAATGAATAAAGATGATTAAGAATAATATAAATGATTATGATGATTGAGAAGAATATGAATGACTTGGATGGAGTGTTTAGGATTAAGGGAATAACAAAGAAGGAAGATAATTTGGATGATTATAGATGATTAGGATGTGATGACTAGGATGATTAGAGATTTTTGAGATTGGAGGAATGATTTAGATGATTAAAAGGGAGATTAAGATAAGAAGTATGATTATGATAAAGAAGTGGTTTGATGTGGAGATGATGATGTAGGATTTTAACTGATTTTGGACTATTTTAGGTCAATTTTTTTATTGGCATGAACTAAGTTTCAACATACATCAAAGGCATTGACTATGTGGTGCAGGAGCACCTAGGAAAATCCCAAAGACTAGTTACAATTTTGGCTTGTACTAACCTTAGCCAAGCTAATAGGTTTTAATTTTACCTTAGAAGGTATTTCTTGTGTGTTCCTAGGATGGATTAAAGTAGGCTCAATCCAACCTAGATGTTTAAATGTTTTCGTAGTTGATAGTGCTAGATTAGGCCTAAGATGGGAAAATAGGTTTAAATATGTCTAAAATCCTTTAAGGCATGGGAAGGGTTAGAATTATGCCTAAAATGGTTCCTAAGATGTTTCTACACCATTATAGGTTGATTAGAGACCCTTATAAATAATTATGCAAAAAGATGTAAAGTTATCACAATGTTGCTTGACAACATTTTAGCAACTTTTAATGTTGCATGACAAAATTTGTAGGATTTGATTCCTTTCAAGGTAAAAAAATGGGTGGTTTCCATAATTGCCTATAATCATGGGTATGGAATATTAATACAAAGAGGATCCCATTTCCTGAGGCATGGAGAGGAGGAATGTAATTTTAGAAGTGAAGGAAAGCTCAGAGTTCTGGTTTTCAGTGACAGTCGACTTGCATTGAGTGTATGAGTTATTGTATGGATTGAAGTGTGAAAGTTAGTGTTTTTTATGAGTAGTAGGGATACTTCTAATAACTTTTTATTAATTAGTGTAGTGGTTTTGAATTCATTATAATAGGTTTTGAAATTGTTTTGTAGTTAGTCTAGTTGCTGGTGTAGTTTAGGCAGTTTTTGGTTTAATGGCTCCCCCATAGTTCTCCACCATGAAAATCATCATGACCTTGAGTAATATGGTATGAGAGTCATTGAAGTTAATTTATTTGAAAGGAGGAGCTTAGAAGAGGAAGCTTTCTTTTTTTTACATCATGCCCTAGGCAAGATCATAGTGCTCAGCTAGGCACATGACAGAGAGAAAGTGAAGTGCAATTGCAATGGAAAGAGTGAGAGCTAAGAAAAAAGTGTGGTTTTAGAGAGTTAGTGGTCCTATAGACACCTAAAAGTGAGATTATGCATTGTCCAATCCATTTAGGTAGATTTCTAGGTAGAAATCAGAGGAATGCACAATTCAAGCCCAATTAGCCCTACATTTCTAGATTCCACTGTACGGATGGATTACGAACCTAAGACCAAAAACATCCTAAAGGTCCTGATAAAGGGTATTTGAATGTCAAATTATTTTTTAGGGTTTTTTAGAATTTTTGAGAGTAAATTGGGAAAAACACCGTGTTTAGGGCTAGTAGACTAATTAGGCCTATTAAGCCAAAAGCGTAGTCAATCTTGAACTCGATTGAGAAAGAATTAATGACCTATCTAAATGGGATCATTGGGAAGAAAAATGGTTTTTTCAATGATGGATACACCCCCTACAGTACTTGTAAAGATGTTATGGTGAATTTTCATTTGGAATCATCCAAGGAGGAGTGAAGAGTTGAAGTACTTTTATTGATAGTTATTCCCCAAGGTGAATCACAAGAAGAACAACTCATGGAGTTGACTTAGGGTAGTATTAGGATAGGAGAGAAAAGAATAGAAAGGTCCTAGAAGTGAGATTAGGATCTAGAGAAGACTAGGACAAGTGGAGTCCTAGATAAGTGTTTGTGCAAGCACACGTTGGAGTATATCTATTAGATTGGTATCAGAGCTTGTTAATCAAGCTTGTGGTGAATGTTCCAACCAACAAAGTCAATAGGAGAGTCTACAATGGTGACACATCTAGATTTGGAAAAGAAGGTAGATGAGAAAGAAGAAGAGAATAGATTTCTTAGAGAGAGATTGGCACAATTGGAACACGAAGTGAACCAAGTGGAAGAAAATATTTAAGATGAAGGATAAGGTTGAAGGGAAAAGTAAGGAGATTGCCTTAGATGATGAATTCCCTGATGCTGACCCTATCCTCACAGAGGAACCATTCTTGAAAGAACTAAAGTATTTGATTGGTAAAGCACTAGAAGGAGTTCCTATTTTTAGTGGAAAGATGGAACCTAAGATAGTCCTATATTGGATAGAAGTGTTGGAGATTTGATTCTGAACAGTTTATTGATTGTATGTTTGTCATTGATGACAACATATAATACACAATAGTACTTCTATATGTACTTATCCATATGATGACATGAAGACCAGCATGGATAGATACATGTTTTTGACATGTTTATGATGCTATGTTCATACACACAGACCCAGATATGAAGTTTTAGTAAAGATATGTAATTCTGTTATTGACAGTTACAGTTTTGGAGGATTAACGGTTTAAGGATGACATATGTAACATGTTGATCGAGTTGCGCCTATATTTAGGATATGCATGTGTATATTCATGATGAGTTATGAGTTGTTGATATTAATCTAAACATGCCAAACATATTTCAAGAGGATTACAAAGTTTTGATTAAATTGGTGAAGTCGACTTAGTGAAGTAACGCATCTGTTCAACATTGACTTGTGCGCTTAGTAGAGCGAACAAGGGTGTTATGAAGAGTTTTCTAACAGGTCCCATGATCTCATATTTGGTGTATGTATTTATACAAGGTCATTTGTGATAAGAAGAGTTAATGCAGTAGAGCTATATTTATCATATGTTGATCATATAGATGTTTATGTTAAAACATTCAGAATACAGACTAGATTGTTATATTGCTTTACAAGAGGTTAAAGCATTGGTGCACAAAAGGAACTGATCAGACAAGCAGTGTCAAAGTAATAGTTCATTTCATTGGTATAGTGTGTATCAATTATCCAGAAGGTTGTAGCCTTCACCTCTTGGACAGTGAGTCCTCCACCCCTAACAAGGTTATTGTAAAAGAATCCTAACAGGGTCTGACCCTTAACCAAGTCAACTATACTACTACATTGTATTTTACAACTCCTAACAGGGTTGAAGAATCTTTTAACAGGGATTACTATAAACAATATAATTCTTTGTGGGTACTAATTCCCATCGGGGTTTTTACCATTTTGTTTCCCCGTAACCAAATTGATGTATTGTGTAAAGTGTTATCTGTATGTGCATTTAAGTTATATCAATCTGGATTAATAAGTACAAAGATTTAAATTTACTGATAAATGATTAACCCCCCCTCTCAGTTATCTTTGAAGTATTCTAACAATTGGTATTAGAGTAGAGTGCCTTGGAGAAGAAGCCTAACAGCTTAAGGTAGATCAGATTGCATACTTTAGAAAATACAGCCCTAAGTTCGATGGAGAGAATTATTTGGATTAGAAGAACAAAATGATAACACATCTTTAGTGCATTGGATTTGAGATCTTTGAGATTTCTACACAAGAGGTTGAAATTCCATCTCTGAAAGACCTTGCAAAGGATGATGCTACTAGAAGACAGAAGGAAACATTTACCAATAATGCAATTGCCAAAGAAGCCCTAATCAACGCCTTATCTGACAGTGAATTTTCCAAAATCAAGAAGATTGAAAAAGCATATATCATATGGAAGTATTTATAATACATGTTTGAAGGAGATGTTCAAGAAAAGAATGCACGCAGGAAGACATGGAAGAAGAAATACAATAGTCTTGAGATGTTACCTGAAGAGAACATTAGAGATTATAATCAGAGGATAAATGAAGTAGTATCTAGAATCAGAAACAATGGAGGAGAAGTTTCAGAAGAAGATATAATGGACAAGTTGTTAACTACTTTGACATCAGACTATGATAACAAGATCAACATTCTAGAGGAGACTATGCAATTCTCACAAGACTTCAAGAGAGAGACTTTGATCAGAAAAATCTTTGCATTTGAGATATCAAGATTGAAGACTGAACCTAAGAATGAAACAACCTTCAAAGCTTCAATCTACGGTAAGAAATCCTCACACATCTCTAGTCATAATGAGAATGAAGAAAATGATGAAGATCTAGAAGAGATAATTGCCATGATTGCAAAGAGAGAAAAGAAAGGAAAAGGAAAATATGAAGGAAAAATTCCATTCAAGTGTTTTTCATGTAATAAGATTGGTCACTTTGCATGTAAGTGTCCCACAAGAGTCAAGAAGTTCAAATCTGACTACAAACCTAAATATAGAAAGGAATGTTACCATGCTGAAGAAGGTGTAACTAATGAAGATTTAGGAGAAGATGAAATTGGATTTGTAGCCCTTGAAGACATGGAAAATTTGCTCGATGATATGGACATTACAGATAAAGAAGAAGATCATGAATTAGCCTTAATTTCCAAAGAAGATGTCAGAACTGATTAGATCATTGATAGTGGATGCTCACACCACATGACAGGTGACAAAGATAGATTTGTTCAGTTAGAAAAATACAAAGGTGCTATGGTTAGATTTGGAGATAACACTCCTAAACCTATCATAGGCAGAGGTTCCATCACCTTGGATGGAAATAATATGACAGATGATGTTCTATATGTTGATGGATTACATCATAACTTGCTGAGTGTTGGACAGCTACTTGACAAAGGCTATCATTTGGAGTTCAAAGAAAACAAGTGCATCATTAGAAACAAGGATGGAGACATGATTGCATCAGACTCTAAAACAAAAGGTAATTTTTTCAGCTCAATTTAGATGTAAGTTATTTTGTTGCAAAAGTAGATGACAGTTGGTTATGGCACAAGAGACTTTGTCATATCAACTTTGATAACATAGTAAAGATCAATAATGTGAAGGCAATTAGAGACAACCCAAGCATTTCAAGACCAGTTGACACAATTTGCAGGGAATGTGTTATGGGTAAACATGTAAGGAGTTCCTTCAGAAGCAGGCAAACCTCAACTGAAAACAAGTTGGATTTAGTACATACAAATTTATGCGGTCCTACTCAAACAAGATCATACTATGGTGAAAGGTACTTTATTTTGTTTGTTGATGATTTTTCTAGGATGATGTGGGTTTCTTTCCTAAAAGAGAATTCATAAGCCTTTGAGAAGTTCAAAATATTCAAAGCTAAGGTTGAGAATGAATCTGGACTAAAACTGGAATGTTTAAGATCAGATAGAGGAGGAGAATTCACCTCTGACCAGTTTTATGACTACTGTGAAGAACATGGAATAAAAAGGAAGTTGAGTGCCCCTAGAATACCTCAAAAGAATGGAATTGTAGAAAGGATAAATAGGATTATACTTGATACTGCGTGCACCATGATGATTGAAGGAAAAGTGGCACACACCTATTGGAGAGATGCAGTGAACACAACAGTGTATACTATCAACATAACTCAATTGAGACCAGGTGTGGACAAGACACCCTTTGAACTTTGGTTTGGTAATGTACCTATAGTAAAATATTTTAGAATATTTGTCAGCAAGTGCTACATCAAAAGAGATGATAGTATTGGCAGGTTTGATGCTAGAAGTGATGAAGGTATTTTTCTTGGTTACTCTACTAAAAGAAAAGCTTACAGATGTTTCAATTTGAGATTAAAGAAGATAATTGAAAGTACGCATGTTAAGATTGATGAGAAGTTTATGATTCAAGAGAGGTACTGTGAATATGCACCCTTGATTGAAGAAGAACCCAGACCTAACAGTAAAGATACTATGATTGAAGAAATGTTTGATTGCATTTATGTCTCATGCAATGACCCTAATTTGTGCAATGAAGAACAATAGACAACAAAGGAAGAAGCCACACCTAAGGTTCCTATGTTTACATCGAGATACCACTATAAGAATGAAATCATTGGAGATTAGAGCAACAGTGTTTTGACCAGATCAAAAGCAAAGAGCCTAGCATTGGATGAAGAGGTATGTTTACTTTCACAGATTGAACCTTTAAGTGTTGAAGATGCTTGTAATAACTATGATTGGAAAAATGCAATGAAAGAAGAACTAGATCAGATAATCAAGAATGACACATGGGAATTGGTTCCTAGACCAAGTGATAAAAATGTGATTGGAACAAAGTGGATTTTCAGAAACTAAATGAAT
>MU224436.1:93043-135122 GCA_018584345.1 Thuja plicata
GCCTCATATATTACATATTTTACCCACATTAATTTATAATTCGCCACTACAAATATTTTTTTTACCTTCACAAGACAATAATTCGCCAGGATTTTATGGAATTTTCATTCGAGAGGGACAAAATCACCTACGACTTTATATTTTTTTCTTAATTTGAAAAAAAACTTTGCCATCATCATTAAAAAATTTCCCCTAAATTAATGTACGATTCGCCAGGATTTTACACTTTTTCCTAGGAGGGGGTTTCTTAAAGTTATCCCTGCTCATAGAGTTGAGTTAAGATAGTCTTAGGAAAGTATATAAAATAATAGAAATGTCCTAGAAGTGAGCTTAAGATCTAGAGAAGATTAGGACAAGTGGATTCCTATATAAGTGTTTGTGCAAGCACACCTTGGAGTATCTCTATCACTATGCTAAGTATACCTTGACTCAGATTTTGGCCATAACTAACAGTTATTGATGAAGCACATCTAAAAATAGTCCTAAAAGGGAAAAAGAAACCTTGCAAGAGACAAGAAATTTTGACTGGTGAATTTTGATACAACTTTGAAAATTTTGATGTGTGTATGTTCAAGTGACTCTTTCAAGTCATCTATATTTTTTATATAATTTAACGCAATGAAGATAGTACAAAGAGTAGCTACCTTAAGGAATTGGATTCAGATGAAATATTATAGGCCCATTGCTTGGTAGTCCTTTGGATCACACAATAGTGTCACCCTCAAAAGGGCACCCATAATTTTGGCTTTTGCCAGGTATTGTTTTGTGCGATGAAGATCTCTTTCACAACACAATACCATGGGACACAAATGATGGGAATGTTGGGGGGAGAATTTTAACTCCCCTTGCACTATAATAAGTCACCATTTAGAGGTGAATCATGTAGGCTACTAATTGATAATTTCTAGTAAGATCTGTGGCGCCTCCCAATCAGTTTGTACGCGTGTGAGACACTTAATTCTCAAGTGGACCACGTCGACACCTTAGGAACTATTCACCCGATCTGAACTATCATCCACACAAAATGCCTGAGCTTGGTGGGATTGAGAAAAGTTTTTATTCAGTGTCTGATTTCTATATTGGATGGGGTATTTACCATTTTGAGGTCATCCTCTAAAGGGGAAATGCACCCTCTAGACAGGCCTCTCTAGAAGCTAGATTAAGCTAAGCTTTCTCTTCACCCAAGTTCCACAAAGGTGAGGGGAGAGGATACAACTATAGTTTGATCGTAGTCTCATGTAAATTAAGGGATCTATCTAATTTCAAATAGCTTGAAAGAAGTGTTGAAAAACACTTCTTCAAATATACCAAAAAATTTCATTCCAAATTGAACCTAATTAGAATAACTAAGTGTTTTCTACCTAAGCAAAAGACACAATAGTATTGTTAAGCATGCAAGTTCAATTTATTTCCCACAAATCAAGAAGGAAATTATTTAAGAAAGGTGTGATTGTTTTGCCTTAAGTCATTCAAGAATTTGTGAGGTTCATTCACTTATGCATTCAAGATTGGATATGGTTGATTCATTTAAGAAACATGCATTCAAAGACTAGTGTTTAAAGCATACAAGTTCATTCCCAAATCCATTAAAATTTAAGGAAACCTACATAAAAATATTAGTAATCTTAAAGTCTTCAACCTTGAAATGTTGTAAAAGGACAAACAGATTAGTAACACCCAAAACCAGAAAAATAAATGTGACAGGGAAGAGATAGAAAGTTACAATCAATAGTACACTGAAATCATGCTGGAGACAATATGTTGATTCCTAAAATTTGACTAAGTCTGAACTCTCCTAAAATCCCTAAAAAAATAGAATCTTTATCTGAACTCTTATGAAGCTGAGACCACTCTCAAACATCCTAAAGGTATATACATAAAATGTAACTTAAGTATAAGAAAGGAAGAGTATGTTACATTTTGTGTATGGTCCTCATGGTAAAATTGACTTGAAGGACACACAATAATCCTCAAGAAACAACCCAAAAGATACCCATCTTCTATAACTACTTGGAAAATCAAACAGGGCAGAGCCAAAAATGACAGGTCACAAACGCCAATCTATGTAGACGATGATCTGTGCAAACGACAATGTCACAGCGCAACCGACAATCTCAGAGCATAGATGAAAATATTTGAGCACAGATGAAAATATCATAGTGTAGATGAAAATAAATAGAGATGATAGTCTCAGGTCAGGGATGACAGTTCTACGTCACAGACGAATCTGTGTAAATGACAGATGACAATGCATGACTAAGTCCTAAAAATGACGGAAAATTTCAAAAAGTTTTAAATTTTTAGGGACATGGGTCCCACTAGGCCTGCCAAAATGTGTATGATGAAAAAATACATGTGTGGAACAATCTTAGACATCTAAACGTTAGGTAAATAAATTATTTCATTCTAATCTAAATGTTTATAAACTTTCAACTACACAAAGTTTCCAACATAACCTTCGATGAGCCAAACAAGTACACCCAAGACTTGTTGATTTTCTCTTACGTTGGTGTTCTCTCTCAACACAAGATATAAATCCCACTATTGATATCTTTCTTGCTATGGAATGAATCCTACAATGAAAAATATTGATGTGATGAAGAGCTAAAGAACAAGTATAAGGAAATTGTCTCAAGCCTTCACCAAATGATGAGATGAAAATGAAAAACTAAGCTAGAATGATATGCAAGATAAAATGAGACTAAGACTCATTCTAATTTACCTATTATATAATTTCTATATTCAAATGAACTAATATTGCAACAAAATGCTAAAATTCTTAAGAACAATTCTTCAATGAGACTAGCATGATAACAATGCACAAATGAAAGATGACTTGCAAGGAGTGAGGCCTCGTATTTATAGATTTTTGGAGAGCTTGGGTGAGGTTGATATCATGTGGCATCCACATAGATTTCACATGGAATAAATGATTGTTCATGCAAGAGGGAGAGAAACTGTTTACAATGATGGCTCAATGACAAGTGTAATAGGTTGGGAGACCCAAAGTGAGTCACATGTTTAGCATATTCTAAAGAGGAAAGGGGAGACAAGATGAAAAAGAAATGGCTTGGGCTATTTTAGGAAAAGGGAATGGAAAAATCCCATAGGAGGGGTTCTCACACATATGTGAGCACCATTAAGAGGTTAATTTTTGTAGGAATAATAAAATTAGTCTAATTAATCTAAGATTATTTAGAGGAGTAGGCTTAGGGGGGGATAGTGATGGGTATAGATTAGGAATATAGGCTTTTTAGGTGGGTTTAAGATTATTTCCAATTAGATTTAGATTAAAATTTATTTAAAGGGGGATTTAATGGAGGGGATGTATTAAATAATACATTTTAGGGGGAAAGGTATTTAAATTAAATTTAGATAACATAGAAGATGAACTAGATTTAATTATATAAATTTAATTAAATAGGTAGGAGACTATAATAAATATAAATATTAATTAAAATTAACCATAATGTTATTGGGGAATATTAATTAAATTAAATTAAATTAATAAGAGTGATAAGGGACGTTTTTAGACGTCTACATATAGGGAATAAGTTGAAGAGCTGATTGTGACTTGCAGAAGGATTTGGTAACAGAGAAAGTAAAGGAATCAAGTGTGATCAAGCTATGGAAGGGTAGAGAGTATGAAGATGAATTTAAGAGCTTAAAAGGATTTGATTATACAGAGGTAGTGCAAATTTTACACATCACATTATCTGTTTCTTTCTAACCACTGTAACAGTGAAATCCCTACAGGGTGGATCCTAACAGATCTTGTTTGTAAATCCTCTAACAAGGTGGCATTTTAATTAAATTTTCTAAGTCCTCTAACAAGGATGCTCCTAATAGGAAAAATATCCTAACAAATCTAAGGCAAATCCCTTAACCGGGTAATGCCTATAAGTGTTTTGTAAACCTTTAACAGGGTAAGCTCATAACGGGCATATTCTAAACAAGTACAGATTTTGTGGGTATCATCTCACACTATGGTTTTTTCCCATTTGGGTTTCCACAAGATAAATATGGTGTTTACATTGTGTGGTTGATTGATTGTGGATGTATGCATTGAAATTTTTACTTATGTTAGTTGATATATAATTTTTTGGTGCACAAAGTTAAAAGAATATGAATAAGGTAAATTTGTTATTATTAATTCACCCCTCCCCTCTCAGTAATCAGACTTGTATTAACAATTGGTATCATATCTTTGGTTCCCTGACTGAGAAAGCTTAACAACTTGAGGAAAAATATCCAAATATGTATAAGAAGGAAACACCTAAGTTCATTAAGGATAACTTCTCTACATGGGTAAGAAAGATGAAGCTACATCTATCTGGTATTGGAGAGAAAGCATTGGATCATCTTACAACTAAGTATGTTCAACCTTCTAGCATCTTAACTCCTGAAAAAATAAAGACAAAGCTAGAACATAACTCTGTAATGATAGAAATTGCAAGTTCTCTATATGATGCTGAGTTTGTAGATATCAAGGAAATGGATAGTGCTAAAGATATGCGGGATAAGTTGGTAACAATCCTTGGTGGTGATGTTTATGTTTAGAAAGAAAAGGTAGACAGTTTTAGAGGAAAGTATGATGAAATGAGAATGCATGAAGGAGAGAACATTTCTCAATACAACAACAGGCTAAAGAAAGTTGTTTCTGCTATCAAAGGAGTTGGTGGTCTACTTGAAGAAGATGAAGTGGTAAGTAAAATATTGAGAACTCTTCTACTACAATACGCTATAAGAGTCTCTGCTATACAAGAACTGAGATCTATGAGTCCTACAAATGTGACTCTAGATTCATTGGTTGGAAAGCTTACTGCTTTTGAGTTAAGTAACTTTGACAACACTATGCTTGGAATAAAATTTGCATTCAAAGCTTCTCTAACCATTGGTTCATCAAAGAAAGGAAAGGAAGTCTCTAACTATTCTAAAGGAAATCATGACTATGATTCTATCATGTATGAGGAGAGAGAACAAGAAGAGTTGGAAGCACTACTAGCAAGAAGATTACCTAGAGGAAAAGGAAAGTACAAAGGTAAATTTCACTTAAAATGCTTTTCATGTAAAAAAATGGTCAAATTGAATCTAGATGTCCTGACAATTATAGGAAGGAAAATTTCAAGAAATTTAGGAACTTCAAAGAAAATAACAAGAAGGCATGTTACCTAGCAGAAGATGGAGTGAATGATGAAGAATAAGATGGAAGAGATGATGTGGAAGAAACAGTTTTTTTTGCAGTCAAAGAAGAACCCTCAATTAGTGTAGATGGAGATAGTGAGGAGAAAGCATTGATTTGAAGCATAAATTACTATGGTGATTGGATAATAGATAGTGGGTGTACACATCACATGACTGGTGACAAAAGAAAATTTATTTCAATGGAAGAATGTGATGGAGGTACAGTCAGATTTGGTAATGGTTCTCCATGTTTGGTAAGAGGTAAAGTGTAATAACACTAAATTATAATACTAATTGTGATGATGTTTATTGGGCTAACAGATTAAAATATAACTTTTTAAGTGTTGCTTAGCTGAATAACAAAGGTTTCAGATTGAAATTTAGTAATGGTGTTTGCAAGATCTTAGGAACATCTAGAGATTTGATTGCTACTGGTAAAATAACTACATGTAACCTATTTTGATTGAACTCTATTAATAAACATTTCTTATTTGCTAAAGTTGAAGATGGATGGCTATGACATAAAACATTTTTTCATGTTAAGTTTGATAATTTGGTAAAGGTCAGTAAGCATAAATGTGGTAGAGGTTTTCCTACTTTAGCTAAGCCTGAAAACATTGTGTAAGGAGTGTCAATTGGGAAATTTATTTATCTCTAACTTTACTAGTAATGTCTAATCCTCACAAAATATTCTTGACCTTGTACACACTGACTTATGTAGACCTATGAGAACAAAGAGCTACTATGGAGACAAATAATTTATCTTGTTTGTAGATGATTACTCAAGAATGATGTCTATTATGTTTTTCCAGGATAAATCTGATGCATTCTAAATGTTTAAGGTGTATAAAGAAAGAATTGAATAAGAAACAAGTAAAGCACTCAAGTGTCTTAGATTAGATAGAGGAGGATAGTTTATAGCACACGAGTTTAGAACATTTTGTGAAGAACATGGAATCAAGATACAAATGTTAGCACCTAGAACACCTCAGAAAAGTGGAATTGTATAGAGAAGGGAAATATCCATAATTGATCATGCAAGAACACTTTTGATACAAAAGGGAGTGGCTCAAATATTTTGGAGAGAATATGTAAGTATTGTTGTTTATACTTTGAACCAGGTACAACTTAAGAAAGGTACAACAAAATCACCTTATGAGCTGTGGTATAGTCACACTCCTAGTGTCAGTTACTTCAAATTTTTTGGAAGAAAATGTCACATAAAGAAGGATGAACAAAATGGTAAATTTGATTTTAAAAGTGATGAAGGGATATTTCTTGGTTATTCTACTAGAATAAAATCTTATAAATGTTTGAAAAAGCGTACTAACAAGATGATTGAAAGTGCCAATGTTAGAATTGATGAATTTTCTAAGAAAAATGAGGAAGATAGCAAGAAGGAACTGGAAGTCCATGACAGGTTTGTTTATGTTAGACTAGTGGAGCCAGATATAGTACGTCAGGTGATTAAAGTGACGAATGATGCAAAACCAGTGAATAATGATGAAGGTAACCAAAAAATAGAACCAATACTCCCAAGGTATGTGAAACTTAATCATACACAGGATCAGATTATTGGAGATAAAAATGATGGAGTGATGACAAGGATCAAGGTAAGAGAAAGCACTTGTCTACTATCTGAATTAGAACCTAAAAATCATAAAGATGCTTTAGAAAATAATGATTGGATTAAGGCTATGAAATAGGAATTAGATCAAATAGAGAAGAATAATACTAGGACATTAGTACCCAGACCTACTGATAAGAATGTTATAGTTACTAAATGTATTTTCAGGAATAAGTTGAATGAGAAAGGATAAGTGATCAGAAACAAGGAAAGACTAGTTTTTAAAGGGTATGCACGAGAAGAAGGACTGGACTACGGTGAAACCTTTGCACATGTTGCTAGACTTGAACGTGTAAGGATACATTTGGCATATGTTTCTTATAAAATTTTTAAGGTCTACCAAATGGATATAAAATCTACTTTTCTGAATGTTGTGTTAGAAGAAGTATACATTGAACAACCTAAAGGGTTTGAAATTGAAAAAGGTAAAGACATGGTATGAAAATTGCATAAAGAATTGTATGGATTGAAGCAAGCTCCAAGAGAAGGGTATGTAAGGTTGCATGCATATTTTATTCAGATTGGTTTCACAAGAAATAGTGACAATAGCAATGTATATCTAAAATCTAAAAGTGAAGACATAACATTGATTGCTGAAATTTTTATTGATGACATAATATTTGGTGGAAATGAAGCATTAAGTAGGTCATTTGTAGAAGAAATGAGGAAAGAATTTGAAATGTACATGATAGGAGAAATTGAATTCTTTATTGGACTTCAAGTGCAACAGACAAAGAAATGGATATACATAAGTCAATCTAAGTATGTGAAGGAGATTTTGAAACTTTTTGGCATGGAAGACTCAAAACTAGTGGGAACACCTATGGTCACAGGTTGAAAATTATCTAAGGAGGATGAGTCAAAAGAGGTAAATGAAACTCTATATAGATCCATGATTGGTTAACTACAGTATATTGTATACAGTAGACCAGATATTGTACATGTTGTTGGTATTGTTGCAAGGTTTTCATCAAACCCAAAGGACTCACATTTTGTTGCAGTAAATAGGATCCTCAGATATCTCAAGGGAACTGAAGATTATGACCTATGGTACGGTCAGGAATGAGATTTTTCTTTGAATGTGTTTACTGATGCAGATTGGGAAATAAATTTTGATGATAGGAAGAGCACAAGTGGAAGAGCATTCTTTCTCGATGAAAGATTAGTCTCCTAGACTAGTAAAAAGAAGAATTGTATTTCTCAATCCACTGCAGAGGCAAAATATGTTGCTACTGCTCTTAACTTTTAGAAAGTAGTATGGATAAAATAGATTCTTGAGAGAATTCATGAGAAGGTTACATAACCAATTTTTATCTATTGTGATAACACTAGTGCAATAAACATTTCTAAGAATCTAGTGATGAGCTTGAAGACCAAGCACATTGCAATAAAATATCATTTCCTAAGAGAACAGGTACAAGAGGAGGTAAGGATTGACCCTATCTAAAGTTAATTAGAGGATGATACTGATTGCATCAGTTCATATGTATTTATTAGAAAATTATATGTATGAGTTGATGTAGTGGTGGACAACTCCATGGGGGAGAAGTATTAAATATGATGTTGTAATGGAATGATAAGGAAATAACATGCACAGATAAATCAAGTGTACTTAGAGATGCCTGAATGATTTGATAACTTTGACATTGTTGTCAAAGGGGGAGAATATGAATTTCCTATAGGGGGAGAATGTGTATGCAATCAAGAGAAGAACATATAAGATAAAGATGAAAGGGTGAGTATATGAAGATGATGAATCAAAGGTACATACAAAATTGGAAATCAGAGGTACAGATAGAAGTAAAAATATTTTGTAGAAGATAGTACAAATATTTCCATTAGAGAGACAAAATTTCGTTATGAAATCAACATGATATCAATCAGAATTCATAAGTTAAGAGAAAATAAGAGTGTTTCCAAGGAAAAAACTTATGTATTGTGTAGATAAGAGTGTTTCCATCAATTCCAAAGGGGGATATTGTTAGCATAACTGATGCAGTGATGCTGAGTGTTGCATTCATAAATATTGGTACATATTTGATGATAGGTGAATCAGTTATTTGGTTGTCATTTATGTCAATTGATCAACTTAATGATTTTAATATGTTACCTAATATTGTGTAAGTGAATCACGAGTTTCAGTATATTTATGAAGTTTTTATTCTAATGGAAGTATATGTTATGTGTTATGATGTTAATTGTGCCATCGCGACTTCTGATATGGAGAATTGAGTTGGTTATGTTTGATTGAACTCAACTGGGTAACTGCTCAAAATAGTCAGTAACATACTATAAGTGATTTAAATGTTATCTCAAATCAACAAAGTATTTAGTGGAGCGGTTATAGGATATGATTGTGAAAAATGTCAAGGTAATATGTTTGTGAGTGTGACTCATATTGTTGACTAGTGGAACTAGTTTAATTGACTGGAAGCGGTGTTAGCAGAATGAATAGGTAAACAAGACAAAGTTCTTAAATGGATTATGAAGATTTGTGGATCAGTGAAGGAATTCAAAGTGGAAATAGGACCGGTGATGTTTTTTGTGAAGTAGTAAGGTAGTTCCATAATTTGTGGAGCACATTTGACATCACATTGCTCAAGGTATGCGTTTGAGGTGAATTCTGTAGGTATAGGAAAGGTTACTAAGAGGGGGGAGGGGGGGTGAATCAGTAATTACCAACTTTGATGACATGTAACTGATTGAATGTTTGAAGATGTTAAGTTGATCACCGAAATGCAGAAAGATAATGCAAGACATTAAATCAGTTAATGGATTGTATTATCATTGATGTCAAATTGATATAATCTAATCAGTTATAATCAAAGTGTCAAAGACTTCAGAGAATAAAAAAGATAAAGATTATGTTTTTAGTAATGCATAAAAGACAAGAATTCACTATGTGACTTCAAACACCGACAGCAAGTGGAACTCAATGGACAGAGATAACCGAAAGTCAAGTCACAGTGATGCCCAAGCAAGAACATCAATGAGAAGAATCACAAGTATACCCGACGGCCAGAATCATAGTGTAAACCAATGGAGAAGCCCAAGGAGAACATGAGTGTTGATTAAAGCTATCAAAGTGTTAAAACACTGAAAGTTAACCTAAGTTCAGAAACGTTAAAATATCTAGCTGGCAGAGCTAAATATAGACTTAGCTGGTAGTTATCATTGTTTTCATCGACAAGATAAAGCCAGAGATAAGTAAAGGATTTAAAGTTGTTTTGTCTAGTTGGAAAGAAGATCTCTATGAGACAAAACATGAGTTTTTCTTTAAATCAGATTGGCTAAGATTGTGGATCACGCCAAGATCAAGAAAATCAAGAACCTAACAACGGTGATATTATGTCTATAAAGAGACAACTTAATTCATTTTGAATTAAGGGGATTGAATAAAAAAGAGGATGCTAAAGAGAAATTGATGAAGAACAAATTCATACAGTCCTGATCAATCAAGTTGAGGAAAGAGCTAAAGATTTATGCGGACACCGAGCAACAGAGCATAGCATCACCAAGTAGAACAAAAGTGGAGAAAAGGTATTAAAAGGATATATTGAGCAGATTAGTTTTATGATCTTACAATAGGTCTGGAAATCTACAAGTATAAGTGGTATATGTGAATAGATCATACTATTTCAGTTTAACCATTGATTCAGAAAGTCTCTTAACCGAGAAGGATTTAAAAATCCTTTCTGTATTGAGATACATCTCAAGGAGTATCAAAAATTTTGATCATAAAGGTACCATGAGATGCTAGATACCATTTGACAAACCAGAAGAGTTGAGATAAAGAAGGTAGCATAGAAATGCCTGATATCAAGTGACAAACTAATCTTTTAAATCCTCTAACAAGGTCACACCTAATAGTGTGTTTTTAACCTTTAACAGGGTTGGCTCTTCACCGAGCCCACTTAAGAAGAGTGAAATTTTTGGTTTACCAGTCCGAAGTGGTTTTTCCCTTAATAGGTTTTCCATGTTGAAAATCCATGTGTCAATGTGTTTATGAGTCATTACTTTAGTGATTTGCATTACACATAGCTAATCTAGATTGATTGGTATACTCTAAGTAATTTATTGTTTTTTGGTAAATTAACAGATTGTTCTTCGGTAAACATACATAATAAGGTTTAACAAAGCATTCCAAGCAGTAGTAATTTGATAAGTATATTTGAAGGCATTCATCTTATAGGATTGAACATAACTAGAGGCTTAATATTGTGGTACTAAGTTTTTGGGTTGATTAATTGGAATAGTTTTGAGACCACTAATTCACCCCCCCCTCCTCTTAGTTATTACTCACAATTGGTATCAGAGCTTGTGTGCTTAGAAAGGGAGTTTAACCACTCAAGCAAAAGATTGCAAGGTGAACATATGAGATGTGCCCAAGTTGAATAAAGACAACTTTGCATCATGGAAAATCATTTTAAGATTCCACCTATCAGGTATTTGAAATGATGTTACTCAATACCTTGATACTGAATATGTGTTTCCTAGAGGACCTCACACTCTTGAGCATTTAAGAGAAAAGCATGAACATAATTGCATGATTATAGAACTTTCCTCATCACTCTTTGATGCTACGTTTGAAGATGTAAAAACATGTACCTCTACAAATCAAATGTGGGATAAGTTGAAGCTGATAGATGGAGGAGATGCCAATGTACTAAGAGCCAAGTCAGGAAGCCTAAGAAGGAGGTTTGATGACCTAAGGATGAAAGAAGGAGAAAATATCACTCAATATAGCTGTAGAATCAAAGAGGTAGTCAATGCTATCTAAGAAGTTGGAGGTGTACTTGTAGAGGAGACAATGGTTTAAGTAAAATCTTAAGAACCTTACTTCCTGTATATGCTATTTAGAGTTTCTATTATTCAAGAAATGAGAGTAGTTGCAAACAATACAGTTACTCTAGATAGTCTGATTGGTAGACTGATTTCATTTGAGATGAATAACTTTGATAATAGTGTCTTACCATATTGATCTATGTGGACCCATGAGAACAAAGAGTTACTATTGAGATAGGTATTTTATTCTCTTTGTTGATGATTATTCTAGAATGATGACAATTATGTTCCTAAAAGATAAATCAGAAGAATTCAAGATTTTTAAATGGTATAAGGCTATGGTAGAAAAACAAAGTGAAAATAAATTAAAATTATTAAGGTCAGATAGAGGAGGGGAATTTACTTCAGATGAATTTACTAACTATTGCAATGAGTATGGAATTAAAAGACAAGTTTCTGCACCGAGAACACCACAACAAAATGGAATTGCTGAAAGGAGAAATAAATCAATTGTTGACTGTGCAAAAACATTGATTATTGAGAAGAGCATCACTCAAAATTTCTGGAGGGAAGTTATCAGTACTCCTGTCTATACATTAAACATAGTACAATTGAAGAAGGACACAAAGAAGACACCCTATGAGCTTTGGTATGGTCATACACCCAATGTAAGTTACTTCAAAATCTTTGGTAGTCAATGTTATATTTTTAAGGATGATAGAAATGGAAAAATTGATTCAAAAAGTGAAGAAGGTATCTTTCTAGGGTATTCAACCAAAAGCAAGGCTTATAAATGTCTTAACAAGTCATCTAACAAAATCATTGAAAGTGAAAATGTGAAAATAAATGAATTTGTAGAAAAGAATGATAAGGAAAGCAGAAGAGAACCAAAGGAATACAACAGGTTTGTTTATACAGAACCTGACACTCTACCTGAGCAACAGTGTATCGCTCCTGAGCAATAGAACATTGCACCCGAGCATCAGGCTGCAATTATAAAAAATCAGGAAAATCCTCAAGATGATGTTCTGAGTGATTAAGATCAGAATAAAGGTCAAGAAGATGATCAAAATGATGGACAGAGAGATAAACCAAAACTTTCCAAGTATGTCAGAAGACATCATCCACAAAATCAAATCATAGGAGACAAGAAGGCTAGAATGAGAACAAGAAGTAAGTCACTAAAGACTAGATGTTTACTTTGTGATTATGTGCCTAAATCTGTTAATACTGCACTTGAAAATGAAGAATGGGTCAGTGCTATGAATGAAGAAATAGAATAGATTGAGAAGAATAGTACATGGACACTAGTACCGAGACCAGATGACAATAATGTCATCGGTACCAAATGGATATTCAGAAACAAGCTGAATGAGAATGGAGAAGTCACAAGAAACAAAGCAAGATTAGTATGCAAGGGATATGCGCTAGAAAAAGGTATTGATTATAGAGAAACCTTTGCACCCATTGCTAGAATATAAGGAGTTAGGATCTTAATTTATTATGGTGCATTCAAAGGATTCAAGGTATACTAGATGGATGTCAAATTTGCATTCCTAAATGGAATACTGGAAGAAGAAGTATACATTGAACAACCAGAAGGGTTTGTTGATCAAGACAAGAGAAAAAATGGTATGTAGAATACATAAAGCCTTGTATGGATTGAAACAAGCACCTAGAGCCTAGTATGAAAGACTTCACTCCTATCTCATCAACATAAAAAAATTTTAGAAAAAGTGAAAATAGAAATCTATACTTAAAAGAAGATATCGATGGTAATATTTTGATTGATAAATTTTTTGTTGATGATATCATTTTTGGGAGAAATGAATTGTTATGCAAATCCTTTTCTAATGAAATGAGAAAATAATTTGAAATGTCTATATTTGGGGAGATCAAATTATTTCTTGGTCTACAGATTCTTCAACAAAATGCAGGCATATATATCACTCAGTCCAAATACATCAAGGAAGTGCTGAAGATATTCAAGATGGAAGATTCCAAACTAGTTGGAACACCTATGGATATGATGCAAGGATGTATGATGATGGGACCTAGGGCACACCCAACACCAACCAACCTTGCCAACAATGTGGAAACAACACAGTGAGAGAAGAACATACAATAATCATTTATATTAACTTGGTCAAAATCATTACATGTCGAGCTGTAAGGCCTTCCCTGTTTTGGCCATATATTTAATGAATCAAAATAAGATCTGCATACAACATAGATCAAAGATGTTTGATCTCAATATCTAAAAAATTTATTTCTTTCTCTAAGATTATTTTTTTTAAACTAAGAACATACAACCAAATATATACAAGAGCCCAAAAAGGAAGTCGACGCTCAAATAAAAAAGAGAGACCCAGATTTAGGTCCACACAAATCCCAATGAGAGATCCTAAATCAAGTCAGAAAAAAAAATCAAAAGAATAAGTCGGCCAAAGATCCAACTCCCAAAATAACAGTCTCGGGCATATGGTTACCGAAAATCAGCAACCTGTCGGTAAAGCATAACCGAGCATCAGAAAACTCGTTAGTAAAGATATCACCGAAACTCATCGGTAAAGCATGACTAAGCAATAGTAAAAAAGCATACGTAGGAAATAGAACCCGAGCAACAGAGATGAGCATGCCCAAGCAGAAGAACCTGAGCGACAAAGAACAAACTAAGGAACTAGAGCAAACATATTTTTTTGGTTGAGCAGGATTGCCAATGACCCAAGATTCTCCTACATTAGATACCTGAGATAAATATAAATGATTCCCCAAAACATGTATTAGGTCCAACCTAAAATGAATCTAACTTAGATTGAGAAATCCAAGATGAATCCTCAATTGGCCTGTTCTTCCATTTTACCAGACACTCCATGTATTCCTTTCCTCTTGTACTTCTACCAATTCTTTGTTTCAAAATCTTCTCAAATTCTTCTATCTGCTTCTTAGGATAATCACTTGGTACTGTTATTTCTTCATCAGGTTCATGATATTCATACAAGTTTGAAATATTGAATATAGGTGATATATCCATGTCATCAGGTAATTCAACTTCGTAAGCATTTCCACTATCAAACCTTCTTAGTATTTTTCAAGGACCAAATTTCTTCATCGTCAATTTACCATATGTTCCAATAGGAAATATACCTTTCTTTAAATGAACCATCACTACACCACCAACTTCAAATGTTTTATGTCTTCTTGATTTGTCTGCACTGTCTTTGTACTTCTGATTACTCTTTTCCAACTCTTGTTTTACATCTTCATGCAATGTCTTCATAAATTCAAAAAATTCTTCTACTTCAACACTTCTTTTCTCTTCTCCAACAATATTATCCAACAATATATCTCAAATTGGGTATACCTCTCAGTTGTGTGCCATGAACTATCTCAAAAGGTGTCTTTCCAATACTTATATTCACTAAACTTTTGTATGCAAATTTTTCTTGTGCCACCATCAAATCCCAATTGCCTGGTGTGTCTCCAACTAAGCATCTCAACAAGTTACCCAAACTTTGGTTTACAACCTATGTTTGTCCATCAATATGTGGATGAAATGTAGAACTAAACTTCAACTCATTATCCATCTTCTTCCAAATTGTTCTCCAAAAATAGATAACAAACTTATTGTCTCGGTCAGAAATGATACTCTTTGGTAATCCATGCAATCTGACAATTTCCTTAAAGAAAAGATCTACTATGTGTACTGCATCTGATATTTTCTTACATGGTATGAAATGTGTCATCTTAGAAAACCAATCCACAACAACAAATATAGAATCATTACCTCTTGTTGTCCTAGGTAAGCCAAGAACAAAATCCATGTTGATATCACTCCAAGGTTTCTCAGGAACAGTAATAGGTTTATACAAACCAGTATTCTGACTTACTCCCTTTGCAACTTGACAAACTCCACAAATTATTACAAAATTTTGAACATCCTTATACAATTCAGGCCAAAAATACCTCTCCTTCAGCAAACTCAATGTCTTATCAATACCAAAGTGTCCAGCCAATCCACTTCTATGTTTCTCCTTTATCAAATTAGTTCTCATTGAACCTCTCAGTATGCACAACTGAATACCTTTGAACAACATATCTTCCTTAATGAAATAATCTTCATACTTACATGATTGATTTGAATTAGGTGCTCTACATACTCTCCATTTCTCTAAAAAATTGGGATCACTTTCATACAAATTCTTCGTTTCCTCAAAACCAAGAACTTCAATTCTCATTTCAGTCAACAAAGATCTTCTACTCAATGCATATGTAACTCTATTATAAACTCCACTCTTATGCTTATTCACAAATGTAAATCTCTACAAATACTCTACCCATTTCATATCTCTCTTATTCAACTTATTCTGATTACCCAAATACTCTAAAGCCTTATGGTCAATATACAACACAAATTCATTTGGCATCAAATAATGTCTCCATTTCTTCATAGATTTCACAATAGCATAGAAATATTGATCATAGAAAGAATATTTCCTCTTTGAATCATTCAAATTCTCACTAAATAAAGCAACAGGTTTACCTTCTTGAGTCAACACAGCTCCAATTGCACTTCCACTTGTATCACATTCCACTTGAAATACTTTATTGAAATCAGGTAATGCCAACACAGGTAATTAAGCAACCTTCAACTTCAAAGCTTCAAAATTCTTATCAGCTCCATGTGTCCATTTGAATTTTATTTTGTCTCCTCTCATTGTCTCAGTCATAGCATTACAAATAGAACTAAAATTTCTGATAAACTTCCTGTAAAAACTTTCCAATCCATGAAATGATCTTACCTTAGTGACATTTTTAGGTGTAGTCCAACTCAATATGGCTTCAACCTTCTCTGGATCCATCTTTAAACCATCAAATGAAATCACAAAACCCAAATACCCAAGCTCTTCCTTCATAAAGGAACACTTTTTTAGATTTATCAGCAACTTTTCTTCTTTCAATGTCTGCAACACTTGTCTTATATGCATCAAATGCTCTTCTCTGGTCTTACTGAATATCAGAATATCATCCAAGTATACAATCACACACTTATTCAAGAATTTCTTCAAAACATCATTCATCAACCTCATAAATTTACTTGGTGCATTAGTTAGACCAAAGGGCATAACCAACCATTCATACAAACCTTCCTTTGTTTTAAAATCAGTCTTCCATTCATCTCTTTCTTAGATTATGATCTGATGATATCCACTTTTCAAATTAATTTTGGTTAAATATTTTGCTCTACTCAAACAATCCATTATGTCATCCATTCTCGGTATAGGAAATCTATGCTTCACTGTGATCTTTTTAATTTCTCTTGAATCAGTGCACATTCTCCATTCTCCATTCTTCTTAGGTGCCAATACATCTGGTACTGCACAAGGACTCAAACTTTCTTAGATCAAACCTTTGTTCAACAATTCATGAGCTTGTCAGTTAAGCTCTTCATTTTCGGTCGGTGTTAACCTATGAGGTGCTTTGTTTGGTAAACTAGCTCCAGGAATCATATTCATACAGTGACTGATATCTCTCATTGGTGGAAAACCATTAGGTACATTATCTAAAATTATCTCCTTGTACTCAGTGAGTAACTTTCCAACTTCTATAGGAATGCCATCTTCTATGTTCTTACTTGGTTTGTTAGGAATCAAAGCATAACAAATGTCATTTCTTTTCAAATCTTTAACAAATTGTCTACCTTCCATCAAGAAAACTTTCACAGGCATACATTTCTCACCAACAGATTCTTCAACCAAAGGTAACAAAACTTTTTTCTTTCCATCACCCCAAATAGAATATCTATTCAATCTTCCATCATTTATAGCATTTCTATTATATTGCTAAGGTCTACCCAATAAAATGTGACATCAATCCATAGGCATAATATCACACAACACCTTAGTATAGTACTTTCCAATTCTTAGATTCACAAAACATTGTTCACTCACCATTAATGTATGATTATCCTTGATCCATGAGATCTGATAGGGTTTTGGATGTTTCACCATTTCCAACTACAAATTTTCAACCATTTCCTCAGATGCCGAATTCTCTGAGCTTCCACTATCAACAATCACCTTCCAAACTTTGTCTGCAACTCTACATTTGGTCTTGAACAAAATTTTCCTGATCAGATCTTGCTTATCCTTCTCACTCCATAGTATCCTTCAGATCATGAAATTTCCCTCCTCAACTTCATTTGGTGACTCCTCTTGCACCAATGCATTTCTACTACTACTACCTTTCTTGCTTGCATGTGTACATTCACAATATTTATGTCCTTCTTCACCAAAATTGTAACAAGTAACTTGGAATCCTTTTCTGCTATAACCAGCTTTGGAGTAATTACCTCTTCCTTAGTATGAATTTACACCCTTCCATTTAGTCTTCCTTTTTCTTGAGATGTGTTTGAATTTGACTTGTCTGGTTTAGATCTACTATTATCACCATGAGATCTACCTCTTCCTCTAGGAAATCTTGCACCTCTACCTCTTTGTCTTTGTTCATATCTTCTGTTCAACTTTTCCTCAAATTTTAGGGTAAATTGGTATGCCTCCTCAATGGCTTCCATCTTGACCAAACTGATTTCATCTTGTATGGAACTTCTCAAGCCATTTAGGTATCTTGCAACTCTTTCCACTTCATCTTCAACATTTCCAGATCTGATGTCCAATCTGTAGAATTCTTCAGTATAATCTTTCACAGTTTTATCCTTCTTCTTTAGGCTTTGCATTCACTAGATTAGGTTAATATGATAATCACAAGGTAGAAAATTTCCTTTCAATTTGTTTTCCATCTTATCCCATACCTTTATTTTGTCTTTACCTTTCTTCTTTCGATCCAACTGTAGATGTTCCCACCATAGGGATGCATGAACTTTCAACTTTTTTCCTGCAATCTTCACCTTCTTATCCTCTACCACATTCTCATATTCAAAATATTTTTCCATATCTGTTATCCAGTCAATCAATTTATCAGAATCCAATTTTCCACTATACTCAGGAGGATTGAACTGAGGTGTGGATTTCACACTTGTCAAAGCTCTCAAGAATTGCTCTTCTTCCTAATTCATCGCAGGTGCAGGTGCAGCTTCACCTTGAACCTTTTCAATTCCATCATCACTAACATCATCAAGATGTCTTCCTTTACATTGGGTTGTCTCAATAGCTTCCAATCTAGCAACCATCTATCTAATCATATCAGTTAGACCTAGATCTGCATTTCCTCTCCCACAAACCATCTTGAATCCCTCTAAAATTGTAGGTCAGATCACAATCTACTACCCCTCAACAATACCACTAGGGTTAGGGTTTCAGGATGGAACTTAGATCTCACCATGCATTGATACCACCAAAAACAAGGATGTCTGATGATGGGGCCTAGGGCACACCCAATGCCAACCAACCTTGCCAACAATGTGGAAAAACACAGTGAGAAGAAAATACAGTAATCCTTTATATTAACTTGGTCAAAATCATTACATGCTGGGCTGTAAGGCCTTCCCAATTTTGGCCATATATTTAATGAATCAAAATAATATATTCATACAATAGAGACCATAGATGTTTGATCTCAATATCTAAACATTTTCTTTCTTTCTCTAAGATTGTTTTTTTTAAACTAAGAACATACAACCAAATATATACAAGAGCCCAACAAGGAAGTCGATGCTCAAATAAAAGAGAGAGACCCAAATTTAGGTCCACATAGATCCCAAATCAACTCAACAACAAAAATCAAATGAAGAAGTCGGCCAAAGATCCAACTCCCAAAATAACAGTCTCAGGCAGATGGTTACCAAAAATCAGCAACCCGTCGGTAAAGCATAACTGAGCATCAGAAAACCCATCGGTAAAGACCACCAAAACTTGTCGATAAAGCATGATTGAGAAAAAGGAAACAAAGATACGTGAGCAATAAAACCCAAGCGACAGATACCCGAGCACATGTCATTGGAATAGTTGCAAGATTCTCTGCTAATCCCAAAGAATCACATATGTTGTTGTCAAGATAATTATGATATATCTGAAGAACACCGAGGACTACGGCTTATGGTATAAAAGAGAAGGAAAATTTGAGCTACAAGTCTATATAGATGCTAATTGGGCGGGAAAAATTGATAATCAAAAGAGCACAACTGGAGAAGCATTCTTCATGGGTGACAAAATTGTCACATGGATCAATAAGAAGCAATGATGCATCTATCAGTCTACTGTAGAAGCAGAGTATGTGGTTGCTGCTGCAAATTGCTCCAATATTGCATGGATCAAACAGTTTCTGGATGGTATGAATATGAAGATTCTTGAACTAGTAATTATCTATTGTGATAATACTAGTGCAATTAACATTTCTAAGAATCCAATTGTGCATGCTAAGACTAAGCATATTGCTATCAAGTATCACTATCTAAGAGAACAAGTGCAAGCAAAGGAGGTGATACTAGAATATGTTCAATCTAAGGAACAATTAGTTGATATATTCACCAAGCCATTACCAAAAGATACATTTGAGTACCTGAGATAGAGACTAGGGGTCCAACCCTTATCTATCCGTTAGTAAGCTGACTAGGAGGATGCATCAACCTACACATAATATGAAGATCATTCATGTTGATGCAAACACCAAGATGAACAGCAACAGATACATCTATACACAACAAGGTACAAGTATGCATCGAACACCAGAGACATTGTATTGTTGATGGATAGGGAAATTCAAGGAATATATTATAAAAGATGATATAATTTTTATTTTTTGGCATTGTTGTCAAAGGGAGAGATTATCTCATTATCATAAGAGAGGAGACTCATTATCATAAAAAAAAATATTATCTCATTGATCAAAAAATATTATATCATTATCCATGAAATGAAGTTTTTGAGAATCAGAAGAAAGAGTTAATCAAGTAACAAAGGGAGAGAGTTCATACAAAGAGAGAGATTGTTGTCAAAGAAAAAAAGAGATTATCAAGAAGAGGAACAATCAAGGAAGAGAACATATCAAAATAGAGACATTAGATGCTACATCTATCTAGTGAAGGGATTGAATATTGAAGAAACCATTTTGCAAGAAACAAATCTAAGCTATTTGAGCTTACCGAAAGCCAGACATTTGTAATAGTTACAATAGGAAATATTGATGAAACTGTTATATTTCATATTGTATTAGTAATAGTATAGTATGATAATGTAGTATGTTTCCATCAATGCCAAAGGGAGAGATATATGACATGTAACTGATTGAATGTTTGAAGATGTTAAGTTGATCACTGAAATGCAGAAAGATAATGCAAGACATTAAATCAGTTAATGGATTGTATTGTCATTGATGTCAACTTGATATAATATAATCAGTTATAATAAAAGTGTCAAAGACTTTAGAGAATTAGAAAGATAAAGATTATGTTTTCAGTAATGCATAAAAGACAAGCATTCACTATGTGAATTCAAACACCGATGGCTAGTGGAACCTGATGGACAGAGATAACCAAAAGTCAAGTCACAGTGATGCTCGAGCAAGAACACTGATGAGAAGAATCAAAAGCATACCTGATCGCCAGAATCATAGTATAAACCAATAGAGAATCTTGAGGAGAACTGGAGGGTTGACCAAAGCTATCAAAGTGTTAAAACACTGAAAGTTAACTTGAGTTCATAAATGAAAAAATATCTAGCTAACAGAGCTAAATATAGACTTAACTGGTAGTTATCATTGTTTTCATCGACAAGATAAGGCCAAAGATAAGTAAAGGATTCAAAGTTGTTTTTTCCAGTTGGCAAGAAGATCTCTGCAAGATAAAACAAGAGTTTTTCTTTAAATCGGATTGGCTAAGATTGCAGATCACGCCAAGATCAAGAAAATAAAGAACCTAACAATGATGATATCATGTCTATAAAGAGATAACTTAATTCATTTCAAATTAAGGGGATTGAATGAAAAATAGGATGATGAAGAGAAACTAATGAAGAACAAATTCATACAGTACTGATCAATCAAGATGAGGAAAGAGATAAAGATTTTTGTGAACACCGAGCAATAGAGCATAGTATCACCAAGCAGAAAAAAGTGGAGCAAAGGTATTAAAAGGATATATTGATCAGATTAGTTTTATGAGCTTACAATAGATCTGAAAATATGCAAGTATAAGTTGTATATGTGAATAGATCATACTGTTTCAGTTTAACCATTGATTCAAAAAGTCTCTTAACCGAGTAGGATTTAAAAATCCTTTCTATATTGAGATACATCCCAAGGAGTATCAAAAAGTTTGATCATGAAGATAGCGTGCAATGCCAGATACCATTTGACAAACCAGAAGAGTTTGGAAAAGGAAGGTAGCATAGAAATGCACGATATCAAGTGACAAACTAATATTTTAAATCCTCTAACAAGGTGACACCTAACACTGTGTTTGTAACCTTTAATAGGATTGGCTCTTCACCGAGCTCACTTCAAAAGAGTGAAAATTTTGGGTTACCAGTCCCAAGTGTTTTTTTCCCATAATAGGGTTTCCATGTTAAAAATCCATGTGTCAATGTTTTTATGCATCATTACTTTAGTGTTTTTCATTACACATAGCTAATCTAGATTGATCGGTATACTCTAAGTAATTTATTGTTTTTTGGTAAATTAAAAGACTGTTATTCGGTAAACATACAAAATAAGGTTTAACAAAGCATTCTGAGTAGGAGTAATTTGACAAGTATATTTGAAGGCATTCATTTTATAGGATTGAAGATAACTAGAGGCTTAATATTATGGTACTAAGTTTTTGGGTTGATTAATTGGAATATTTTTGAGGCCACTGATTCACCCCCCCTCTAAGTTATTACTAACAAACTTAACCTTAAATCATAGTCCCAAATCATTTCTTAACAGATTTACTGATCAGAGCTTAGTTAACCTATAATAGCATTACTGGTTACCATAACATTAAACATCCATGCAACATAAAGTAAACATTCAGAAAAAATTAACACTAGTATTTATCATGTGGAAACCCAATTAGGGAAAGATTATAGTGTGAGATCTATGCCCATAAATAGGTTTACTCTTCTCAATGTGCCCAGTTAAGAGCTTTCCTAGTTAAGGGTTACAAAAGCATTGTTAGATGCTACCCAGTTATGGGTTTTAATTGGAGACCTGTTAAAGTATTATACCCTATTAGGAGTAATCTAATTAGAGGATTTTAGAGACTCTGTTGATAATTCCACCCTGTTAAATAATTTACAATAGACCTATTAGGGTCAATCGATAAATGGATTTTACTATCACAATTGTTTGAGAGTAACAACCTATAAAATGATTTTTAGTTTTCACTAATATTGCTATATCAAATCCAATAAAGCTCCTTAACACAATAAAATACCATTCCAATCCTCTGTATCCTCTTCTGTGATCGCAACAATCCTTCTATGATTATTTCCTATGTTCCATCAATATCCTGTCTTCCACTTCGTCATGATACCAAAACTTCTTCTTGTCTCTTCCTTAAGTGATTAACCTTTAGTCATAAAAACCTAAACCTAGATCAAATTATCATAACATCATCATCTTAATAAACCATTTTCATGTTCTTCCTTCTTATTGGCTAAGATTTTATTTTCCTTTTAACTGATAGTTGTTGGCCTCCGATAGCTAACCTCCTTATGTTGATAAGTCATCCTATTTGCCAATAGTTAATACTATTCTTTTTGACATCAATGAAAAACATTATAACTGATCTAACCTTTTCATCTACTTATCTTCCTTATCAACTATAGCAGTTATGCCAACAATCTCTCCAAATGTCAACAATCTCCCACTTTGGCATTGATGGAAAAAATTCTAGTGATACACCATCTTTGTACTAATCTTTCAGTTATGTCTATCCATCTCTCTACTTCCTCTTTTATTTCTCTGTACTCTTACTTCTCTCTATTCTTCTTATTCTCTATTCTCCCCTTTTACTCTATTCTCCCCCTTTGACAACAATTCCAAAGGCGATCAACCTTACTGTACAGTCTTCTAATTTTTATTTCCTTTTCCTTTCACTTTCCTACACTTATCCCCCATAAAGTAGTCTACCTATACATCAATTCATACTTAGGATATTTAGTTAAAATTTTATGAACTGATGCATAGTGCATCTCTATTTAATTGATTTCTGATAGGGGTAGGACCCCTAGTTTACCTCTTAGATATTCAAAGCTCTCCTTAGGTGTTGGTTTGGTGAATTGATAAACAACTTTTTCCTTTGTAGGAATGTACTCCAATCTGACCTCTTTTTATTTTACCTTCTCCCTTAAAAAATGATACTTAATAGTTATATGCTTGGCCTTTGAGTGTATTATCGGGTTCTTTGATATATTAATGCCACTTGTATTGTCACAATGTATAACGATAGGCTCTTCAAATTTCTCATGTATTCCTTCAAATATCTCTTTTATCCATAACACTTTATGACAATTAATGGAAGCAACAACATACTCAGGTCTAGCTGCATATTGTGAAATACAATTATGCTTCTTGCTTGTCCATGACACTAATATGCTTCCCAAATAAAAATCTCATCCACTTGTGCTCTTTCTGGAATCAATATTTCTAGCCCAATCTATCCCTATATATGCTTGAAGATTAAAATCTCCTTTCCTTTCATACCATAATCCATAAGTTTATGTTCTTTTAAGATATCTGAATATCCTCTTAATGCAATCATATGTGAATCCTTAGGATCAGATGAAAATCTAGCAACTATTCCAACTACATGTGCAATATTAGGTCTTCTATGAAAAACATATTGTAGCTTTCCAATCATTGATTTGTATAATGTTTCATTTACTTCCTCAGAATCATCTTCTTTTGATAGTTTACAACCGGTTACCACAGGTGTACCGACATGTCTTGAATCTTCCATTCCAAAAGTTTTCAATATCTCTTTAATGTATTTAGAATGGGTTATGTAAATACATTTTTGCATCTCTTGTACTTGTAAACCAAGAAATAATTTTATTTCTTCAATCATAGACATCTAAAAAAATTTCCTCATTTCTTCAGAAAAAGATTTACTAAGCAAATCATTTCCTCCAAAAATTATATTATCGACAAAATTTTCAACAATCAAAACTTTGTATTCACTTTCAGTTTTCAAATACACATTACTGTTATCACAATTTATTTCAAATCTAATCTTAACTATATAAGCATGTAATATTTCATACCATTCTCTTGGTTCTTTCTTCAAACCATATAATGCTTTATGCAATCTGCAAACCAAATCCTTAACTTGTTCATTAATAAATCTTTTAGGTTGTTCAATATAAACTTCTTCCTCTAATATTCCATTCAGAAATGTCGATTTAACATGTATTTGATAAACTTTAAATCCTTTATATGTTGCATAAGCGAGTAATATTCTAACTCCTTCCAATCTAGCAACTGGTGCAAAAGTCTCTCCATAATATAATCTTTCTTCTTGTGCATAACCTTTGCAATCTAACCTTGCTTTGTTTCTTATTAATTCACCATTCTCATTAAGTTTGTTCCTAAAAACCCACTTTGTTCCTATAATATTTTTATCTTTAGGCCTAAGTACTAATGACCATGTTTTATTCTTCTCAATCTGTTCAATCTCTTCATTCATTGCCTGTATCAAGTCTTCATCTTTTAGTGCATCTTTTACCATTCTCGGTTCCATCTCCGATAGTTGACACATACTATTCTTGGCTCTTAATCGACTTATGGTTAATACTCCATTACTCCTATCTTCAATTATATCTGTCAAGCTCTGATTAATCCTTATATTTGTTGGCTTTACAGGTTGCACATTCTAATTTTTTTCATTTCTGTTACTTGTTTCACCTAGTGGTGCAGTTATTGGTTGTGTGTTATTAGTACCTATACTTTCTTGTTATGTTCCTAACTTTTTAGGTTTAAAGTAAATCATCACTCTATCCTTCTGGTTTCTTTTCAATTTGTCTTCATTTTGTTTTGAAAATTCATCAATCTTTACATTTGCGCTTTCAATTATCTTATTTTCCTTTTATTCAAACACTTGAATTCTTTACTTTTAGTAGAGTATCCTATAAATATTGCTTCATCACTTTAATTATTGAAATTTTCATTTTTATCATCTTTCTTAATATAACACTCACTTCCAAATATTTTGAAATAAATAACATTAGGTGTTCGACCATACCAGATTTCATAAGGTGTCTTGTTTTCTCCTTTCTTGAGTTGTACCTGATTCAATGTGTATATAAAGTATTTGTCTCCATGATAGCTCTCTGTACTTATAGGTCCACACAAATCTATGTGTACTAAGTCTAAGATATGTTCTATAGAGTAGACCTTGCTTGAGAAAATTGAACTAGTCATCTTACCAAACAGACATTCTTTACATACTACATTTTCTGGCTTATTCAGTATTGGTATACCTCTAACACTTTTTTTCTTGCTAACCTTTACTAGATTATCAAAGTTCACATGACACAAGCTCTTATGACATAACCAAATTTCTTCTCCTTTAGTAATTAAACAATGACCAATTGTAGTATTCAGTTTGAAAAGATTACCTTTTGTCTATTCACTGGTAGCAATTAGTTTTCCAGTCTTCTCAAATATTTTGCATTTTTCATTACTAAACTCAAATTTGAATCCTTTTTTATTCAACTGAGACGCTCTTAACAAACTATATTCCAATCCATAAGCCCAGTAACCATTATCACAAGTAATATAATTAGTTAAAGCAATAGTACAATTACCTCTAATCATGCAGGGAGAACCATTTCCAAATATAACTGAACCTCCTTAACATTGTTCCATGGTTATAAATTTATCCTTATCTCTAGTCATATGGTGTGTACAACCATTTTCAATGATCTAATCATTGTTACAATTCACACTAGAGATCAAATCTTTCTCTTCAATGATGCCAATGTTGTCAATAGAGGGATCTTCTTTTATAGAAACAAACACTATTTATTCATCATTATCATCTCCATCAATATTGTAATCATTTTCTTCTTCTTCAGCGATATAACATGACTTTTTTTTTTTTTGAGTGAAATCCTTGTACTTCTTGTATTTATCTTTCTTTACTCCATCATATTCCTTTTTTGATTTGTTAGGACATCTATGTGCAAAGTGACCAATTTGTCTACAATTCCAACATGCAATAGGAATTTTCCTTTTGTATCTTACTTTACCTTTAGGAAATCTCCTAGAAATTAATGCTTTGAGTTCTTCCAACTCTTTCTCCTAAGATGATAATCCTTCATATTCATCAGAGTCATAAACAACAGTTTTTCCTTTTCTAGCTGATCCAACATTAGCATTAGCTAGAAATGCAACTTCACTAGTAGGTTTGCTACTTTCAAATTACTTAGTTCAAATGATGTAAGCCTACCAATAAGTGAATAAATTGTGATCTTAGTCTTATAAATTATCCTTATCTCTTGTATAGAAGAAACTCTAATAGCATACCTGTGTGGAAGTGCTCTGACCATCTTACTTATGACATCACTTTCTTCTATCTTTTCACTGGCTCCTTTAATGGATGCAAAAATCTCTTTTACCTTGGTTCCATATTGTGCAATAGTTTCTCATTCATGCATTTTCATTTCATTATATTTTCCTTTCAGTCCATTAACCTTTTCCTGTAAGACATGTTCATCTCCACCATGTTCTTGTAGAATCTTATCCCAAATCTTCTTAGCTGAAGGTAGATCTTGTATATCAACATACTCAGATTTGTGTAAGGCGCTTGCAAGCTCTATCATCATAGAGTTATGAATTATCTTCTCTTTCTTCTCTGCTTCAACAAGTATACCGGTAGGTTGTACATATTCATTGATGAGAAAATCCACTCCATTATCTGAGATTCCTAACATGTGTAGTCTCATCCTACTTTTCCACGTTACAAAGTCATCTGCATTCTTATTAAACTTAGGTGTGTCCTTCCTATACATCTTGAGATCTTTTCCCTAAGAAATTAATCTTCCAAATTAGGGAACCAATTCTTTGATACCAATTATAGGTATAGGAAAGGTTATTGAGGGGGGGAGTGAATTAGTAATTACCAAATTAACCTTAAATCATAGTCCCAAATCTTCTCTTAATATATTTACTAATTACAGCTTAGTTAACGTATAACATTGTTATCGATTACCATAACATTAACCATCCATGCAACATAAAATAAAAATTTAGAAAACATTAACACTAGTATTTATCACGTGGAAACCTGATTAGAGAAAAAACATGGTGTGAGATCTATGCCCACAAATATTTGTACTCTTTTGAAATACGCCCGATTAAGGGTTACAAAAGCACTGTTAGATGCTACCCAGTTATGGGATTTACCTAAAGACCTGTTAAAGTATTATACCTTGTTAGGAGTAACCTGATTAGAGGATTTTAGACACTCTATTGAGAATGTCACCCTGTTGAAGGATTTATAATAGACCTATTAGGGTCAGCCGATAAAGGGATTTTACTATCACAATTGTTAGAGAGTAAAAACCTATAAAATGATCTGTAGTTTTCACTAATATTTCTATATCAGATCCAATAAAGTTACTTAACACAATAACATACCATTCCAATCCTTTGTATCCTCTTTTTTGATCACAACAATCCTTCTCTAATTAGTCCCTCTATTCCACCAATATCATGTCTTCCACTTCGTCATGATACCAAAAATTATTCTTGTCTCTTCCTTAATTAATTAATATTTAATCATAAAAACCTAAACCTATATCCAATGATCATAACATCATCATCTTATTAAACCATTTTCCCATTCTTCCTTCTTGTCGACTAAGATGTGATTTTTCTTTTAACTGATAGTTGTTGGCCTCCAATAGCTAACCTCCTTATGCCAATAAGTCGCCCTATTTTTCAATAGTTAATACTTTTATTTTTAACATCAATGACAAAAATTATAATTGATCTAACATTTTCATATAATTCTCTTCCTTATCAACGAGAGAATTTATGCCAACAATATCTCTAAATGCCAACAAATTCTTCAAGAAGTTTCTTTTGTTCAAACGAGTTTTTTAAAATGGCTCAACTACCAAGGTCAAATCCATGTGTAAGCCAATGAGGTTAGAGAACAAAGTTTTATGAGTGATTAGATATATTTTATCTTACCTAAGATGATATGAATCACTCATATCTAAGATCTAGGGTTTTATTTAAGTCGATGGATGTATATATATATATATATAGTGAATAAGTTGAAGAAGAAGCTGGAGAGTTGATTGTGAATTGCAGAAGGATTTGGTAATAGAGAATGTAAATGAATCAAGTGAGATCAAGCTATGGAAGATTAGAGAGTATGAAGATAAATTTTAGAGCTTAAAAGGATCTGATTATGCATAGGTAGTGCAAATTCACAAATCACATTATCTGTTGCTTTCTAACTATTGTAACAGTGAAATCCCTTAACATTGTGGATCCTAACAGATATTTATTGTAAATCCTCTAACAAGGTGGAATTCTAATTGAATTTTCTAAGTCCTCTAATAATTCTTCTCCTAATAGGGAAAATATCCTAATAGATATAATGCAAATCCCTTAACCGGGTAACACCTAACTGTTAGAAAAGTCCCAAAGGATAACTAAGAGGGGGGGGGAATATCAGTTATTAGTAACTTTAATTATTTTTCCTTCTTTAACTTTAGAATACAATAAAGTAAATGCACATTCAGATAACACAGTACACAACACACAATTTAATTATGGTGAAACCAAATGGTAAAAACCCTGTGGGAATTAGCACCCACAATGAACTATACTTGTTTATAGTAATCCCTGTTAGAAGATCTTGCAACCCTGTTAGGATTTGTTCTTTACAAAGCAATAAGTATAGTGACCTGGTTAAGGGTCTGACCCTGTTAGGAGTCTTTTACAAATAACCCTGTTAGGGGTGAGGACTCACTGTCCAAAAGCTCACTGCTTCAATGGTGAAGGCTACAACCTTCTGTAGAATATATATGCACTATATCTAATGATGAACTGTAGAGTAGACCTAATGTCTTGATCAGGTCAAATGTATTATAATCTTCTACTACTTCTTCACATAGACTCTTGATGAATGAACCACAATTGATATTCTTCTCTGTACATTTTCTGTCTCTTTTCATATCATTCACACTTAGCGTATCACAAATGACTTGCTATAAGTATCTTCCTCAAAGTATGAGATCATGGGACCTGTAAGCCAACTCATCATAACATCTTTGTCAGCTTTACTAAGCACACAAACAGTATTAAGTCCGCACAACACAAACTAAATAGACGCGATGCTTCACTAAGTCGGCTTCACCAGATCATCTCTAACTTTGCAATCTTCTTGAAACATGTTTGGCACCTTTAGATAAATATCATCAACTCATAACTAATCATGAATATACACATGCATATCCTGAAGATAGATGCAACTCAAGAAACACATTACATACGTCGGATCTGAACAGATACTCTTTGAGAACTGTAACTACCAATAACAAAATTACACAACTTGTCTGAAACATCATATTTGGATCTGCGTGTATGAACATAACATAATAAACATTTCTACAACATGTATCTAACCATGCAAGGCTTGATATAATCATTCTGATAAGTACATACAGAATCACTACTGTGTATTATATGTTGTCATCAATGACAAACATACAATCAATCAGTTGTACAGAAACAAATCTCCAACAATCTCCCCCTTTGACATTGATGGAAACATATGATATAAAAAAATCCTCTGTTCATGGTGTCCTTTTTCTTTTACTATCTTCTCAATATCTTCATCAAAGATTTCTCTACACTGCTGCAGTTCCTCTGACTATGTTTTTGGTCCATTGATATATACTCCTCCAGAGTATATTCTCCCCCTTAGTACATACTCCCCCTTTGAAATCAATGGCAAAGGGAACCATAAACCATTAGGCATAGGTACTACTCCAGAAGTAGAGTAGTCAACCATTTATCAATCACATAGGACTGATGTTCTTCCTATATTTTCTAATTAGACTTAGGAGAGGGAATTAATCCCAACTGCTCTCTGAGATACTCAAAAGTATCTTTTGATAAAGGTTTTTTGAAAATATCTTCCAAGTGTTCTTTGGTGCTCACATAGTCCAATTTCACTTCTTTGTCTGCAACCTTTTCTCTTAGAAAGTGGTACTTGATCTCTATGTGTTTTGTCTTTGTGTGCATCACAAGGTTCTTAGACATGTTAATAGTGCTAGTGTTATCACAGTGAATAACAATAGGATAATCAACCTGAATACCAAAGTCTTTAACCATCTGCTTGATCCAAACCATGGTTGAACAATTCAGTGCTACTGCAACATATTCAACTTCTGCTGTTGACTGAGAAATACAATTTTTCTTCTTGCTTATCCAAGAAACCAGCCTATCTCCAAGAAATACTTCTCCTCCTGAAGTAATCTTCCTATCATCAATACAACCTTCCCAATCTGCATCTATATGCACATGAAGTTGTACATTCTCTGATTTAGGATACCATAGACCATAGTCTATAGTTCCCTTTAGATATCTAAATATCCTCTTGATTGCCATTAGGTGATTCTGCTTGGGTTCGGCTACAAATATTCCAACAATGCCAACTGCAATAGATATGTTAGGTCTAGATTGAGTTAGATAAATGAATACACCTTTATCTGTCTGCTTTACATTTAGTCCCAAAAAGTATTTTATAGGACCAATCATGCTCATTTCAAATTCATTGTGCATTTCTTTTGCAAATGTTGTACTAAGCTTGTCATTACCTCCAAAGATAATGTCATCAACAAATATAGCAACTAGTATTAATCCATCAAGTGTCTCTCTTGTGAATAGGTTACAATTTGCTACATCTTTCTTGAATCCAATCTTGGTAAGATAACCATCAAGTCTCTTATACCAAGCTCTTGGGGCCTGTTTAAGACCATAAAGTGCTTTCTTCAATCTGCATACCATGTCTGGTTTATCTGAAAGATTAAATCCTTCAGGTTGTTCTATGTAGACTTCTTCCTTTAAGTCACCATTCATAAAAGATGATTTTACATCCATTTGATAAACTTTAAAGTCTTTGAATGTTGCATAGGCCAAGAACAATTTTATGGCTTCCATTCTACTCATAGGGGCAAATGTATCAGTGTAGTCTATTACTTCTCTCTGTGCATATCCTTTACATACCAATCTTTCTTTATTTCTTCCTACTGTACCTTCTTCATTCATCTTGTTTCTGAATATCCATTTTGTTCCAATCAAATTTTTGTCATTGGGTCTAGGAACCAATTCCCATGTCTCATTCTTAATTATCTGATCTGATTCTTCTTTCATTGCATTCTTCTAATCAAAATCATTACAAGAATCTTCAACACTTAAAGGTTCAATCTGTGAAAGTAAACATACCTCTTCATCCATTGATAGACTTTTTGCTTTTGATCTGGTTAAAACACTGCTGCTCTGATCTCTAATAATATCATCTTTAGAGTGGTATCTAGATGTGAATTTAGGAACCTTAGGTGTTACTTATTCTTCTTTAATATGTTATTCTTCTCTGCTTGATTCAGGGTCATTGCACGAGACATCAATGCAATCAAACATTTCTTCAATAATAGTATCTTTGCTGCTAGACCTGGGTTCATCTTCAATCATAGGTGCATATTCATAGTATCTCTCTTGAACCATAAAATTCTCATCAATTTTTACATGATTACTTTCAATTACCTTTTTCAATCTCAAATTGAAACATCTATATGCTTTTCTTTTTGTAGAGTAACCAAGGAAAATACCTTCATCACTCCTAGCATCAAACTTACCAACACCATCATCTCTCTTGATGTAGCACTTGCTACCAAAAATTCTAAAATACTTTATTGTAGGTACATTACTAAACCAAAGTTCATAGGGTGTCTTATCTGCGCCTGGCCTCAATTGAGTTTTGTTGATAGTATAGACTACTGTATTCACTGCATCTCTCCAATATGTGTGTGCAACTATTCCTTCAATCACCATATTGCGTGTTGTATCAAGTATAATCATGTTCCTCCTTTCTGCAATCCCATTCTGTTGAGGGGTTCTAGGAGCACTTAACTGTCTTTTTATTCCATGTTCTTCATAGTAATCATAAAACTAATCAGAGGTGAACTCTCCTTCTCTATCTGATCTTAGACATTTCAGTTTTAATCTAGATTCATTCTCAACCTTAGCTTTGAATATTTTGAACTTCTCAAAGGCTTCAGACTTTTCCTTTAAGAACGCAACCCACATCATCCTTGAAAATTCATCAACAAACAAAATGAAATACCTTTTTCCGTAGTATGATCTTGTTTGGCTAGGACTACATAAATCTATGTGCACTAGGTCCAATTTGTTTTTAGCTGAGTTCTACTTTCTTTTGAAAGAACTCCTTACATGCTTTCCCATAACACATTCCCTGCACATTGTGTCAACTGGTCTTGTAATACTTGGAAGATCTCTGACTACCTTGACATTACTTATCTTAACTATGTTATCAAAATTGATATGACAAAGTCTCTTGTGCCATAACCAACTGTCATCCACTTTTGCAACAAAACAACTTACATCATAATTGAGCTAAAAAATATTACCTTTTGTTTTGGAGCTTGATGCAATCATGTCTGCATCCTTTTTGTCTCCAAATCTAACCATACCACCTTTTTATTTGTCTAAATGAACAAATCTGTCTTTGTCACCTGTCATATGGTGAGAGCATCCACTATCAATAATCCAATTAGTTCTGATGTCTGCTTTGGAAATTAGGGCTAACTCTTGTTCCTCCTTTTCATCTACAATGTCCATTTCCTCAAGCAACTTTTCCATGTCTCTAAGGACAACGAATCCAATTTTATCCTCTCCTGAATCTTCATCAGTTACACCTTCTTCAGCATGGTAACATTCCTTCTTATATCTAGGTTTGTAATCAGATTTGAACTTTTTGACTCTTGTGGGACACTTAGATGCAAAGTGACCAATCTTGTTGCATGAAAAACATTTCAATGGAAGCTGTCCTTCATATTTTCCTTTTCCTTTCTTTTCTCTTTCAGCAATCATAGCAATGATATTTTCTAGTTCTTCATCAACTTCTTCTTTCTCATTATGGCTAGAGATGTGTAAGGATTTCTTACCATGGACTAAGGCTTTGAAAGCTATTTCACTTTTAGGTTCAGTCTTCAATCTTGATATCTCAAGTGCAGAGATTTTACTGATCAAAGTCTCTCTCTTGAAGTCTTGTGAGAATTGCATGGTTTCCTCTAGACTACTTATCTTGTTTTCATAGTCTGATGTTAAGGTAGTTAACAACTTGTCCATTATATCTTCTTCTAATATTTCTCCACCATTGTTTCTAATTCTAGAGATTGCTTCATTTATCCTTTGATTGTAAGCTCTAATGTTCTCTTCAGGTAACATCTCAAGACTGTTGTATTTCTTTTTCCATGTCTTCCTGCGCGCATTCTTTGCTTGAATATCTCCTACAAACATATCTTCTAAATACTTCCATATGGTGTATGCTCTGTCAATTTTCTTGATCTCAGAAAATTTACCGTTGGATAGGGCACTGATTAGGGCTTCTTTAGCAATTGCATTATTGGTAAATGTTTCCTTTTGTCTACTAGTAGCATCATCCTTTTCAAGGTCATTCAAAGATGGAATAACAAATTCTTGTGTAGATATCTCAAAGATCTCAAAGCCAACACACTGTAGATGTGTTATCATTTTGTTTTTCCAATCCAAATAATTTTCTCCATCGAACTTAGGGCTCTCTTTTCTGAAGTAAGACATCTAATCTACCTTAAGCTATTAGGCTTCTTCTCCAAGGAACTTGGCTCTGATACCAATTGTTAGAAAAGTGCCAAAGGATAACTGAGAGGGGGGGTGAATCAGTTATCAGTAAATTTAATTCTTTTTCCTTATTTAACTTTAGAATACAATAAAGTAAATGCACATTCAGATAACACAGTACACAACACACAATAAGTATAGTGACCTGGTTAAGGGTCTGACCCTGTTAGGAGTATTTTACAAATAACCTTGTTAGGGGTGAGGACTCATTGTTCAAAAGCTCACTGCTTCAATGGTGGAGGATACAACCTTCTGTAGAAAAGATATGCACTATATCTGATGATGAATTGTAGAGTAGACCTACTATCTTGATCAGTTCCAATGTATTATAATCTTCTACTGCTTCTTCACATAGACTCTTGATGAATGAACCACAACTGATATTCTGCTCTGTATATTTTCTGTCTCTTTTTGTATCATTCACACTTAGCATATCACAAATGAATTTCTATAAGTATCTTCCTCAAAGTATGAGATCATGGGAACTGTAAGAAAACTCTTCATAAAATCCTTGTTAGCTTTACTAATCATGCACACAATATTAAGTCCACACAACACAAACTGAATAGACGTGACGCTTCACTAAGTCGGCTTCACCAGATCATCTCTAACTTTGCAATCTTCTTGAAACACGTTTGGTGCCTTTAGATAACTATCATCAACTCATAAATACTTATGAATATACACACACATATCCTAAAGATAGGCACAACTAAAGAAACACATTACATACATTGGCTCTGAACAAATACTCTTCCAGAACTATAACTGCCAATAACAAAATTACACAACTTGACTGAAACATCATATCTGGATCTGCGTGTATGAACATAACATAATAAACATGTCTAAAACATGTATCTAACCACGCAAGGCTTGATATCATCATTTTGATAAGTACATACATAATCACTACTGTTTATTATATGTTGTCATCAATGACAAACATACAATCAATCAGCTACACAGAAACAAATCTCCAACACTAACAATGTTTTGTAAACCTTTAACAAGGTAAGCTCCTTAAATGGCGTATTCCAAAAGAGTAGAGATTTTGTGGGTATCATCTCACACCATGTTTTTTTCCCATTTGGATTTTCACGAGATAAATATGGTGTTTACATTGTGTGGTTGATTACTTGTGGATGTATACATTGAAAGTTTTACTTATGTTAGTTGATATTGAATGTTTTGGTTCATAGAGTTAAAAGAAGTTAAATTAGGTGAATTTTTTATTGCTGATTCACCCCTTCCCTCTCAGTAATTGGATATGTATTAACACACATCACAAAATATTTTGTGCCATAACCAACTATCATCAATCTTAGCAGTAAAAAATCTATTCTCTGCATTATTCAAATGGAATACAATACCTTTGGTATTTGTACATGATGCAATCTCAATTCCAATACTTCCAATGATTTTGCACATTCCATCATTGAACTGTAAGTTATTGCCTTTATCAAATAGTTGTCCAACACTAATAAGATTATGCCTCAACCATTCAACATATAAGATATCATTAGTGTTAATCTTACCATCAAGCTTAATGGAACATCTACCTCTGATTATAAAAGGAGCATTGTTAGCGAATCTGACAATACCACCATCATATTTCTCCAACTTCAAAAATTTTCTTTTACCTCTGGTCATGTGATGTGAACAACCACTATAAATAAACTATTCATTTTTCTCATCCACATGTGAAACCAAAGATCTTTCTATTAGGAATAGTCCCAAGAGATAATTGAGAGGGGGGGGGGGGGTGAATCAGTTATCTACTAGTTTTAATTATTTTCTCCAATTAAGTACATAATAACCTTAAGCATAAATACAACAAGATAACTCATAATATAACACCACAATTTTGGTTACGGGGAAACCAAAATAGCTAAAAACCCTGGTGGGAATTAGCACCCACAAAGAACTGCACTAGAGTATAATGATCCCTGTTAGAAGATCTTACAACCATGTTAGGAGTTGATCTTTACAATGAAATAAGTACAGTGACCTGGTTAAGGGTTGGACCCTATTAGGAGTCTTTTACAAATAACCCTGTTAGGGGTCAGGACACATTGTCCAAGAGCACACTGCTAAAATGATGAAGGCTGCAACCTTCTGCAAACCAAATATACACTATATATGATAATTGAACTATTTAAATAGGCCTGATGTCTTGACCAATTCTAATGAATTGTATGTACTCTCCGCTTCTTCACATAGATCTTTAACTGTTGAATGAAATATCATTACTATCCCAAAACAACCAACATTCTGCTCTATTCTTTTTCTATCTCTTTTCTTATCATTCACGCTTAGTGATTACAAATGAACTGCTGTATGTATTTTCTTCAAAAGATATGACCATGTTAGCTGTAGGAATCCCTTCAACACTTTTCTTGTCAGCTAAACTAAGCACACAACATATTTAGAACTATACAACTCAAAATGAATAGATGCATCGCTTCACATATTTGGCTCCACCAAAGTCACTCAAATGTCACACTTCAGATGAAACATGTTTAGCACCTTTGGTTAATCATCTTTGACTCATAACTAAACATGAATCTAAACACGCATATCCCAAAGATAGACGCAACTGAAGAATCGATAAAATTACTGTCGGCTCTTAAAAATAATCCTCTGAAATTGTGGCTGGTAAATAGATCAACATAACTCAACTGTAACTAAACTTCTACATCTATGTGTATGCCCATAGCATAATAAATATGTCTTCAACATAAAAGAAACCGTGCAAGGCTCCAATATATCCATACTGAAAATTGAATATAGTACACTGTTATATACTATTTTTTGTCATCAATGACAAACATACAGTCAACTATTTGCACAAAGGCAAATCTCCAACAATCTCCCCCTTTGACATTGATGGCAACATATGATATAAAAAACACCATCAATCCAAAAGTGTCTTCTTCCTTTTTACAATCTTCTCAATATCCTCATCAAAGGTTCCTCTTAACTATTGCATCTTCTTTGACTGTGTTTTTATTTTCATGACTGAATACTCCCCCAGAGTATTTTCTCCCCTTTACTATATACTCCCCTTTTGACATCAATGGAAAAGGATGCCAAATACAAATAAGCACAAGTAATACTCCAGAAGTAGAGTAGTCAACCACTCATCAGTCACCAAGGATTGATGCATTTGTTGTGAATTCTATTCAGACTCAGGAAAGGGAATTACTCCCAGCTTCTTCCTGAGATACTCAAAATTATCTTTTGATAAAGGTTTCATAAATATGTCTGCAAACTGATCTTTGGTGCTCACATAATCCAACTTCACTTCTCTCTCTGCAACTTTTTCTCTTAGAAAATGATATCTTATTTCTATGTGTTTTGTCTTCGCGTGCATCACAGGTTTCTTTGACATATTAATAATTCTAGTGTTGTCACAATGAATGAAAATAGAATAATTAATCTAAATTCCAAAGTCTTTAATCATCTGCTTGATCCAAACCATTGTTGAACAATTCAATGCTGATGCTACATACTCAGCTTCTATTGTTGACTAAGAAATATAGCTCTACTTCTTTCTTGTCTAAGTAACCAACCTATCTCTAAGAAATACTGCTCCTCCTGAGGTACTCTTTCTATCATCAACACAACCTGCCCAATCTGCATCTGTGTACACATGAAGTTCTACATTTTCTAAAATAGGATACCATAAACCATAGTCTATAGTTCCTTTTAAATATATGAATATTCTTTTTATTACCATTAAGTGATTCTATTTTGGTTCAGCTGCAAATCTCCTAACAATGCCAACTACATTAGAAATATCTGGTCTAGATTGAGTGAGATCTATGAGTTTTCCAATCATGGACTTGTAAAGTATTTTTCAACTTCTGTGGAGTCATCATTTTTAGAAAGCTTGCTTCCTGTTATCATAGGAGTGCTTACTGGCTTGCAATATTCCATCTTGAATGTCTTCAATATTTCCTTCACATATTTAGACTGATTTGTGAATGAACCTCTGTCTATCTTCTTTACATTTAATCCCAAAAAGTATTTTATAGGACCAATCATGCTCAATTCAAATTCACTCCGCATCTCTTTGGAAAACTCTGCACTAAGCTTGTCATTACCTCCAAAAATAATGTCATCAACAAAGATAGCAACAAGTAATAATCCTTCAGGTGTTTCTCTTATGAATAAGTTGCAATATGCTTCTCCCTTTTGAATCCAATCTTTGTTAGGTAACCATCAAGTCTCTCATACCATGCTCTTGGGGCCTATTTAAGTCCATAGAGGGCTTTCTTTAGTCTACATACCATGTCTGGTTTGTCTGATAATTTAAATCCTTCAGGATGCTCTATGTATACTTCTTCCTTCAAGTCACCATTTAGAAATGCTGACTTGACACCCATCTAATATACTTTAAAGTTTTTGAATGTTGCATAAGCTAAAAAAAACTTGATAGAATCCAGTCTTCTCATAGGGGAAAATGTATCAAAATAGTCAATTTCTTCTCTCTGCGCATATCCTTTACATACCAATCTTGATTTCTTTCTTATCACTGTACCATCTTCATTCATTTTGTTTATGAATATCCACTTAGTTCCAATCACATTTTTGTCATAAGGTCTAGGGACCAATTCCCATGTGTCATTCCTAATTATATGATCTAATTCTTCTTGCATTGCATTTTTTGAATTTGAATCATTACATCCATCTTCAACACTTAAGGGTTCAATTTGAGAAAGTAAACATACCTCTTCATCAACGGTTGAACCTTTTGCTTTGGATCTTTTCAAAACTTTACTACTCTGATTTCCAATGATATCTTCTTTTGAATGGTATCTAGATGTGTATTTTTAAATTTTAGGTGTGACACTTGTTGGAAATACAATAATGGGAAAGCAAGATACTGAGAGGGGGGGGGAGTGAATCAGATCTTAAAAATCAAACACTTAAAACAAAATAATCCACATTCATACATATATGAATCTAATGTAATATCAAATAACATCCACACAATGAAATAAATAACTCATAACATAAGAACTTGGTAACCCAGAAACCCAAATAGGTAAAACTAGGGTGGGGATGACACCCACAAAATTCTCCACTATTGCAGTAACAAAGTGTGCCTGTTAGCGCTACAAAAGTTGATTTTCAAAATGCAATCTACCATGTTAAAGGTCTACCTGGTTAAGAGCTAAAGATCATTACAATCTACCCTGTGAAAGGATTTCAACTTACAATAAAGTAAGCACTCTGTTAGGAGATTTAGAAAGGTCTACTAGAACCACTCTGTTAAGAGATTTTCACCTGATACAATGATTACAATGTCTCAAGTATTGATCCTTCTTTATGCACTCAGATGCTAATGATGGATCTCCTCTTTCTAGTACCTTCTATGGTCTCACAATTTGATATATCTTTACTCTGTTGTTCACTATGTTGTTACTCTACTTGATCTCTGCTCCTTAACAAAATAACCCTCTATGCATTTCACTTGAAAATGCAGTCACCACACACTTTGTTCTACTTACAAAATAGGGTTTAGAAGCAATCTTATATATCTATTCAAATCTGATAGCGAGATCTAGATCAACGATCAAGATCTAATACCCATACCATCAAGGTATTACAATTAATGATTACAATAGATCATGCATAGGATAAAACCATTAAATGCATAACTAACTTTGTAGAAAAATATTAAATGCATACACAAGTCAGCCCAAAAATCTTATACAAGTCAACCTGATCACTTATCCTTGAAGTTTGAATCATTCCAGACATGTATACAAAAACCGTTCTGCTCGGCACTTAACATCTCTGTCACTCAACATAAGTATCCTACTTAGCTCAGCATGATACAACTTGGCAACCTGAATAGTGCTCGAAAATGTTGCTCGACCTTACATAGTTTTTTCTCGGCCACAGTGATAGCCAACTAAAACTACCTAAGTGAATGACTAAGTGTTGGTCACTAATCATCAACAGAACTTAGAGATTAACAATCTACCCCTTTGATATTAGTGGTAAAAACACTTATCATTACTTCAGTTCATTCCATCAAAATGTTGCCTAAGTATACTAAGTACTCCCCCTAGGAATATACTTAGAATTATTCATACAAAAAGTTTACATGCCTTCAAAAATATATACAAGCGTACATGTTCTATACTGATGTATCATACTGTATCCTTTCCAACTTCCTTATCATCTTCCTTACCAACTTCCCCCTTGTTTTTGTCACTGATTACTGGTGGGGTTAAGTTATACTTATCCAAAAATTGTTTATGAAGCTATAGGGTGGATTCAAATGTAGTATCCCAACTTTCCTTAGCAATCTTCATAACTTCCAATTTTATTTCTAGCTCGGCAGCTAGACTCACTAAACTTTTTGCAGTTGAGAGATTTGCATTTCTCTGTGATAATTCTTTTGCAATTGAAAGTTCCTTTTGTATTACCTCCAAGTGAGGCAATAGGCTTGTCTGAATAGTTATCAATTTGGCCCTAATTTGACCATCTTCAGCCATAAGTTCATCTATTCTCCGTTGTGCATTGATCAACTTAGTAAAATGTAAAGAACTAGAAGTAGTATCCTTACCCAAAGTAGTACCAGTTGATCTCAAATCTAACTGTAGCTTCTCAACAAGCTGTAGATTATCCTTTGTGAAAAATTCAACATCACATAGTTTCCTATACAAAGAATAAACATTTTCTGTAACTTTATCCAAAATTTCTACAAGAGTAGAAAGTTCAACCTATTTTGTTGCAATCTCTTCTGAGATTTTCTCTAGAACTTTGCTCTCGAATCTCCTCTTAGACCATTGTAGAAGTTTTTCATTATTGTTAATATCATCACCAGTTACCTTTTGTACAATGTTAACTAACTAATCAATAATTGGGGCTTGAGGCATTTCATCCTCTAAGTCAAAAGCCTTTGCAAATATATCCTTAATGTCATGCAACACCTACTTTTGCTTTTGTTCTATTTTCATCTCTTCCTGTCTCTTCTTCCTCTTGAGTAATTCTTGAAGAGTCCCTATTTTTTCAAAATATAATTCATTGGGATCCCATTGTGGAATCAGAATGACCTCATCTAATATGACATCTAGAATTTGAGACTTCTTCTTCAAAACTTTCTTTCTCTTCAACTCTGGTGAACTATGCTCGGCTGCATAATACCTTTTCCTATGATAGTATCAATGTCCATTGCCTCTTTTAATTCTGTCAAAATTGTCTATGGATTAGGCATACCTCTAGTTTTAGGACCTGTAGGAGTGGATGATGCAGAGTGTGGTAGATCAACCTGTTGGTTCCTTTTCTTGCTGATATGAAAATACCTTCTGAGGGTTCACTCTATTTATCCCTAACACTGATTCAGCATAGAATAGAATAACAGAAACAAGGTTTTGAAACCTTCTGCACTTTGAGCTCCACAAACTCGGNNGGGAATACCCTTAACAGCTTTAGAATAATGAAATCACTAAATTATTCAAGCTTGCTATTGGTGGAATTACAGGACATGTTCACTGTAACTTTTACTGAAACAGACCAAAACTGAAAGTAAAGATTTTGATTTAAATGATGATAGTCATCTTTACTGAACAAAAATAGACCAGTCCTCAATCCTAGGGCATG
>MU224436.1:140784-158923 GCA_018584345.1 Thuja plicata
ATGAAATATGACTTGAAAAAGTGACTTGACTCATTTTGAGCGGTAAAACCAAGATTTTGAAAATAAGAAAGCCCGGGAAAATGACAAGACCAAGGGATTCAAAAAAATTTGATACAGTGCTAACACAACCAATGCTTGCACTACCTCTTATTCCTTAGGCTTATCAACATTATCCTTTATCACTACTCCACTATCTAAAACTGTTTTGACAACCTCTAAAATAGATGGATTTTGTGAAGTTACCTCTTGTGCATTTGTTTGTTCTTTTTCTTCACCTAACTGATCATTGATAACTTCAATTATCTCATCAATTTTCTCTTCAGATACAGTGGCCTGTCCTCCTTCAGTCTCAGTTTCCTTAATAGGTGAATCAATGTTTGTACCACTTGACATATCTTGTTCCTCGACATTCAAATTGTTGGGATCATCAACTATGAAATCCATTGGACTATCTGCAGTCAAATAAATAGAATTTGTTGAGTCTAATGCACCTTTGGTCTTGTCCTATTCTGTAGCAATTTGACCTTGAGTCATTTGTGGCTCAGGGGTGATCTCAACTTCAACTTCTTTTGCCTTTTTCTCAGATGTTCCCTCACTATATTTCCTATCTTTTGTAACTGCCAGTCCAAAGATTTCCTTCCAAATCCTTGTACTCTATTGTTTTAAACCTTCAATATCATTTTTCAAAACAACATAACCTCTAAGATTAGGAACAAACCTACTCTTATATTCCTCAATGAATTTGGATCTTTGTTTTGAAGTCAACTGAGGTATTACCTTGGCTAAAGTTCCTTCCCTAATCTGCCTTTTTGTGGTAAGTGCAAATTCCCATTTGCTTGACAGAAACTCATACAATTAATTTGGCACATGATTTCCTATATATGTAGGAGTTAACTTGAAAGTACTCATCATATCCAAAAGTGCTTCCTGAACTTTGTGCTTATCCACATTACTCAATTTCCCATACTTCATGAACTTGAAAGTAGCTAATCCTGTTGAATTCCTCAAATTGTAACATACCTCATCAATACTAGCTAGTTTCTTGAATTGTGTTGTAGGTATGTTACTAGGTTCATCAATTTTAGTCTTTTCATCATCACTATTTGTCCCCAATTGTATTCTCTTCCTTGGTCTCTTTGCTGGTTTACTCGGCTCAGCCTTAGTAGCAATTTTAGCTTCCTTTCCAAAACTGCTTTCTCCAACCTTCTTCTTTCCATATACTTTTGTTTGCACTACTAGAGAAGTAATAGTAGATGCTCTAGTCCATGTATGATTAGCTGTAGGAGGTGTAAACTTAGGTTTAGCTTTTCTCGGCTTGGTTACTATGAAAATTGATGGTCTTTTACCCTTAGCTTTCTTAGTGATCTCCTCAGATGCATTGACTTCCTCTTCTATAGACATATCCTCACCTTGTCCTATTGACAGGCCTAAAGGTGCATCCTTAGTTTCTTCATCACTACCTAAACCAACCATTTTCTTTATATTTTTCACAATCTTCTTTCTTTTCCTCCCCATGGTTCCCTCCTTTAAACTTCTTGAAATTTTTACTTTGGCTTCATCAAAATTACCAAACCTTTTTGGTGTAGTATCAATTGCCTCAGCTAGGAGTGCAATGATGGTAGTTGATGCTTCATCAATGTTAATTTCATATGGAAATGGTTCTAAACATGTTACCCTTGGTGTCACAGCTTGGATATATGTGTTATCCATATCAACTAGAAAACAAATTTCTTCATAGTGCTTCTCCAAAAGTGATCTAGGAATCCTAGTTCTTAATTTCATTCTCTTTTTGAATTATACAAAATAGCTCCCCATAATGCTATTGAAATTACTTCCTAGTTTCTGAATACATTCACTAATCTGAACTGTAATGGGTCTATCCTTTTTCCAAACAATATTTCCCAATGTAGGAAATGTATCCTGAATGTAGAAAAATATACAGACTAGTAAGGAACCAAATTTACATGATGAGCTTTTAGCCTTTTCAATTGATGCTAGGTTCTCAGCTAATTGTGTCTGTTGTAGCTCAGCAAGATCATATGTATGATTCTTCTTAACAATTTTCCATGCCTAGTCAATAGATCTACAAGGAACACTATCCAATCTACTTGACTGATAGAACTTATGTGCTAGTACTCTTACTCCAAAATGAAGTTCTAGGTCTTTAATTGTAGAGATATTCACACCTCTATTGTTCCATATGGCTCCAGTGTTTAGTGTAATTTCCTCTTTGCTATTATCCCTCATTATCTGTTTCCCGTTAACTACAGGATATCCAGTCACTCGATGAATTATGTTCTTAGTAATTTTGACTGGTCCATTAGCCAACCACATACACATATCATGAACTCAGCTAAGAATAATCTTAATCCATTCATCTTTGAAACCTTGTGGAAAATCTAGGGCATGAGTTAACCCTTTGTCGGCTAAATGTTTGAATTCTCCCTCCAGAACTCCATTGACACACAATTTGCTGTAGGATTTCCTCAATTCAGTATCACCTACTTCACCAATCTTAACCATGTAACACGATCAAACATCATGGATCATAATTACCTTGGGTGGAATGGATGAGAGAGCTCTTGTTAAATCACTCTGAATTGCACTTTCAGGAATGGCTCGAAAGTTGAGAGGTGCACATTCATCACTCCATACTAACTAAATTTTCTCTTATTCTCCCTCCATACTTTTAGCTAGTGCAGAAGAGCTTGCAGCCATAATCTTGAAACTAAGTTTTGAAAGATGAAGAATAGAGTACCTTGGCAAGTAGCGCTTCATACTGTTCACCTTAGGATTGCTGACGGCACGCTGACAAAATCTTTGATGCTAACTTCGTTAAGATCAATTCTGCAACTACTTCAATTGCTCCATAAATAGTGAAAATTGCAAGGTAAAAATGAAGTATAAATTGTTCATCCTTTATAGACTTCGAAGGGTCAAGGTAGGTAAGCAATGAATGTTCTGCCCATTGAGTTAGTGCAAGCCAGCTGTCCTCGGCTTTCTAACACAACTTGCATCCCACTCAGCTTACTAAACTCGGCCATCACAAAAACTTACTCGGCCAACAAAACTCGACACACACTAAAGAACCCGGCCTTAGTGTCCATGATTGGTGCTCGACACCTATAGTGCAATTGGCTCTTCTCAGAATTTGTCTTCAAAATATGTCCTGGTGCATCTTAACATATGCAAATATGGACTTTGGTACATTTCGTGTTAGGAACTGATGTAAGATAAGAATTTTAGATGCAGTTCCTTACATACCTCTTTTTCTTAGTTGGAGATGATGTGATCACCTGATCCATTAGATTGGGTGAACTTGGCTTCACTAGCTTCACTGCTGCATGGTTCAGACTTCTTAACCCATGTCTGGTTCATCTGTGCTCTAATCTGCTCAACAGTAGGAGCAGGTACCCTAGTCTTACAATCTTTCCTTGTATGACCAATTTTCAGACAACTATGATAAACTAGGCTTCCATTCATCCAAATTTTATACTTTCCTCTGAAATGTGTCCTTATGCAATTTTCTGGAACATGTCCATACTCACCACAGTAATGACAACTATGCCATGTGTTGTAGTCCCACTTGTAAGTATTGCCTTTTCTTGGTGATTTCTCTTGTGCCTTTGATGTCCACTGTTGTTTACCTTTAGATCTATAATCTTGTGCTCTATGACCATATTTATGATAGTTATAGCAATTACCATTGAGTATAGGTGCATTGCTTGCCTTTGTCTTACATTCACATGCTTGATTTCCAAACTTATTACAGTTAAAGAAATAACCATTAAAGTTATTTTTAGGATTGGAATTACCATTCTTGCTTCGGAAAATGTTTGATGTATGACTTGGTTTCCCACAGTGGTGGAAAAAAGGTTTGTTAGTTCTTGGCTTTTCATACCTTCTTTCACCTATCTTAGATGATTGTCCTTCTTCATTGGTTGTATGTTGTTCAGTGTGACCTAATCTAGAAGAATCTTTAGGTCTTCTTGATGCTTCCACCTATTGTTCAAAGTAGCTCATAGTTGCATTGGGATCATTCACTCTATTGTTAAGTTCTTTCTCAGATCTCAATTCATATTTCAACTGACTATTCTCAGATCTAAGATTTACAATCTCCAAGTCTTTCCTACTGATCTCTTGATTCACAAGTAGTAGTTGATTTTCCATGTCAACTTGATTGACTGTCATTGTTTGTACATCATGTTTTCTTTCATCAAGTCTTATAGCCATCATTATTTTATCTTATTTTTCCATAGCCTTGTCATCTTTGGCTTTCTTTTTTTGTTCAAAAACTTCACACATTCTTATTGATTGGGCTTCTTGTTCCTTTTTCAAGTTTCTGACTTATTCACACAGTGCACTGTTCTTTTCCAGTTGATCTGCTATTGCTGTATCTCTCTCAGTATAATCTCCATTCTAAAATAGATTTGTGGTGTCCTCTTCCTGATAATGAGTGTCATTCATTTGTTTTGCCAAATCTTTCCTTGCAGTCAAGGAATTCTTTAATGCTTATCTTTCTATCTCAAGCTGTTATAGTGCTAGCTGAATATCAATCTTTTGATTCTCAATGACTTTACCCATCTTGTAGATCTCCATCTCAAGATCTGTATTCTCAAGCTAATTATGAACTTTTAGAGAACCAAGCTCTGATACCAATTGTTGGAAATACAATAATGAGAAAGCAAGATACTGAGATAGGGGGGGGGGGGNGGTGAATCATATCTTCAAAATTAAACACTTAAAACAAACTGATCCACATTCATACATATATGAATCTAATGTAATATCAAATAGCATCCACACAATAAAATAAATAAATCATAACACAAGAACTTGGTAACCCAGAAACCCAAATAGGTAAAACTGGGGTGGGGATGACACCTACAAAATTCTGCACTACTACAGTAATAAAGTGTGCCTTTTAGGGCTAAAAAAGTTGATTACAAAATGCAATCTACCATGTTAAAGGTCTGTCAGTTAAGAGCTAAAGATCATTACAATCTACCCTATGAAAGGATTTCAACTTACAATAAAGTAAGCACTCTATTAAGAGATTTAGAAAGGTCTGCTAGAACCACTCTGTTAAGAGATTTTCACTTGATACAATGATTAGAATGTCTCAAGTATTGATCCTTCGTTATGCACTTAGATGCTGATGGTGGATCTCCTCTTTCCAGTACCTTCTATGATCTCACAATCTGATATGTCTTTACTCTGTTGTTCACTATGTTGTTACTCTACTTGATCTCTACTCCTTAACAAAATAACCCTCTGTGCATTTCACTTCAAAATGCAGTCACCACACACTTCATTATGCTTACAAAATAGGGTTTAGAAGCAATCTTATATATCTATTCAAATCTGATAGTGGGATCTAGATCAATGATCAAGATCTAATACCCATACCATCAAGGTATTACAATTAATGATTACAATAGATCATGCATAAGAGAAAACAATTAAATCCATAACTAACTCCATAGAAAAATATTAAATGCATACATAATTTGGCCCAAAAAGTTTATACAAGTCGGCCTGATCACTTATCCTTGAAGTTTGAATCATTCCAGACATGTATACAAAAAATTCTCATCAATTTTCACGTGTGCACTTTCAATAATTTTCTTCAACCTTAAATTAAAACATTTGTAAGCTTTGCTCTTAGTAGAGTAACCAAGAAAAATACCTTCATTGCTTCTAGCATCAAAATTACCAACACCATCATCTCTCTTTATGTAGCACTTGCTTCCAAAGATTCTAAAGTATTTTACTGTAGGTATATTACCAAACCAAAGTTCATAAGGTGTTTTGTCTGTGCCTAGTCTTGAATGAATTCTGTTGATAGTATAGACTATTGTATTGATTGCTTCTCTCCAATAGGTGTGTACAACATTTCCTTCAATCATGATAGTGTGTGCTATGTCAAGTATTATCTTGTTTCTTCTTTTAGCAATTCCATTTTGTTGAGGGGTTCTAGGTGCACTTATTTGTCTTTTGTTCCCATGTTCTTCACAGTACTCAAGAAACTTGTTAGAGGTGAATTCTCCTCCTCTATCAGATCTCAGACATTTTATCTTTAATCTAGACTCATTTTCAACTTTAGCTTTGAATATTTTGAATTTCTCAAAAGATTCAGATTTATCTGTCAAGAACACAACCAACATCATTCTAGAGAAATCATCAACAAACAAAATGAAATACCTTTCACCATAGTATGATCTTGTTTGAGTAGGTCCACATAAGTCTGTATGCACTAGATCTAATTTGTTCTATGCAAAGTTTTGTTTTCTTCTGAATGAGGTCCTCACATGATTTCCCATCACAAATTCCCTGCACATAGTATCAACGTGTCTTGCAATACTAGGAAGGTCTCTTACTACCTTTACATTACTTATCTTTACTATGTTGTCAAAATTGATATGACAAAGTCTTTTGTGCCATAACCAACTGTCATCCACTTTTGCAACAAAACAACTTACTTCAGAGTTAAGCTAAAAAACATTACCTTTGGTCTTTGAACCTAATGCTATCATGTCTCCTTGTTTGTTATTAATGATGCACCTATTAATTCTAACTGATATCCTTTATTGAGCAACTGTCCAACACTTAGTAGGTTATGATGTAAACCATCAACATACAGAACATCATCTGTCTTGTTCTTTCCATCTAAGGTGATAGATCCTTTGCCTATGATGGGTTTGGGAGTGTTATCTTCAAATCTAACCATGCCACCTTTGTAATTATCTATATGTAAAAATATATCTTTGTCTCCTATCATGTGATGTGAATACCTGTTGTCTATGATCCAGTCTGTTCTGATGTTTGCTTGTGAAACTAAAGCCAATTATTGTGCTTTGTTTTCATCTTCAATTTCTATTTCATCAATCATTTTTTCAATATCTTTGATTGCAATGAATCTAATTTCATCCTCTCCTGAATAATCACCAGTCACACCATCTTCAACATAATAGCATTCCTTAGTATATTTGGGCTTATAATCTAATTTGAACTTTTTGACTCTTGGGACACTTAGATGCAAAATGGCCAGCTTTGTTGCATGAAAAACATTTGAATGGTAGTTGTCCTTCATATTTTCCTTTACCTTTCCTTTTATTCTTAGAAATCATAGCAATGATTTCTTCTAGTTCTATATCAACTTCTTCTTTCTCAATATTACTAGAAATGTTCAAGGATTTCTTACCATGGACTGAGGCTTTGAAAGTTGTTTCAATTTTAGGTTCTATCTTCAATCTTGATATCTCAAATGCTGAAATTTTCCTGATCAAGGTTTCTCTTTTGAAGTCTTTTGAAAATTGCATGGTTTCATCCAACATGCTTATCTTGCTTTCATAATCTGTTGTCAATGTAGTCATCAGTTTTTCCATTATGTCTTCCTCTAAAATTTTTCCACCATTGTTTCTGACTCCTGAAACTTCTTCATTAATCCTCTGATTGTAAGCTCTGATGTTTTCTTCAGGTAGCATTTCTAAATTGTTGTATTGTTTCTTCCATGTCTTTCTACGTGCATTCTTGGCTTGGATTTCTCCTTCAAACATGTATTCTAGGTATTTCCATATTAAATATGCTTTGTATTCCTTCTTAATCTCAGAAAATTCACTGTCAGATAAAGCACTGATTAGGGATTCTTTGGCAATTGCATTTTGGGTGAATACTTCCTTTTGTTTATTAGTAGAGTCTTCTTCTGCAAGATCTTTCAAAGTAGAAACATCAATTGCAAGAGTAGCAACCTCATAGGTCTCAAAACCAATTCACTATAGATGTGTTATCATTTTGTTCATCCATTCAAGATAATTTTATCCATCAAACTTAGGACTCTCTTTTTTGAAATACGCCACATGATCTACCTTAAGATGTTAGGATTTCTCTCTAAGGCACTTGGCTCTGATACCAATTGTTAGGAATAGTCCCAAGAGATAACTGAGAGGGGGGGGTGAATCAGTCATCTACTAGTTTAAATTCTTTTCTCCAATTAAGTACATAATAACCTTAAGCATAAATACAAAAATATAACTCAGAAAGAACACCACAATTTTGGTTACAGGGAAACCAAAATTGGTAAAAACCCCGGTGGGAATTAGCACCCACAAAGAACTGTACTAGAGTATAATGATCCCTGTTAGAAGATCTTACAACTCTATTAGCAATTGATCTTTACAATGCAATAAGTACAGTGACCTGGTTAAGGGTCAAACCCTGTTAGGAGTCTTTTACAAATAACCCTATTAGGGGTGAGGATACACTGTCCAAGAGCACACTGCTAAAATGATGAAGGTTGCAACCTTCTGTAAAATAGATATACACTATATTTGATAATTGAACTATTTAAATAGACATGATGTCTTGATCAGTTCCAGTGAACAGTTCCAGTGAATTGTATGCACTCTCTGCTTCTTCACATAGATCTTTAACTGATGAATGAAATAGCTTTACTGTCCCAAAATAGCCAGCATTCTTCTCTATTCTTTTTCTATCTCTTTTCTTATCATTCATGCTTAGTGATTACAAATGAACTTCTATATGTATCTTCTTCAAAAGATATGATCACGTCGGCTGTAGGAACCCCTTCAACACTTTCCTTTTCAGCTAAACTAAGCACACAACATAATTAGAACCGCACAACTCAAAATGAATAGATGCATCGCTTCACATAGTCGGCTCCACCAAAATACCCAAATGTCACACTTCAAATGAAACATGTTTAGTGCCTTTGGTTAATCATCTTTGAATCATAACTAAACATGAATCCTAACACGCATATCTCAAAGATAGGTGCAACTAAAGAATCAATAAAATTATTGTTAGCTCTTAAAAACAATCCTCTAAAACTGTGGTTGGTAAACAGATCAACATAACTCAACTGTAACTAGAATTCTAAATTTGCATGTATGCCTATAGCATAATAAATATGTCTTCAACATAAAAAAAATTGTGTAAGGCTCCAACATATCCATACTAAAAATTGAATACAGTACACTTCTGTATACTATATATTGTCATTAATGACAAACATACAGTCAACTATTTGCGCAAAGGCAAATCTCCAACACTTTCCTCATTCAAGAAACTAGGATTCTCATCTTTGATGGAAATAAATACAATCTCATTTTCACTCTTTTTAGATTCATCATTAGTTACACCTCCATCATTAGCATAATGATACTTCTTTTGATATTTAGGCTTGTACTTAGGTTATGCATTTGTACATCTTGAAGCGAAATGACCAATCTTATTAAATAAAAAATATTTCAAAGGCAACTTTCCTTTATACTTACTAGCTCCCTTAGGTAGTCTCTTTGTAATTAAGGCTTCAATTTCTTCAAGATTTCTTTCTTCTTCCTTAATCTCTTCCCATTCCTTAGCATATTTGGATCCATACTTAGATGAAATTTATCCTGGGTCATATAATTTCATATCCTTAGAAATAATAGCTTTAAATGTATATTAAAATTTATGAAGGCTATCACTAAATTCTCTCATTTAAAAAGAAAATAACTTACCAACCAAAATGTCTCTTGTTACAAGTGCCAAGATTCTAAGATTTTCAATAGAAGCAACCCTTTGATTGTAAGGAGGAAATAATCTCAGTATCTTAGAAAATAATTTCATCTTCCTCCAAAGTTCCACCAGCACATCTGATTCTACAAACAAGTTTGGTCACCTTCTTCACATAGGAATAAATGTTTTCATCCTCTCTCACCTCCACTACTTTATAATTCCCTTTCATACTTTGCATCTTGTTCATCTTCACACATGCATCTAATTCATGTAAAATATCTAATTTTGTCAATATCTGATTTGTAGTCTCTAATTCCATGACATTTTTATAGTTTCCATCTGATAGAGCGCTCAGAAAAGCTTCTTTTGCTCTCATATTGTACTCAAATTGCTTCTTCTCATCAGGAATAACATTAGAAAGATCAGCATGAGGATTTTAAGACTTCTTAGCAACTTCCTAGTAATCTTCTACAATGCATCTCATGTTTGTAATCATTTGACCCTTCCATCTGGAATAATTAGTACCTTCAAATCTCAAACTCTACCTCTTAAAGACTGTCATCCTGGATTTCCTCAAGTGATGAAGCTTCCAAAAGAGGAATTAACTTTGATATGAATTGTTGGAAAAAAGGTAACACACACAACTCGAGGGGTGATCCAATTTTGTCCCAAAACTCAAAACTTTATCCAACTCTTAACCTTAATCTCATATCTAAATAATATACATTAATACAATATCACAACACATCAATTAACACATAACACCAATATTTTTGATGTGGAAACTTGGATAAGGGAAAAAATAAAGTGGGGATCAAAACAACAAGATGATGTACTATGTTAAAATAACTATACCTTTTTAGGAGTACTACACATGGAATGAACGTGCATTTAGGAACACTACCTAGAGCTCATTGTTCAAATAAAAATGAGGGATACACCACATAGGAATACAATGTGGGATACAACCCTGAATGAAATACAATTCATTATGGACAACAATCCAAAAATTATGAATTGAATAATAGCATCTCTATCATGCCAATATAGTTCCATTGAAGTACATCAAATCTTTGCCTCAATTGCAGATTCTACTCATACCTTTTCGCACAATCTCTTCTTACTCACACACATACATCCTCATTTATTCACAATTACAAATGATGACATATTTATATACATTTTATCAACCTTGAAAAGATATATGAGTTTGACATCAACCTTAATACCTTAATTATAAATAATTAATCAAATATAGCAAATATTTAATGTGATCCAAAATATGTCAGCAAAGAGATAACTAGGATCCAAATCTTTATCCTTGAATATGCTCTAGATCCACAAATCATGCATCGATCCATCACATGACGCTACACCATCATGTTAGCCAAGAAAAATAAGAACACCAACATGCCATAGGAAAATCACCAAATCCAATCACATAAACCAATGTGATCTAGTAACGCAAATAGGAAACAATCTAGAAACATCAGAAAGAAATATATAAGGACATGACATCAACGAAAACAACTCTGACTTGAAATTCACAATTATCTATGCATTGTTCATCAAGAGCACCAATCAATAACCTTTATCACTTAAGAAGAATATATTTCCAGCATCCAAATCATGAACCACTCAAGCTGAGGACACACATCCATGTCATAAAATCACCACCAGATTAACACCCAAAAATATTGCATAACTAATCCACACCAATCCAAAAACTGTGACATTGTCTCTTCCTGAACAACCAAAATACCACTCTTTGATAAATTATTCATAGCTTACTCAAATCAACATGTGAACTTCTATAAATTGACATAGGTAAACTAAAGACATCCCTAAAACCATATGTACCTTCACAACATTAGATTTTCAATACAGTAACCATACCAAACCAAACTTCTCACTGAACATACCATGAACACTATCACCAATAGTAGGAATATGTTAACATCAATGAAAAAACATCAATGTCAACACCTATATGCATGATATCCCAACAATCTCAAACATTATACACACACACACACACATATATATATACACATATATATACACATATATACATATACATATATATATACATATATACATACACACACACACACACACACACACACACACACACACACACACACACACACACACACACACATATGTTGGAAAGCTACAATGGAAACAATTATTGTTTTGTAATTGATGTCAAACCTTAATTGGTGAGACTATTGCTATTTGTTTGAGTACCACATCTATTGATTTGAAGGCAAGGATAACAAGAAGACTGAGTGAAATGGTTGAGTTATGAGAAATTACAAGGGTACTTGATCAGTTGGCACATTGGAAAAGTAATGTGTTGTTTATCTATAACACTAAGTTACAATGACAGTTTATGCCAAGCAAAGTTTGTGTTGACCGAGCATCAGTGTATGTCAAGCATAATTTCTAGTGTCGACCGAGTGCCAGTAAATTGCCAAGTAAAAATAGTGATGACCAAGCGGAAGGACACAGTGTTGGCCGAGCAACAGTATTTTGGTAATTGTTGAGATTTGAGATCTCTGGCTGACATAGTTGATTTTATTGGGGTATGTAAAGTTAATTAAGGATAAAGCATGATTGGTCCACACTATTTAAATGCATGGGTGACCATAATTAATGCATGGATCAAATATTTAATTTTTGATTGCTTTGGAGAAGAAAATTAAATGTAATGATGAAAAGATCCATTGGATCTGACCTAACCTAAGACCTACAATCTTGATTAAGCGGCAAAGATTTATTTGACATAGATAAAGGGGTATAAGATAACCTCAAGGGGTTATTCATGATGGATGATGTGTATGCAAGAGGATTACATAGTTAATTGACTAATTGGCATGATCTATTAGAGAAGGCTGAGCAGAGAAGTAGAGATTTGCATAAGTGATTGCCTGACGGATTCCCAAGTAGATCTGAAAATTGAAATGATAATAGAGGCCACTCAGTGAATTAGCATTAGAGCTGAATTGGATCTGGATTTTCAAAGTAAGTTGTATGTATTAGATCACACCTGTTGATTAATTTCTAACCATTGTATCAGTCAAAATCCTTTAACCAGGTTGACTAATAGTCATTGTATAAATCCTTTGAGAAAGGTGACATTCAGGTGGAATGTTCTACGTCCTCTAACAAGGCCACTTCTGACAGGGTGATTAAATCCTTTAACCAGGTCACATCTAGCAATGTGTTTTGTAACCTTTAATAGGGTTGGATCCTAGCAGAGCTCACTTTAGAAGTGTGAAAACTTGGTAGCATGTTACTGGTGGTTTTTCCCAAATTGGGTTTCCACGTTAAATACTGGTGTCAACTTGTGTGAATGTTAATGTTGTTTTTTATTATTAAGTTTCTGCAAGATGATTACATTTGAACAGTAAATTACATATTTATGTTGTTGACTTATTCTATTGCTGTCGAGCAGATCTGAGTTGTTTAAAGTGCTATAAAGTTTTAATTGGTACATCTAGACCTAAGGATAATTGATTCACCCCCCTCTCAATTATTCTAAATTCATTCTAACAATTGGTATCAGAGCTTTGGTCTCTTGAAAACAGTTTGAAGGTACTTGGAGCAAAAGATCAAGATGTATAAAAAGGAAGTACCAAAGTTGAACAAAGATAACTTCCCTGAATGGTAGAGTTTGATGAAATTGTATCTAGCTGGTATTGGTGATGCTGCTATATGCCTTATTGAAAATTATTTTGTAGCCCCTACTTCACCTCTCACTGTTGTACAGTTAAGAAGAAAACAGGAACACAATCAAACAATGTTGGAGATTGCATCGACCTTGAGCTATCCTGAATTTGATGACATAAAGAACTATACAAATGCAAATAAAATGTGGGATACCCTAGCAGCCATATATGGAGGAGATACAAATGTGCTAAGAGGCAAATCTAAAAGTTTAAGAGGTAATTTTGATGAAATGAAAATGCAAGAAGGAGAAAATATAGTTCAATATTGTGGTAGGCTAAAATAAGTTGTAAATTCTATTACAGGAGCTAATGGAACCATTGATGATAACACCATTATGAGCAAGGTACTAAGGACTCTTCTTCTTGTATATGTTATTAGAGTCTCTGCAATTCAAGAATTGAGATGTACTCCTAATAAATATTTGACTTTAGAAGGTCTGGTAGGCAGACTTACTATATTTGAAATGTCAAATTTTGATAACTACACTCCACAAGCTATTGGTTTTGCATTCAGATCCCAGTTGGTCCTTAACAAATCAAAGAAAGGAAAGAAATGTGTGAACAGTGACAAGGAAACTACATATGATGATCTGGAAGAACTTGAAGCACTTATGGAAAGAAGACTATCTAGAGGAAAAGGACAATTCAAAGGTAAACTTCCCATATATTTTTTTTCATGTAACAAAGTTGGTCATATTGCTGCCAAATGTCCTGATAAGAATGACAAAGATGAAAGAAGAGACAACAAGTACAAAGTCAAAAAGGATGACCAAGACTTCAGAAAGTATAAGGATTACAAAGACAAAGGTAAGAAATCTTTCTATATAGCTGAAGAAGCTTCTGACAATTTTGATGAAAATGATATAGAAGTTGTGTATGTTTCTATGAAATATTATTTTGATGATGATGAGAAAATTGCACTAATATCTTATATGAGTAAAGGTGACCATTGGATTATTGATAGTGGTTGTTCACATCATATGACTGGTGATAAGGATAAATTTGAGACCCTAGATCAGTGTAATGGCAGTTATGTTAAATTTGGTAATGATGCACCGTGTCTTGTTAAAGGGAAAGGATCAATTAACTTGACTGACAAGATCAGATGTGACAATGTATGTTGGGTTGATGGTCTTAACTATAATTTATTGAGTGTTGCACAGCTGAATACTTCTGGTTACAGAGTTAAAATTCATCACAGGAAGGCAAAGATCTATGATGCTACTGGAGAACTAATTGGAAGTGGAGAACAAACAAAAGGTAACTTGTTCTATATGGATTTAGGTAATGATACATGCTTGTTTGCACAATATAATGATGTTTGGTTATGGAATAAAAGGTTGTGTCATGTAAACTTTGATAACTTGGTAAGCATAAGCAAATTGAAAAAGGTTAGAGGGATTCCTAAGTTAAATAAACCTAAAAATGAAATGTTTAAGCAATGTCAATTAGGAAAAATGACTAAATCTAGTTTCAAGAGCAAGACTCATACTTCTGAGGAAATTCTATAATTAGTTCATACTGACCTTTGTGGTCCCATTGGAGAGAAAATTTACTGTGGAGCTAGATATTTCATTCTATTTGTTGATGATTACTCTAGAGTTATGACTGTAATGTTTCTTAAAGAAAAATCTGATGCATTCCAGTTATTTAAGTGGTACTTGGCAAAAGTTGAAAAGGAGAAAGGTAAAAGTCTAAAATGTTTGAGATCTGACCGAGGAGGTGAGTTTATTTCCAATGAGTTTAACATGTTCTGCAATGACCAAGGTATAAAAAGACAGATGTCCATGCCTAGGACACCACCACAGAATGGTATTGCTGAGAGAAGAAACAAATCTATCATGGATTGTTCCAGAACACTAATGATGGAGAAGAATGTTGCATAGAAATATTGGAGAGAAGCCGTGAGTACATAAGTCTATACCCTGAACAAATTACAAGTCAAAAAAGGTACTAATTATTACACCTTATGAGCTACGGTATGGATATGCACCTAATGTAAGATATTTCAAATTTTTTGGAAGTAAATGTCTCATATTGAAGGATAACATAAATGGAAAACTTGATGCTAAAGGTGAGGAAGGCATATTCCTTGGTTATTCAACTAAAATTAAAGCATATAAGTGTCTAAATTCTAACACTAACAAAATTGTGGAAAGTGAAAATGTTATAATTGATGAATATGCAGAAAGAAATGAAGCTAAAAGCACACACGAACCTGAAAGTTACAAATCATTTGTCTATCAGGTTGAGGAAGATTATAATGTATTACCTAAACCTGAGAATGAGGTTGTCGAGAAACAAATAGCACCTGTCGAGTCACAAAATGAGATTTCTGGGAAACAGGAGGTAATTTCTGAGCTATCTGGTTGAGATGTCGAGTCACAAAATCAACCTGAATTGAACAAGAATAATGAATCTGAAGCAAGACAAGAACCTACTCTAGAAAAGTATGTGAGGAGGCACCACAAACCTAATCAAATCATAGGATCAAAGGATTCTATAGTTATGACAAGAAGTAAGTTGAGAGATGGTACATGCTTGTTATGTGGTGTTGGTGCTAAAAAATGATGGACCATTTTTGGCAACTAATAGGCACACACTAGTGCCTCTGCAATTCTGGCTTGATTGAGCCAAGGCTGGTAGGCCTGAATTCAAAAGTTCCCTATGCTGCACAAATGCATGTATAGACAAATGAAATTCCTTCTAAAGGGGTAAACAATCCTTGGAGTAAAATGATATAATCTCCTAATAGCTGTATTTTCTGAAATCTAAACTAAAATTGAATTATCACTAAAACCTAAATGCTAATACTTATAAAGAAAGAAATCAGATTTATTTATAAACTACATAGAAGAACCAAATAACAAATTTCAAATGAAATAAGATAAGTGCCTAATGAAAATTTGGGTTATAGAGTCAGATATTTCCAATCCTACATATGATGAGAGACAGTTTTAAGAAAACTTTCTTTTAATTAAGCAAGACTATCATTCCACAGGCTTCTGCTTGATTCATTATTCAAATCAATTTACAAAACTAATCCTATTGAATTTAACTCAAACTAAGAGACCGACAAGAATAATGGTAGGTACACAGACCATACAATTGATATTCGAGTTGCATATATTAACTTTGAATTACAATATTCAGGGAATAGAACACAGTGGAACACTCTAATACACAGAGTATCTAAAAAACTAACTGGAAATAAATAACATATAACCTCAAATAAACATGAAACAACTTATCTCATTTTCTATTTGAAAAATTTGTATATGATGGTTCAAAATTTGTAGTTGCCAGATTTTTCCTCCTATTGTCATGTTAATTTTTATTTCAAATGACTCAATATAAATATCCTATTCAAAGGTTTCATGTGAAAATACACACCTCACTACAACATGTGGGGTCAAATTTTGATGCCAATTTGCGATGGCGCTACCATTTGTGTGATTTTTTTTTTACAAGTGCCCCTGACACAGTCGTAATAGCGACGATACCATCGTAATTGTGACACCCTCTTGATTATAAACAAAAAAAGAAAAAGAAAAAGAAAGGCTCATTTGCGATTGAGCTGTGCATGTGAGCGGAAGTAAAATATACCATTCTACATGTGAAGAGGGCTCTTGTTGTATTGAATCCAGCTAGCAGTTACAACTAAAGAATTCAACAGCTCGTTCATCACACCCTCGGGCCAGTTTGCAATTCAGCTGGTTTCCTTCATGTTTAGGGTATAGCCACCGCGTACTCACCATTTGAGGTATGTCTTGTATTTTAGCCTTTGGTTAAGAGAATATTACATGACTAGAGGCATATAACCTAAGATGGCCTGATTGATATTAGTCAATATGATGAATATATGCCATAATGAGAACATACATTGTAATATGTAGAAACCCTAGCATAAAGAAAGTGATGCTTTGTCACGGGTAGTATGCCACTATTGTCTCACTAAAGCTTTGACCCTATCTATTGAAGGTCAGATGCCAATGAATTTTTCAATGGTTGGTGTCTTTTTAAATGCCTCATTGAGGGATTGAACAAACTGTCTGGAACCTGGACATTCAGGATCTTATTATCAATTTCAATATATGTCTTGTATTTTAGCCTTTGGTTAAGAGAATATTACATGAATAGAGGCGTATACCCTAAGATGGCCTGATTGATATTAGTCAATATGAGAACATACGCCATAATGAGAACATACACCACAATCTGCAGAAACCCTAGCATAAAGAAAGTGACGCTTTGTCACGGGCAGTATGCCACTGTTGTCTCACTGAAGCTTTGACCCTATCTATTGAAGGTCAGATGCCAATGAATTTCTCAATGGTTGGTGTCTTTTTAAATACCTCATTGAGGGATTGAAAAAACTATCTGGAACCTGGACATTTAGGATCTTATTATCAATTTCAATATATACATTGAATTATATGGTTTTTCACCATAGATGCTTGAGGGTGTTAGTGTTTTTTGCTTTAATTTTTTGCTGGCCTTTTGTCACATTAAAGAATCAAATGTCTTCTCTAAGAGATAAGGTTGAGTCTTTTCTAATGTTTGGGCTTGCATGTCCTATTTTGGTTTTTTACTACAAACTTTCTCTACTTTAACAGCTTGAGGATGGTAAAATTTAGTTTATTCCTAGTTGTTTCAAATGCTATACTATTGACTTACTAATGGCATGGATGAATATGGTTTGTTTCCCTATGGTGGAGGATCTTGTGCTCAATAAGAGCTACACACATGTTGTTGTTCTTGTATCCTAGGCTACATTGCTGATTCCATAATCCTGATAGGTTAGAAAGTCCTTATTTTAGGTTATTTTTGTGGTTGGTGATTCTCTCCTTACTAGTGTTTTTTTCTATCTGGGTTTGGTCATTTTT
>MU224436.1:206126-230550 GCA_018584345.1 Thuja plicata
TTGGATTATAGTTATTCAGTTCATTGTTTATAGTTTTGTGCTATCTTATCTATCTATTCATTTCAAATTACATACACATTTACTAAACATTCTTTCAATTACTTAAATTATTTCAGTTTACAGTTCATGATATATTTCTTTATGTTAGATTTCTTTCAAGTTCCTTTCCATACTTGAGAGAGAAGGTTGAAGTGTTTCTTATCTGCTATAAAAAGCCTTGTAACTTGAAGGATAAGTCAAGGTATAGGCCTACCAGCCTTGGTTTTGCAAAGCCAGAATTGCAAAAGTTCCAACCTTGCCTTGGTTGTGACTTGTTAGTTGGCCAAATCACTCAAGTTTCCCAACATTGGATTGACAAGTCCATAGGAAATCCAAATTTGTTGATTTGAGCACCAACAAAACTGAGGGAGGCTCAAATTATAAAACCAATCAGACATTCATCATGGGTGTCAACCCTTGTGCCAATGAAAAAAAAGAATGGAGATATCAAGTTTTATGTTGATTTCAAAAACCTTAATGTAACATTACTCAAAGATAATTATTCCTCGGCTAATATGGAGGCAATGCTATAAAGAGTTACATGGTGTGACCTTTTATCCATGATGGATGAATTCTCTAGTTACAATCAGGTGTTAGTGAATGAGTCAAAACAATTCAAGACAACCTTTACCATCACTTGGGGAACTTAAGTTAATGTAAGAATGACATTTGGTCTCATTAATGCAGGGGCCACTTTTTCAGAGAGCAATGGATGTTGCTTTTAAGGAATTTATAAATATAATTATGGCTTTCTATCAGGATGATATCATTGCATATTCAAAGAGGGTTAAGGATCATTGTAGGCATGTGGAGAAGATTTTTGGCAAGGCTTTAGAGTTTGGAGTGTCTCTTAATCCAAAGAAGTCTCATTTTTTTTATTTCAAAGGGAAAGTTATTAGGGCATATAGTGTCCAAAGAGGGAGTGAGAATAGATCTAGAGAGGATTAAGGCTATTAATATGTTGACACCTCCCAAGAAAATAAAAGGGGTACATTATTTCTTAGGAAAGATAAATTTTGTAAGAAGGTTCATTATAAATTTTGCATAAATTATAAATCCTATTGCCAAACTACTAAAGAAAGGTGTTAAATATGATTGGAATCAAGAAGCTCAGCAAGCTTTTGAAAAGATTAAGTTGGCCATTCAGGAAGCACCGGTTTCAAAATCTCCTAACTATGAATTGTCATTTTATCTTTTCTCATTTGCTTCATTCCATACCATTTCTATAGTGTTACTACACAAGGACAAAGAGGAATTTGAACATCCAATTGCATTTTTTAGCAAGTCCTTGCAGGCAACTGAATTGAACTATGAAATCATGGAAAATCAAGCTTATGGATTAGTTAAGGAAGTCAAGGATTTTATGCCTTATTTAGTATGTGCTAAGGTGGTTGCATATGTACCTCATGCTTCTATTAAAGATATATTGTCTCAAAATGACGTTACTGGAAAGAGGTACAGGTGGATCAACAGAACATAAGAGTTTGATCTAGAGATCCAAATTAAAAAATTGGTTAGAGGCTTGGGGTTGGTAAAGCTCATGAAGGATACAAATATGGAGCTTACCCAAGTGAACAATGTGAAAACAAATGAAATTCCAACTAGCATTGAGATGCAACCATGGTATACTAATATTTTATATTTTTTAAATAATACTAAGTAACCTGAGGACATGATAGAAGCTCAAAGAATGGATCTCAAACTAAAATCTCAGAAATATGTGTTGATTCAAGGAGATTTGTATTGGAAAAATAGATATGAAGTTCTATTTTTTGTGTGTAGATAAAGCTCAGTCTGAGAAGGCATTAAAAGAAACATATAGTGGTGTTTGTGGAGGCCACTATTCAACAAAGAAAACTACACCTAAGATACTTAGAGTTGGTTATTATTGGCCTTTCTTGTTTAAGGATACTCATTAGTTTGTGCAGAATTGTGAGGCTTGTCAAAGGTTTTCAAAGAAGCTAGTGTATTCAAGGGCTTTTCCTTTGAATCCAATTTTAGTTGAAGTCCCTTTTGCCCAATGGGGCATTGATTTTATTGGTGAATTTTTAGAGAAGTCTAGTGGGGGTCACAGTTGGATCCTTGTTGACATTGACTATTTTACAAAATGGGTTGAGGCAATACCGACCAAGACGGTAATCAGTAAGTTGGTCATTGATTTTTTGATAGATAACATCTTGACCAGATTTTGTGTGCCAAGAAAGCTAGTTATGGATAATGACATGTGCTTTAGGTCTGAGGAATTCAAGGAATTTTGTGATCAGTATGGTATTGTGATTTCATATTCTTCACCATATCATTCACATGCAAATGGATAGGAAAAATCCAGTAACTAGAGCATTCTGAAAATTATCAAAAGAACATTAGAAAAGAATAAAATATCTAAGAATTCAAAGATTAAGTTAGCCTTGTGGGCTGACAGGATAATAGTGAAAAAAGCTATAGGTATTTCCCATTTTGAATTATTTTATAGAACACAAGCTAAATTACCATTCAATAACTTGTTGTCTGTCTACAAATTTATCCAAGATGAGGACATAGAAGTGACAGATCCAATGTAGAATAGGATGTTGCAGTTGCTAGAGTTGGATGAGATCAGAAATGAAGCAAAAATACAAAATCAAAAGATCTAGCAACAGTCCAAGTATTTATTTGAAAAATAAGCACCTGAAAGAAAATTTCATGTGAATGACATGGTGCTCCAGTGGAATGCAAGGTTAGAAGATAAAGGAAAGCATGGAAAATCTAAGTCCTTATGGATAGGACCATTTATTGTACATGATCTACATGGAAAAGATTCTTATTTCTTGCAAAGTCCTACTGGTAAAGTGCAAGATTTGCCTATGCATGGGCAGTTTTTCAAGCCATTTTTCTCATACAATCTCTGATCATGCACAAGGATGTGAATATTTGTATGTATTCCTATTTTTCAAGTTTTTGGGTTTTTACTATGAGGTGTTGGTATGCATCCCAGAGTTTTGGTTTTCTAGTGTTGAACTTGAGTTCAACCTTCCTTAGTTGTAGCCTATGTTAGGACTAAATGATGCTAGTCCTATTTTGAGATATTTTCAGTGTTTCAACTTTCTTCCATGGAAAAAATTTCTATTTGTAGAGGATTATTCTCTTTATCTCATGGAAAAGGACTGCAGAGGGTCATGGAGGTCATTTTTTTCTACTCTTGGGTCGTCTCTATGTTGTTAAAAGGGGTTGGAAATAATCAGTTTGTCCATGGTTCCTTTGCTGGTTTTATTTTTTTTGAAATGGTTTAAGTCCTTTATCCCACATTGACTGTGCGGTGAGGGTACTTATGGTTTTTATATATGAGCCCGCGATGGTGAAGTGTCGAAAGGCACATAGATTTTTGGTCGGCGGTTCAAGGTCAAGTGGTTAAGTGGTAGTTAGTGACAACCAGCTGGCGGGAAGGGAGGCAATTTTGTGGGCCCATATGGAGGTGACATAGCAGAGGGTTCAACATGGTGATAGGTGTCAGCAAAGAACTATGGCGCGATCCTAGTCACGGTAGGTCAAGTCAGATTACACCATCGCGACTGTGTGACATGTGGCAGACTGACGGGTGGTAGGACTAGGTAGGATGGTTAGGTGGCAGAGGTCCCAGTGAATCAGGTGGTGTGACATGGCATAGGTGGAAAGATACATGGTGAGATCGGTAAGGTGGATCAAATAGAAGGGAGATCAGGATCTAGTGGTTATCGCCATCATGTGAAGGAAAGATGTAGAGAATATATGCATTGTGTGATGGTGAAATCTTGCTACACGTCCAGCTTGGTGGTAAGGAGTGTGGGGCCTATGCAGAAAGGTAGGGATAGGTGGTTCTAAGGCCTAATGGGGAGGTTCCATGTGGGGGTCAATTAAAGTTTTTGATTACAGTAACTACAGGTTTTGAAGGGGCCCCGAAACCCTTTAACAAAGCAAAATGAAGAAAGACATTTCAAGTACTAAATGACAACAATCTATCAAAAGAACTGACAAAAACCAAAAAGGGCTAAACCCCAAAACACAAAGTGAAGAGAAAAATTAGAAAAAGTGAGACTCAAAACAAAGAAACATCCAGCAATATGGGCACAAAAAAACCTTCTGACATCAGAATTAGTCCAACATTTTAACAAAATATTTGGCCTCCACCATCTGGTTCTGAATATTCTAAATTGACTCTTTTAGATTGGTGATATCTTTGGCTTGGGAACCAGTTTTATTTCTCATACTCAATCTAGTTCTGGAGCCAGGGCCTAAAAATTGGATATCCTATTTCCCATCTTCATCATCATTAGCTTTGTTAGATTTTTTACCTTCCAGTAGAGCACAAAAGGCTTTCAGATTATTGACTATATTTTTCATACTCACATTATTCATTGTGATCAGCTTCATCATCATGATGTCACTGTTGTTCACTTTCTCTTTGATTGGTTTTATAGTATTATCAATAGCATTAGAAATAATGTCTTCTAAATTAGTTGAATTATCAGTTACCTTCTCAAAAACATTCTTTCCTTTCTGATACTCCTCATCATCATTCCGCATTTTGACGATGGTCTCCTCCAGCAGAGCATTCCTAGCCTCCAAAGCTTTGAGCCTAGTATGCAATTCCTGGATATCTTCTTGAAACCATTTATCAATATTATAGCCATACATGGCTTTTTTTCTCGCAGCTTGCAACACACTAATATTAGTAACTCTTTTGACCTTGAAAGCCTGGTCCCACAAATCTTCCTCTATGCTTCTCTAATTCTGCATTTTCTTTCCCATCTCATCAACATCACCCTTAGGAATCTCAGGAGGAGTAGGATTATCTCATAGTCTACATTATCATTGTGGTATTCCTTATTTAAGTCAATAGTATCATTGTCAACTTGGGTTTCTTCAAGAGGACAATTGAAGTTGACCGAGCTCAAGTAATCTTTCTTACTTGATCCTTGGGTTTTTAAAAGGAGATCAACGACTCACTTTTAAAGTTAGAAAAGATTCAAATCTCGACCGTCAATGCTCTGTTCTATGCCACTTGTAGCCTTTACAATCAGATATTTGAAATTTGAAATTTGAAATTATTTCTCAAGGTTTTTAGCTATGACACTTTCTTTTGGGTTGCAGATGCATTAAATGGTTCGATCTGATCTTTTGGATGAATTTAATGAGGTCGTAGGGTGCCTTAGTGATAGATTGGTTGATATTTTGGGACTCATAATTTTTTTTTTGTGGTGAATTAGGGTTTTGATATGATTTTGCAATATTCTAACCATTGTTGCTTCCCTATCTTTTTCTGCATTAATGTTGGCTTTTATCCCAAGTTGTGGTGGTTGTGTTTTAGGGTTTCCTTTTTCCCTAAGGTGGTCCAAACTCATGGGATCAATTTGGTATATCTAGGGTTTTTGAGTTCATTTGTAAGGATGTGAATTTTATGCCACAAGAAGGCATGTAAGCTCTTCATGTTAAATTAAGACTATCAATGGTCCTTTTGGATCTGATTCTTTATGTATTAGATGTTTTAGTAACGAGATTTATCTGTAACCTCCTGTAATTTGTGAATTTTAATGTATTTCTTTTGGTTTCTTGTTTTCATTTGGGTTTGGTGTTAAGGAAATTTTAATCCATCACTCTGAAAGGAAGAGGGTCTAATTGGTTTAGGGTTTCTTTCATAGATACCTTAAAGAAATTTTAGTGAGTAAATAACCGAAGTAAATTGGATAATTAGATCTTCTTCCATGAAGTGTAAATTGAGTATGTAAGACATAGTCAAGTTCAATGATCAAATTGCAGATTTTACATTGATATATGTTGTTCTTAAGAGTATTTTTATTTAGAGTGACTCCATACCCATTGGATAGGGCACTGGTATGACATGTTAGATTTTTAGTCCTCATCAAATTTAATAAAATCTATTACCATTTACATGTTTTATACTATATCCACCATTCCTTCCGTCTTGTGAAGTTATTGAATATTGAGGGAAAAAGATAGGTAGTGCCCACCCGATTTTGTGGAGCTCAAAGTGCAGAAGGTTTTAGGACCTTGTTCAACGTTATTTCTTCTCCTTGTTGAATCAGTGCATGGGTCTATAGAGGAATATGCCTAAGCCTTAGGTATACAAGGTCAACAAGAAAAGGAACTAACAAGGTGTTTGTCTGATTTCATTCCTAGACCTGAATTAAATCCCTATTATTAGTTCCAATTCTATTTTTTTGCATCACGTGATTTATTTTTACCAATTATTTGCATTCTAGTATATATACAATTGCATTGAATGCTTATATCAGTTTTGTAGATTTCTTATTTTTTCATAATTTTGACATGTGGATAAATAGAGTTATACCAGAGGCATAAGGATTTAAATGCTTTCTATTTTATCAATTTTATTTGTTTTTCATTATTATATTATGGGGCTTATGGTTTTCATGCATCATGTTTCACTTGTGTAATTTAAATGGTTCCATCATGTTTTACTTGTGTAATTCAAATGTTTCCATCATTTTTCTTATTTTTAGGGTTTATTAAAGCCTAGGAGAAAGGATGGTTATTAAGAGATGCTAAACCAAATTATTATGAATTTATTATTGTTATAAATACATGCTGATATAGTTTATGCTATTATGTTTGTCTTATTCTTATTTTATCAGTCATTTGAGTTTGAGTGATCAGATTTATGGGTTTTTTAAATTTATATGTATTGTATACATGATGTGTAAGATTGGTTTAGTTTTGCATTGTATGTTATATCCAAAATTTGTATATATGATTCTTATTTACCATTATGGTTTTATGGTGATATGATCACATGCAAGATGTTTGTATTATATTGAAATGCATTCAAGTATGTTTCGTGATTTGGGATTTGGGACATGCCTATGAGAGAGGATTTGTAAAAAGTTTCATGAATCAATTTCATTGATCTTGTATGTTGTTATAGGTGCATACTGATATGATTCATGTTTGCATGATGTGATTATGCTCTTTTGTTATTTTAAGCATTAGGAGTAGGTTATCTAGGTACATTGTTGAGGAGTGGCTTCTAATGAGGGTGTGGGGCCCTAAAGTGGCCAGTCCAAAGTAACCCATTAGTGGTTGTAATCAAGTGATAACTAAATAAATAAACTTGGGATAACATTAAATAAGATAAATATGGATGCCTCGCCCATGCCTTGAGTGCTAGTATAAAGTAAGGATGAGAATGGGATGATGCCTATCCATCCATGGGACATAGTGAAATAAAATGATTAGACTTATTTGTCTTCACAAAAGGATTGTTTGGTTTCACATGAGTCTCACTTGGGGGTCCGAGGTCCAAAGATACCAATCCAGGATAACTCAAGATGTAAGCTATGTGATGACACTCTTCCTAAATGTATTCTATATTTCCTCCATAGGATTTTTGGTCTCCTCTCGTAATTGGTATTTGGGTTATAAGTAATTTTTATCATTTGTATTACTCTTTTGAATCCTTGTGTGGTCTTTCATATGGTATTTGAATGTCACCCCCTTCCTTGTTTTGGGTTGCTTGTGTGTGTGGGGCCTTGTGTCTATCTCTTCAACATGGTGGGGTGGGCCTCAAGGTTCCATATGGTTGGGTGGTAGTGATTCTTTTTCCATCAAGGTCTAGTGGACTTGTTCGTGAATAAGATAGGTTTTGGTTGTTGCACCTTTGTTATTGCTGCATGAAGGACTTACTGTAATTTTTTACCATGTATCATGTAAATTTGTACTTGAGTATGTATTTGGTTTATCCATGGGGAGGATTGATGTAATCATTTGTATGATGATGTAATCCTGTAATAGTTAGTTGTGATTAGATTTGAGGTATCTTTATTGATCATAATATAAGATTTAATTATGTTGTAAATGGATTAAGTTAAATACCATTATATGTATGTTATCATTTCTTGAGTTTAATGTTGTGGCTATTATGATAGAAAATAATTAGGAACATTTGTTGTTGGTGCTTTAAAAAGAATTTAGAAATAATGATAACATTATGCTTAGTGGAATGCAATTAATTTGGATTTAGTGAATTAGATGGTATGGTAAATATGTTGCTTAAGTAGTGATGTTAGGGAACCTTAGAAGACATGGTTAGAGATAAAAGTTAATCTCATTTAGTGATATTAGTAATATAATGGAGAAATTTTATGTATTTTAATTTTGCATTCGTAGTGGTAAAGAAACCATAATTATAGACTTACAATACACTTTTACTTTGAAAAATAAATTCCTAGTTTAGATGTTGTTCTCATGGGTTCCTTGGCGGGGTGTTATATTACCTTCTTAAGAGAAAAAAGATAAAGAATTAGAGAAATACAAGATATTTAAGGATATGGTTGAGAATGAGGTAGATAGAAGATTCAAATGTTTGGGATCCGATAGAGGAGAAGAATTTAATTTAGATGAATTTAATATTTTTCTATGAGAATCATGGGATTAGGAGACATTTGTCTGCTCCTAGAAAATCACAAAAAAATGGTGTAGTTGAGAGGATAAACAAAACAATATAGGAAGCATCAAGAACCATGATCAAAGAAGAAAATATATGAGAAATATACTCAAAAGAGACAATATTGATTGTAGTATACACTTTGAATAGAGTTTAGATTAGAAAGAATCTTGGGGAAACATCATATGAGGTATGGTATGGAAGAACTCCTATAAAATATTTTAGAGCATTGGAAATGTTACATTAGAAGAGATGAAGAGAATCTAGTAAAATTTGATACCAGAGAAGATGAAGGCATATTTCTTGGGTATTATACAAAGAGTAAATATTATATATGCTATAATAAAAGGTTGAGAAGAATAGTTGAGAGAAAAAATTATAAAAGTTGATGAAGACATTCCAAAGAATACAAAATAGAAGTTGGATGTGAATCAGATGAATGTACCAGAAAAAGGGAAGAAGAGAAGGCTATAGAGAATTGAGAACAAAATGATGAGGAGGTTGCTTTGGTAATCTCTCCTAAGAATCCCAGATTTGTACGGAAGAATTGTTCAAAAAATAAGATAATTGGAGACAAGAACAAAGGAGTGTTGACAAGAAGAAGAGCTGCAAAAGAACACATTAACCTATGCTTAATTTATGAAATTAAACCAAAGACTATAAAAGAGGCCTGCAGCGATAAAAATTAAATGGAGGTTATGAAAGAAGAGTTGGATTAGATTGAGAAGGACATGACTTTTAAATTGGTCCTAAGATCGACATAAAAAATCTAATTGGAACAAAATGGGTATTCTAGAACAAATTGAATGAATATGGAAGCATAATGAAGAATAAAGAGAGACTTGTATGAAATTGATACACACAAGTGGAAGGAATTAATTTTAAGAGACTTATGCCCCTGTGGAAAGAATGATAGTTATTAGAGTTTTTTTATATCTTTTGTGGCACATAAGGACTTCAAAGTATATCAAATGGATGTGAAATCTTCATTCCTGAATGGAGAACTGAAAGAAATGTACATAGAACAATTGGAAGGCTTGAAGTTGTCTAAAGATCTAGACATTGTTTTCAATTTGAAATAGGCACTATATGGATTGAAGCATGCTCCCAAAGATTGGTGAAAGAATTGATAAGTATTTTTTGAGGAAAGGATTTCAAAAAGGTACTGCTACCAGTAAACACTATTTAAAATTGAATCGAATGATATCTTGATTTTGGTCATTTATGTTGATGATATATCTTTGGATCTAAAGATGATATGTGCAATAAATTTTCTGAGGAAGTGCAAAAAGAATTTGAAATGTCCATAATTGGGGAAATTAAATTCTTTTTCGGCTTACAAGTTGATCAGAAAAGTGAAGGTATCTTCATTTCACAATCAAAGTATGTGAAGTAAATGTTGAAAATGTTTGGAATAGAAAATGCTAAACTAGTACTCACACCTATGGTTATTGGCTATGTTGAGAGAATATTGAATCTCCTAAGGCTAATGAAATTAAATGCAGATCAGTGATTGGCAGACTGTTATACCTAATTGCTACCAGACCAAATATCATGCTTGTTATTTGTCTTTTAGCTAGATTTTAGCAAGATCCCAGAGAATCTTATATTGCAGCTATAAAAAATAATTTTCAGATATTTGAAAGAATTGAATATTTTGGAATATGGTACCCCCGTAAATCAGACTTTATCTTGATGGCTTATACAAATGTTGATTGGGATAGATGTGTTGATTAAACGAAGAGTAATAGTTGAAGTTCATTCTTTCATGGTCATAGATTGGTTGTTTGGTCAAGTAAACACATGATTATGTGTCTTTATCTATTGTTGAAGTTGAATAAATTTCTACTACGCATTTCACTTAGATACTGTGGATGAAACATAATTTGAAATTCATTGGAATAATGTTTGATGAACCTATTTATATTAGGTGTGACAATACCATTTCTAAAAACATTTCAAAGAATCCAGTAGTACATTCAAGAATAAAACACATTTCAATCTGGTACCCCTTTTGAGAGAAAAGGTTTTGGAGAATGAGGCAAAGTTTGACTATGTGCCTACAAAAGAACAAATTGATGACATTTTTACCAAGGCACTACCTAAGGATACTTTCAAGTATCTCATAGAAAAATTGGGGGTGATCGCCCCTCCTTTTTAGAGATAAATGCATATGGATGTACATTAGTCTAGTAAGCTTCATGCATTTTTTTGTACGGACTAATGATTTTGGATACCTCTTTAAGGGAGTTGTGTACTATTGTGAGCTTATTTGTATATCTCAAGGGGAGATGAGTATGATGAGTGACCTATTTGCATATTTGTCATTTTCCATTGATGTAAAAGAGGGGGGGTTGTTGGAAAGTTGTTGGTATAATAGAATTATTGGTATCTATCTAGACGTTGTTGTTGGTGTGTTGCCATCAATGAAAAAGGGGGAGATTGTTGTAGAATTGAGCACAATGAGTTGCATGAGCTGTAATTGATGAGTTGGTATGGTTGTCATTGATGTCAACTTACTGTTGTTCTCATTAGTGACTACTTTCTATGAAACAAGTGTTGAGTATATTGCTCTGCATATCCCATATTTTATGAATCTTTTGTTGATATTTTGGTATATTATTGAAGACTATTTGGATATTTTTATTTCAAGGTTTTATGGCTCAAAATGAAGTATAGTAGAATTGGAATTTATCTTTGTATAATTGTGAGAACAAGTATGCGAAACTTGTCTCAAGCCTTCACCAAATGATGAAGATGAAAATGCAAAAAACTAAACTAGAATGATGTGAAAGATCAAATGAAACTAAGATTTATTCACCATTAAACTAGCATGTAATTTATAGATTCAATAATGAATTAAGCATGAAAAACATGAAAATAGACTATGAAACTCTAGAGCAATACTAACATGATAACAATGCATAAAATGAAAGATGATTTTCAAGGAGTGTGGCCTCCTATTTATATATTTTTGGAGGGCTTGGATGAGGTGTATCTTATGTGGCATCCACATAGATTCCACATGGGTTAAAGGAGTGGTCATGTAAGAGGGAGAGTTATGTGAGAAACTCTTGAAAATGATGGCTCAATGACAAGTGTAAGAGGGTGGGAGACCCAAAGTGAGTCACATGTTGAGCATCTTCCAAATAGGAAAGGGGAGACAAGATGTAAGAGAAATGGATTGGGCCATTTTAGCAAAAGGGAATGGACAACTCCCATAGGAGGGGTGCTCACGCATGTGTGAGCACAATTAAGAGATTAATTGTTGTAGGAATTATAAAATTAGTCTAATTAATCTAAGATTAATTAGAGGAGTAGGCTTAGGGGGGATAGATCATAGTGATGGGTATAGATTAGGAATATAGGCTATATTTAGGATTAATCCAAATTAGATTTAGATTAATCATAGCTTAGTAGAATATTAGAATGTGGAGGGAATAAATAAATTAAAATTTATTTAAAGAGGATTCTGTGGATAATCATATATTAAATGTAAATTAAATATATTAGGGAAGGGTATTTAAATTAACTTTAGATACCATAGAATAATGAATTAGATTTAATTAAATAGGTAGGAGAATATAACAAGTAAATTAATTAATTAAAATTAACTATAATGTTATGGGGGAATATAAATTTATTTTAATTTAATTAATAAGAGTGCTAAGGGATGATTTTACACACACACGCGCGCGCGCGCGCGTATGTATACCCACAACTCACTCTCTCATTCATACTTTACTCATCATCTAGCAATTTCAATTGAGCATTCAATAAAGCACAATTTAGTATAATTCTATAATTAAAGTGTAGAATTTTATTTTAGAAATCATGAATTCTTCCATGATGACGGCATGCATTAATATCATTTGAGAAGCATCAATAAATTTGATACTTCAAGTCAAGCATGTCATATTTATGGTAGTGTTTGTGAATTCAAATATTTTCATTATTGTTTTCAGCATCTTCTCTATTTGAGGATAGACTCTCTTATCATCAATCTTTGTTGCAGTGGAGGTGGGAACACCAACACAGTGTTTTGGATTAGGTAGCCATTATAGCACAACCATTTTCCCCCATTTTCATAAGTGCAGGTTCAAGTCAGAGCATAGAGAGTACTACAAGTGTGAAAATAAGACAATGACAAATGATCACAAATTCAAACTAGCAAATCCACCTAGACTAGGAAACCCTCCAACTACGTCTAATTCTTTTTAAGTAAATTTCAGAGAGATGGACATATAGGACCTCCCAATAATGAATCAAAACTTTTGTTGACATAGACACTTTGAGACTTGGGCACCCTCCAACCCTATCTGACATTTTTAGCTTTAGTTTGTAGCTACATATTCCTCTCTATTTTCTCTTTCCAATTCTAAGCTATTGTCTTGTTTTTTTAATTTTGAATTTCATAGCTTATGCTAAAAACATTTCATTTTCATGTCATTTACCCTAATTCCCAAACATACAATTGATAGTCACAAATCCATTGCAATATACAAAGGGAATTTAAAACCCACAAATGCTCAACTTTCCTAATATTAGGGCTATAGTTGATCCTATTTATGATTTTCAATGATATGCAATAGAAAATTAAGATATTATTTTACATTCCTAGACTAGGATCTTATTTCCACCCATATCAAAGAGTAATAGAGCACTTTATTCTAAAGGGAAAGGGTGATATAAGTGAAAACTTTGACATAAATATAATTTGCACAAAACTTAAAGGATGAAAAAAGATGAACACATGAAACATTATACATATAAATCTTAGAAAATCTCAATTGTAGAAAATATATCATAAAACAACCCTAAGTTTAAAAAAAACATAAGAAGGTGTAAGATATGTTAAGTTAACTAAAATAAAAAGAAATAGAAAATGACCTTTTTAAAATTCTAGATCATCAAATTAGACGTGACAATCAAATGACAGTTATAACTAAGAGTTAAGAGATGAGATAGTGAATTAGAAATAGACATGTACTTTCTTCAGAACAAAAAGAGTTTGGATTGCTTCCCTCTACATGCAACTAAGTGACATTAGATTACAAATTATTCTTTGTAGTTCAAGTGAAGCTCTGGTATTAGATGAAACTCCATATTGCTCTAGAAAACTAAAAAAGTCCAATTTGATTGATGTGAAATCAATCTAGTTTAATTCATCCTATGTAAATAAACTTAATGCGCTGGAATAACAAGTATTGTGAAGTTAGTTTGTAAAATCATGAAATTTGGTTCACTTGACTTTTATATATTTGTAAGTATAGTAAAGAACTTGCATCACAAGGACCTTTGAGGAACATTCTAATTCAGGGCCATGTTCCCTGTGGTCAAACCTCTAGGGAAGCCATTTCATAACAATTAAACTATGTAACAAGCACTTATACAATCTCAAACATTATCTTCTTACTTATGAACTCTATATAAGTGAACAAATCACCACAGTTCCAAAACACTTGAATAATGATCATGCAATTAATAAGTGATAGTTCTAGATTTGAGATAATGCTCTCTAGGTTAATTAAAAATAAATTAAGGTTTATTGTTTTATACAATGTTGTAGAATATGATTTGAAATCTTTTATCCTTCAAGTTGACATACAACTGATTGAGACACAATTTTATTTTTTCAAACTCAAAGTTAGTTGAGTTGAGTGACATAGACTTAATTTAAATTTTTTCTTTTGAAAAAGTAGGAGTTAATTGCATTACATGAATATCAGAATTTCAAACATCCTAGACTAATGGGTAAAATAAGGATCAATGCATAACATATGTGAAAACAAAATCAAAGTAGATTCAAATAAATATGCAAATTCTAATTAAAAAACCCAACTACATACCATTGCAAAAATAAAAAAAATAGAACACAACCAATAGCAGCCCAATGAAATAAACAAGATAAGCCTAAGATAAACCCAAGCTACCATAACAGTAGACCGAAGCTTCTACATAACTCACAAATTATTTTGAGAGGCTCCCATAACTTGATCAATAGATTTTGATAGTTACATTAATGATCTGTAAGTGATGGGTCTTATTCATTGTTGATCACAAATTTTAGTCACAATGACAACTCTCTTTCAGAGCTAACAAACTCCATTAAGAAGCCTGATGGTACCTTGGTAGAATACAAGCATTGCCAACTCTTGCATGCACGCAATTTGTTGCATTACCATGCTAACCACAGATTAATTATTACAGTGACAGACATCAGTAAATTATTAGTGATCACTTTACAAGAAATCTTGATGGGTTGCTATCATCAATTCCCAAGAATAGGTTGGAGGTAAGTTAATGTCCCGTCTTGTAATTATTCATTTAGATAATCTACACACACAGTTCAGTGGCAGAGGTCCAGAGACTAGGCTGTCGTTTACATAAGAACTTCAAACCATTAATGATTGCCATAACATGAATGGAGGAGCAGATGACAGTATGTCTTGATCTCATTCTTCATGATTATGTTAACATGCCTGTCCGAACCATAACACTGGCAATTCAGATCCATACTTTGCGAGACAGCTTAGGTGGTTGTCCTCTACGGACCCATTTGCAAGAAAAACAATCATATTCCCTTGAAATATCTCTGACCATATAAAATCTCTGCTACCCAAATCTCAATGAAAAGGAATTTCACACAAAACTGTTTATCTTATGGGCTTCAAAATTTCCACTGTGTAGAGCATTCTTCGTTTGTTGTTATGTGTGTACTTTGTGGGCTTTTCATTAAAACAAAGCTGCCACATATTTGTACTCTCATTTCAGAGTGTCTGTAATTTTGTCTCTGCATGAATTTTCACATGATGGGCTGCCATCTCTTCATGCAAATGCAAGCTCAATGATGTGAGATGTTATTCTCAAATTCAATTCCTTACAAGAAGCACATGAGATTAATTGCAGATGGGCAGTTTTCATTCTGATCAAATTATAGAGCTCGTTGACATTTTATTCATAAGATTTAAGATTTGGGTTCCTTTCATTACTGATCATGAATGTAAACAGATCTAAACTACTTGGGTTTCAAGCTTTCCGTATGTTGCAGCATGATCTTAACAGCTTGATGTGAAAGCAGATTGCACCCCATTCAAAACGTGATTTTGCACAGTTTTCTCTTTCAAGAACTATCATTTCATTTCAGACAGGAACATGATTGGTCTTATGTTGCAGAAGAAGTACAATTATCATCCCACATGAAGAAAGTGTGGCTATCCAAGTAGAGTTTGCAAGTTAATCAGTTGCCCACTTGAGCTAATAATTCTGAATTTTCATGTCAACTCAAAGATCAATTGGGCCTTTGATAGTAAAAACTTGTCTCAAATTGGACATGTTTTACGATGCAAAAGCTTTTTCTTTGTGTACTTTTCTTAAATAGTGTTTTATGTTCTATGTTTACTATGTTCTTTTATCTCTTTCTGTTTATCCTTATCTGGTTTGAGCAAGCACCTTGCTTTGTATAGTCACATTACTGACATAGTTATACTCTATCACTTTTTCTATGGATTTGATTGAGGTATGGTACATGCTGGGAGTGTTTTCTGATGTGAAGGTGTTTTGTGGATGAAATGTTGGGAGGCGTGGTGTATTTTGAGAGTTATGTTTCTACTCAATCTGAAGAATTCATATATTTATGAGTAGTTAAAAAGTAAATCTAGAACAAATTAGGAAATCAACAGGTAAGATAATAGATTTTGTTAATTTATAATGAATTATATAATTATTTTAAAAAAAATAGAAAGTTTGAGGGTAATATATTTAGACTTCCACTAAATTATAATAGGGTTAAGTTTAATATTGCATTATTTATGGTTAGATTAATAAATCACATTGTTATGGTTGATATACTTTTTTTAATATATATTTTATGGATTAAGTTTGTGTATAAGGTCAAGTACTCAAGTGTTCAAGGGATAGTGAAATATATATGAAGGAATTATTATTTAAGTATTGAACTTTTGAAATACAATGCATTATATTGCTGATTTTCAAAATAGTCTTAATTTCTAGAGATAGATGAATTGATCATCAAGTCACCTTCACATCCTGAAATCTACAAATTATGTGTCATGTGATAAGTAGGAGGTATTTTTCACACCAAGGCAAATTGTGATATTGCTATCAAGATTCAACTGTGTAATTTTTGAGTCAGACTCATTGACCATGTTTCTTAAGTAGAGATCCACAAGAACCCATCTCCCATGACAGTGAATGCAACACTTAGCACTCATTGCATCTAGGTGATGTTCATAGAGGTGAAACATTGGACCAACTCGGGAGGTCACTTATCCTAGTACTACTTTAAATCAAGCATGCTAACCATGGAGTTTCATCCAAGGTTAAGATCACTTAGCTTGCAACCCCATTTGCAAAAGCTTCATAAAGTGTTGTGCCTTATGAACCATGCAATCTAGAGCCCCTTTCGCTCATCAATTCATAAGTAGGAGGTATTTTGCATAGCAAATCAAATTGTGATATTGCTATCAGGATTCAACTATTTAGTTTTCAAGTCAAACTCATTGACCCGCGTCTCATGAATTAGGGACAATGAGTTTGACTCAAAAACAACACAATTGAATCCTCGTAGCAATATCACTATGTGTCATGTGTTGAATTTTTTCAACATATGTTAACTTACAATTATATATATGATTAGGTTTCAAAAGTGGAAATATAGTAAATAAAAATGCAAGGCTTCATTTCAAATATCCATGGTCAATGAAGATTTTAGTAGGAGGGAGCTCCTTTGAGTATACTCTTTTGGTGAAAAAACCATTGTAATGTATAATTTTTTGGGTATATCTAGATGTTAGGACGATTTCTATCAACATCAAACCTAGAAGTAATATCCCGACATTATATATTTCAGTATACTAAACTTTCATCCACCAATGGATAGGGTCATTCGATAAAAGTAATAGTGAAGTATATGAAGCACCTAAAACACCATTTGGGAAAAGAAAGAATTAACAAAATATTATAAAAAAAAATTAAAAACTAATATGAATTAATGACTCATTATGTTAATGATGTAGGAGCATCTAATGGTGTAAAGGTGATCTCATATCACCTAAAAAATTATATCTTCCTCCTATTTTGTACGTTTCTAAATAATTATTTTGGAGTCCATGATGAAACTTATAAAATGTAGGAGAGTTAAAAGTTTTAAATGGAAAAAAGTTATCACCTATTATTTTTAGTAAGTCAATCAATATAGGCGCTTATGGGCATGAAACTTGACCCTAAGGAGTGGAATTGAAAAATAAAATGACTGGTGAAAGAATCATCTGAATATCTCATACTGTTTAGGGGATACTAAAGTTTCCATCTTGGAGAAATTATTTCTATAAAGTTAAAACTAAAATTTTAAGATCTTAGAAGTTCATAAAAGCTCCAAAAATTAATAAAATAATCTTAAAATCATTTTGGCAATGTAGATCACTTTGTAAGATATTCAGTAATATATTATAATGTCAAAATGGACATCTGAGTCAAAAGTTACAGCTCTTGGATGTTGTACTACCAAATTTCATGTTTCAAACACAAAATCTCTAGGTCGTAAAATAGATGACTATACATCTAGTACAAAAAATTGGGGGAACATTCAAAGGGAGTTATTGGCTCCAATAGGGTGAATACACATTATATAAGATATCTCCATCAATCTAAATTGTGGCTTTGAATATAGATATTTCTTATAGAGTTAATTTCTTTGTAATGTTTCAAGCTTATGTGTTATAGCATTGTAATTTTTGAATCTGTAAGTTTACTTTATTAAAGAAATTAGAAAAGAGTTAGTAGTCTTCTTTCATAAATTATGTGTTAATATATGTTGTTTTATTTGTGAGTGTTGCGTAAAGTAGCCCTTTATCCATTAACAAGGTTGAATGCATGTGTGACTAACAATGAGAGTGTGTTGACCCACTTAGCCTTAGAATATATGTATTGTATAATATTACATTGCAATGCTAATTTTAAATTTCCTATCCTTAGTGTATTGCAAGTTTCCCTTATTCATGTAACTAATGCTTGGACCATTCAACCATAGCTTATCTAGTCACTTTCTAAGTTACATGTTTTCTATGTCTCTTCATCTTTATCATTTGGCGTATATTCTATTTTCCCTCTCTTACATCATCTTATCCTCTCTAATAATGAAACTATATAGATAATTCATAATCATCAACCTAAGTTAAGATTTTTATACCAACATAATAAAATCCTTTTTTCTCCTAACACTTGTCTACTTTTGTAAGCCACTCAAATGGATAATGATTGTCCTCACCACTATTGAATGTTCAATACAACTGAGAGGGGGTGAATTAGTTTTCCACAAGAATTTAATAATTTTAAAGCTTAAATTAGTTCCTCTAGACTACTAATTTAAACCTTTAATAATTAAAATATATAAACATGAAAAGCATATCAACCATCAAACACACAAAACACAAGATTTACATGGAAACCCCTATTAAGGGAAAAAAACACATAGAAGATTATTCTCAAATATAAAACATCTATTAGGGTGATACTAGTTAAGGTGAATTTTACAAAGAAAGACTCTCTACCAGAGGCTCACTACTAAAACTTGGCTTATTGCTTAAAGACAGAAGAATCACTACTAGAGGGATCACTTCTTAGATGAAGAAGGATAAAAGAGAATAGATTTGCTACTCATGCACAATCGCAACTCAGCTGAATGATCTATAGATACCTTCGGCTCACTACTTCAAATAGCTAGTGTATGTATGAATTTGGGTCTTTGTTCCTATAGCTGCAAAAACACACACTTCAATGAGTCTTTACGTGGTTAGCGGGTTAGAAAACATGAAATCAAAATGTAGTAAACAACTACACTAACCGACACTGACCCATTGCCTTCTAGTAGGTAGGAGTATAAACTTTGCTCTCAGGTCATCACAAATTCCACTAACTACACACTGTTCTAAATGAAGGATTTGAAATCTAAATGATTGAATCTATATGATATGCAAAATGCATTTTGTGGTTAATCCAAAGCTAATTAGAGATTTTTTTTAAAGCACCAAATCAAAATGTGAAAGATTTATTTTAATAACATCAAATCGAAATATGCTCTAAATTATCAAGTTTGCATGCTTAAACAAATTAAACAAAGCTAAATAAATAAAAGCTAAAATGAAAAATACTTGAATGCTTGAAAATAAAATGCAGTATAATAACGATAGAAAAAGTTAGGATCATTTGTGATGGAAATGAGACTCTCATTTATAGAAATCTCCCTCGAATCGACGGTCGAGATCGAAAGAAAAGTGTGGCTTAGCTTTGATTTGAGGAAGCACAATCCATGTGCAAGCAATTTGATTGGTTGAAAGATTTAGTCTTTTTGGAAAATTAAAAAATCATTTTTCAGTTCCCAACTTTGTTTCCAAAATGATAAATAGATAAGATTAAGTTAACTGAATAAAACAAATTTGTTTCCAAAATGATAAATAGATAAGATTAAGTTAACTGAATAAAACACATTTGTTTCCAATTTAATAATCAGTTAACTAAAATTAATGACATCATATGCATTCTTAAAGATTTAATTGATTTTAAACATATATTTGTTTTTATTAATTAATTTAAATCCCTTTTTTTATTTAATTGACAAATTTGTCATTTTTTAAAAATTAATATATCAGAATATCAATTAAATAAATAACATAAGGTTTATTTTCCAATGTATTTCATTTTAGGAATTGATTAATTAATCAAGTGCGATGATTGATTAGGACCTAGGGTTTAGGTCAGATCAGTTTGAATTTGATAGATTGAGGAATTGCCTGTTTGATTTAGGACTTAGGGTTTATCAAGATTAGGGTTTCTTGATTAATTGTTGAGATTAGGCATCTAGGGTTTAGATGACCATTTTTATGTGATTACATTTGCCCCTCTTTGAATTGATGTGCGATCAATGCATTGATTCAAAGAAATGATAGCGAGAAGAACTAGAATAGGTTGATTTGAAGCAATGAAACCACTCTTTTGAAGAAGACCGACTTCAAGATTGATTAGATGAAGATCAATCAAAAGATATAAAAATGAATGCTCAGTTTGATTTGAAGCGATAAAACTAAACATCTATCAAGAACTCTTAAACCTTTTGATTGGTTTGAATGGATAACCAGTTTGATTTGAAGCGATGAAACTGATTACGTTTAAGAGATTTGATTAGCAAGGAAATTGACTTGGTTTGAAGTGATGAATCCAATTTGATCAATGTATCTAGTTTCAATAACGAATAGCCCATATAAGACCGATCTTGTCTAGTTTTGAATATATTGATCACTGTATAAGACCATTGATTAGATTGCCTTTGATTTAAGGTGATCTCAACTTGATTTGATGTGATGAAGCTGAGATGCCCCAAGTGATGGGGTTTTTGATTGAGGATCTGATCATTGGAATGTTGATGTCCTGATCCTACCCCCTCGGGAGTGACATCAAAATATGTCTGGGTGCCCCAGTGATGAGAAGTAATTCGATTGATAACATTATGCAAGAAGAAGTTGATCTGATTAGAAAGAGGTCCCAAGTGGTTAGGAGAAAAGATGTACTTGATGAGAGGTCTTGGTTGACCAAGATTGACCAAAATTATGATACATGGATTGACTAGAAGAAAAGTGTGAGAGATTTCTATTGGTTTGGATTCTAGAAGATTGATTATGCAAGCGGTCAGCTGCAGTTAACTGAAAAAGTCAAACATCAAAAATGACAAGCAAGATGGTTTCAGATTTCAATTTCGATCCTAAAAATCAAATCAGGGTAGTTGAATTAGCGAGGGGGTCTCATGTTCATGCACAACTAACCACTTGATGAAATGAAGATTGATCAATATGAACCTTAGATCCTTCACATTGGAGAGAGATGTCGATATTATGCAGATTTAAACACCATGCAGATGCAGATGGAGATGAAAGACTAACATGAATGCAACCTAAGGTGTAGTCACTAAACCTTTAGCATTGAAAATTTTTATCATCAAGCATTTTTGGAACATCAGAGTCAATACAATCCTTACTAGTGCCACTGCGACCATAAGAATATGAATATAACTTTCATTGGATAAGATATGAGAAACTAACGTAAGCATTAGGGCACAAAAGTCGAGATGACCTGAACATTGTTTCTAGTTGATGCTGCAAGATTAAACCAGTATTAAGGAATTCAAAACCAAGATAACCATGAGTTTGATCTTGCGTAAACAAGCATAGAAATAACAATCAAGTAGATAGTTCTGACCTCACCTTGACATACTAATAAAAAGGATCGAGGAATGTGAGGCTTTTATGCCTTAATGTAGGAGATCTTATCACATACACCCTATTTATTTGACATTGTAGGATCATCAGGACCACACCAATAAGCAGTAGACAAAGAAAAGATTAACAAAAAATCAATGAAAATAGACAACATACAAAGAGAAGTTCAGCATACTTCATCCAGTTTCAAATTTTTCAGATGTCTACATGTATGAGGTGTTGAAAAACACCATTGTGCTTGTGAGTGTGATGTATTTGAGTGCTATCAATCTATTTTTTATGTTTTCGGTATCCAGTGTGTGTTAAGAAACACAAATGCGTCCAAAGATAGTGTTAAGAAACACTTTTAATTAGGGTGTTGAGAAACACCTGTTACGTCAGTAGCGAGATGTCCTTCAGAAATGACTCTGTTGTAAGCCAAAGATACGATATGATTGGGGACCCATTCCCCTAGTAGAAAACAATGATGACTGACTTGAATCATACTACAAGGATAAACCTGATTTGATTGACCCCAGGTTATGACTCTAGATCAGTTTCAATCCAGGAGGGTTCTCAGAAGAACTAGAGTGTCATTAAAGTGACTAAAAGGTATGTACAAACTGAAGCAAGGGATTCCCAAGACTGTGCATTGATAGATGGAGCGCAGAGTAAAAGAGGCGCCTATTTACTAGGTTTTCACCTACTTGGCAGAGATTCTATTTTTTCTACCATGGGACTTGTTTACCAAGTTTTCACCAAGGCACTTTTTCTTCTTTTTCAATTTTTTTGTATTTTCTCATTTTTTATATTTTTTTGATTGATGCATCAAGGAACCTATTGCTAGGTTTTCACCAAGATTATCATTTTTTCATGAATTTTTCCAATTTTTAGATTTTTTAGAGATTGCTCATTCTTAAGAAAGATCACATTGGTTTGCCTCGAATGTCTAGCAAGGTGTAGATCATGATAAATAGATTATAAAGTTGATAGATGAGATAAACATATAGTTATGGATGAAGAGGGTGAATGCGACCCTCAAGGATAGTCTCCTCAAGATTACCCAATCTAGGGAAAAAATAATACTGAAATGTAGGCTCACGGAGCGGTGTTGAATAGTGATGGAGCCTTAATTTTTCAGCCTCCATTTGACCATTCTCTCATTTGTTTGATTTGAGTTAACACAAAAGATCAATGTCTTCACAGATTTATTCTCTTCAAACTAGTATTAAGATAGACATGATTCACAATATAGAAGAGAATGATTACAAAACCTATCTTTATCACAGAAGCAACAACGTCAAACAGAGTGCATACATATTGGAATAATTTCAATGATATAGAATGATTTTGTGAAGTATATATTGTGTTTCCATTTACTCTGAGGAATGTCAAATGAAGAAAAACACTTGATGAACACAACACATCAGATTGAAAGCAAAAAAGAAAAAGGAGTTATCGGGAGTTAGCATTCAAGCTTGGAATTAGGATGTTGGGACTCTGTAATCGCACTAGGACTTTCCCACAGGTACCGTGCTTGAAGATTATCTGGACATGTCACTACCATGTCAGGTATCAAGTGCCCGGAGAGATATAAATTAATTGCAAAGACAATAAACTTTCCAAACACACAAAGAAAGATATAGGAAGCAAATGAAATGAAATGGATTCAGATATGCCATGTGTGTGTTTGAATATCGAACAAGACAAATATGTATCAAAATCATGTATGCACGGGTTAGACAAAGTCGCGTAGGAGGACAAAAGTTGAAAGTCTTAGAACACACATCTTCAAGTATTCTGCAAGGATAACTACACAGAATGAGTTAAGGTGTTTGGGGTGTTATACAGAGAAAACGATAAAGTTCAAACATATTTATCAAGATATGGTAAATGGCATTTGTGTCCATAAAAATGAAGATGTACAGATGCCACGATAAACATAGGTATTGTGGCAACATCGATATAAAGGAAAATCGAATTATCATTGGGTTGAATAAGTAATTTGACAAATCACCGTGTGACTCAGCACAAAGTCAATTCAAATGATATATGACAATCTTTGGAGACTTACGATTATTGAAATATATTACAATAAGCATTTCAGATATCGCATGCTATAACTATTATTAAAAGAAAGTTAATTTAAGGATAATTTGTTAGAGACATGAAGCGGTGTGATTGAGAATTATGACTTTTAAATTTTGAAAGGTCATATGCTCTTATATGTATAATATAAATAGTGGAAGACTTATTTTCAAAAAGGGAGATCGAAAAGAAGCATTATAATTAGAAGAATATTTGTATGGAGGGATAAGGAGTAAAAATATGACTTTGTAATATAAATTCAATTATTTTATTTTAATAATAAAATAAAATGTCCTTTGTTTATTAGTAAAGGTGTGGAGAATTAAACTGTAGGTGAACCGTCCTTTATAATTATTTTTTGAATATTATATACAATTTAAATATCAGATAAGTGGACACGGTCAATTAGCATCTTAAACTCGATCATCACAGATATCGTGAAATATTTAATTGTTTCTGAATTTATGTCCAGTTTGTCTCCGAGGAGTTAAAGTTCAATCTGGACTAATTTAAGATTGCATAAATATTTGATCTGTCGCATCTTGATTATTTAATTGATTGGCAGTATAAGTGCGTAGAACATTATAAATTT
>MU224436.1:273412-342940 GCA_018584345.1 Thuja plicata
CTTTCACTTCTTCTTCACATAGACTCTTGATGAATGAACCAACTCTGATAATCTGCTCTGTACATCTTTCTTATCTTTTCGTATCATTAACACTTAGCGTGTCACCTTTGACTTTCTATAAGTATCTTCCTCATAGTATGAAATCATGGGACCTATAAGACAACTCTTCATAACATCCTTTTCGGTTCTACTAAGCACGCAAGCATTATTATAACCACACAAGTATAAACCAAATAGACGCGATGCTTCACTAAGTCAGCCTCACCAATTTAACTCTAAATTTTCAATCTTCTTGAAACATGTTTGGTGCCTTTGGATTAATATCGTCAACTCATAACTAATCATGAATATACACATGCATATACAGAAGATAGGTGCAACTCAAGAAACACATGATATACATCGGCCCTAAACCGTTACACTTCCAGAACTGTACTGCCAATAATAGAATTACATAACTTTACTGAAACATCATATCTGGGTCTATGTGTATGAACATAACATAATAAAAATGTCAAAAACATGTATCTATCCACACAAGTCTTTATATCATCATTCTGATAAGTACATACAAAATTACTACTGTGTATTATATTTTGTCATCAATGACAAACATACAATCAATGAACTACTCAAAATCAAATCTCCAACATAGGATCGGTTTAGGGTTGATCAGAATTAATTGGGAAAATGATTGATTTTACAAAGAGAGTCAAAATATTAGTAAATAATTGAACAATTTTTCAATATTCAATCATTGACAAAAGACACAATGTCGTCATATAATAAAGATCATATGCATAATATAGAGGAATAATCAGATCGCAAAACAATATTTCAATTGTAATGCTAAAAGTGTTAAAACACATAGACTAGTAGGCTCGAACCATTTTTGGGTCTCTACATTTTTCCCCTCTTTGATACAATGTAATTTCTTTTATCTTACGGAGGTGCATGCTGTTCATGTTTTTCAGTGCTTCTATCAATGGATCTCCCTCTGATGTTGCAAGCTGATACACTCTAGACCCATATGCTGCTATGAATATATAGGAACCTTCCCACTTTGCTTCAAATTTCCCAGGATTTTCTTTGTGTGGCTGGGTTTTGTTATTCATTTTCAGGACCAAGTCCCGAATCTCAAAATGGCGGGCTCAGACTTTCTTGTTGTAGCACCATTTGAGACGGTTTTGATATCCTCTCAAGTGGACCAAGGGGGTTTGTCTCTGCTCATCTAGCAATTCAAGCTCATGCAACCTAGAAAATTTGTACTACTCATCATCAACAATGCCTTGCAAAGATAATCTTAGTGATGGAATTTCAACCTCAAGAGGTAAGATGGCCTCAGTGCCATAGACAAGAGAGTATGGAGTAGCACTAGTGGGGGTGAAAATGTTTGTTCTATAGGCCTAAAGAGCTAGATTGAGTTGCAGGTGCCAATCTCAGCCAACATCATTGACAGTCTTTTGAAGGATTTTGATTATTGTTTTATTAGACACCTTTGCTTGACCATTGCCTTGTGGAAAGTAAATGCTAGAAAATCCATGACAAATTTTGAATTTCTCACAAAGCTTTGTAACATCTTTATTTTGGAATGGGCTACCATGATCAGTAATTATAGCCAAAGGAACTCCATAGTGGAAAATGATATAATTTGGGATGAATTTTGAAACTTGCTTGTTGGTGATATATGTCATAGGGATAGCCTCCACCCATTTGGTAAAATACTCGGTGGCCATTATGATATACTTGTGGCCATCAGAAGACAGAGGTGTAATCTTCCCTACAAGATCAAATTCCCATTGAGAAAAGGGCCATGGAGAAACCACTAGCTGTAGATCATGCGCCGGAGCATGAATCATATTGCCATGGATCTGACATTTGTAACATTTCTTAGCAAACTTGTGTGCATATTTCTCCATGGTGGGCCAATAATATCCAGCTCTTACCAGCTTCATAGCAAGACTTAAAGCATTGAAATGTCCTCTAGAAATACCATCATGGACCTCATATAAAGAAGCATCCACCTCTCATAAATCAAGTCATCTGAGGATGGTTTGGTCACAGGCTCTCCTATAGAGGTTATCTCCAACGATGACATAACAGGAGGCTTGACGGATAAGGGCTCAACATTTGTTTTGAGATAGGGTAGAAGGTAGGATTTGGGCATGTAGGCAATCATAAACATCTTGGTACCAAGGGGAATTGGGACCAACAATATTACACACAAGCTCAGATTGGAGAATATTAAATGCAGGAAGCAACAACTGCTCAATGATAAATTCACATCTTTCTTCATTATTTGGCATGTCGATCATAGAATAAATAGTGGCCATAGCATCTACCTATTTATTGTGTACCTAAGGAAGTTCTCATAAGCTAATTGTGACAAATTGATGCTTTAGAAAATCAGCTAACTGTTTGTAAGGTACTAACTTTTCATCCTTTGTTTCATATTCATTACTTACTTATTCAATGACTAATTGGGAATCACCATACACTTTGAGATGCTGGATTTTACATTGAATAGAAAGATTGACTCCAGTGACAAGGGCTTCATATTCGGCGATATTTTTGGTGCATGCAAATGAAATTCTATAGGATTTGGGTATTACATCGCCTTGTGGGGTGACAACATGATGCTACCCCTGATCCATGTCTAGTGTGTGAGCCATCAAAATAGATTTTCCATTCATTAGAGTTGGTGAATGTGAAAATAGGCTCATATAGAAATTCAAAAAGAAATGGGTGATCATCAGGAACTGGTGCGTCTGTGAGCTGATCTTCTATCACCTGGCCTTTAAATGCTTTTGGTCTACATACTCTATGTTAAACTCACTCAGGAGAATGATCCATTTGGCTAGGTAGCCTGTGAGAGCTGCTTTGCCTAAAAGATACTTCAATGAGTCAATTCAGGACACAAGTATAGTTTTTTATGTAGCATATAATGTCTTAGTTTCTTTGTTGCAAAAAACATAGCAAGATAGGATTGTTCAATGAGTGAATAATTAAATTCATATCCAACCATGTTCTGCCTATATAATAGATAGCTCTTTCTCTTCCTTGTTCATCATGTTGTGTGAGAAGAGCACCCAATGTGGTTTCTACAACAAAAATATATAAGATGAATGGCTTTCCTGGAATGGGAGGCATAAAAATTGGGTGATGTAATAGATATTCTTTCAATTGTTGGAAAGAGTGCTCACATTTTTAATTCTAGTGAAAAGTTACACCTTTATGCAGAAGATTTTGAAAGGATTGGCACTTATCTATGAGTTGTGCAATGAACTGATGGATGGACTATAATTTCCCTTGTAGACTTCTTAGCTTCTTTAGAGTATTTGGCGAAGGAATTTCTAAAATAGCTTGCACCTTTTTAGGATCCACTTCAATACATTGTTGATAAATAATATACCCTAGTAGTTTTCCTGAAACCACTCCAAAGACACACTTTTTGGGATTTAAGCGAAGCTTATATCCTTCCATTCTCTCAAATATTTTGGCCAGAATGCTTAAATGATCTTTTCTGGTAGTAGACTTGCAGAGTAGGTCATCAACATAATCTTCCATCAAGATGTGCAAGAAGTCATGAAATATTGTGGTCATTGCTTGTTTATATGTTGCTCCGACGTTCTTGAGGCTGAAGGGCATGACATTGAAACAATAACTTCCCCAAGGACATGTGAAATATGTCTTTGGTTGATCTTCAGGAGCGATCCAAATTTGATTGTAACTAGAGAAACCATCCATCAGTGACATCATCTCTTATCCTTTAGTCATGTTGACAATGATGTCGATGTTAGGCAAAGGAAAATCATCTTTAGGGCATGCCTTATTTAGATCATGGACATCAGTACATATCTGTATGCCCCCAGTGTGCTTATTGATAGGTATCAGATTGGAAATCCATTCTATGTAATCTATGGGTCTGATAAAACCAACATCCAATAACCTCTTCATTTCTACTTTTACCAGTAGAGCTATTTGGGGATGCATTTTCCTTAGTTTCTATTTGATGGGATTCACACCTGGCTTCAAAGGGAGCTGGTGAAGAACTAATTCAGGATCCAGACCAGACATATCAGTGTAGGACCAGGCAAAATTAATCTGGCACTCAAGAAAGAATCTGACAAATTGATCCTTCTCTTTTGGTGATAGTGATGCTGCAAAGTGTATGATTTTGGGGTTGTTTGGCATTCCCAAGTTGATTTCCCTAGTCATTTCAATGAGCAATGTTGACTTCTCCTTTAGAGGGGGTATGTCCAATCTTCCATCCTTGGGTGCCTCAAAGAGGTTTTCACCCTCGGATATGTCCTTTATTTTTAATTTTATATAGTCAACTGGTGCCTTTTGGTTTTAACCAGAGGACCTATTCTTTTCACGTTGGGTTACCCAAATGTTGGACGAGAAAAAGGCATAAGAAGCATATCTAGGTAACCACAAACCATAAAAAATATGCTAACCTATCTAATCTAACATTAGATCCATTGAAACAGGAATTCACAAAAAATATGCAACAAAAACATAAGAACTCTCTTCAAGTGATGCTCAAATAATCTCCTTTCTTCTCCATAGAGTAGATTTGATGTTGCTCTTTGACAATAACACAGTTGCACAAATAATTTGAAAGCACAAATTGATAGTGAGAATACTAGGAGATAGTGGTTCAAACTTGAATGAAAGGAATGCATCTCAATTTATATAAAATGAGAAGAAATTAGGTGAATTAGAATGCATAAATTCAATGCATAATGGAGGGAAAAGAAGGTAGGAAATTGGAAGCATGATTAGGGGGAAATTGAATAAGGAGATATTGAGAATATCATGGAGAACCTTAATAGGGATGTGAATTACAATTAAGGGTTATGACAAATTAGGTGGGATTAGGAGGATTTTAATTGAATAATTAAATCAATATTCCTCACAAATCAATAATTAGTATTTATGAAATTATAAAACCTTATAAATTAGAATTAGCCAATTAATTAATTAAAAATTAATCAATTGTGAAGACTTAGGATAAGAATGAATAAATATGATTTATTCATAAATAATAGGGACAAACCTTAGGTTATTCATCCCAAGAGGATAGATTAGTGAATTATCAATCAAATTGAAGGTATTAATGTACAATTGAATTGAATTGCATAATATTAATAGAATTAGGATAGGTTTGAGGCATTGATGAACTTTGACTATGTGCCCAAATAATAATGTTTGAAAATTATTGAATAGTGTCAATGAACTTTGATGGCACCAGAGGATTAAAATAGGAATGGGGAAACATCGATGAACTTAGAGAATGTTCACGAAATAATGATGATCAGAAATAGCATTGATGAACTTGGTCAACACTATTGAATTGATAATGATAGATTGATAATGATAACACTGATGAACTTTGACGATGTTATCAAATAGGTGGTAAAAGGATACGAAGCATTGATGAAATTTGAAAATGCCCCTAGAATGATAACAATATTGATTGAATTTAGAAAAGGGTTTGATCGATTTGAAAATTGAGTTAATTAGGCATTGATGATCTTGGACAATGCCCCAGAATGGTTGGAATGAGTCCAAACAATTCTAAAATGATTAGGAAGAGAAAAGAATAGATTTGAATTGATTTAGGATTATTTTAAATGGTTTAGGATAGAATAGGATCAGTTTAGGATCAAATAGGATCGGTATAGGATTGAATAGGATCGGTTTAGGGTTGATCAGAATTAATCGGGAAAATGAACGATTTGATAAAGAGAGTTGAAATATTAGTAAATAATTGAACAATTTTGCAATAGTCAATCATCGATGAAAGAAACAATGTCGTTATATAATAAAGATAATATGCGCAACATAGAGGAATAATCAGATCGCAAAACAATGTTTCAATTGTAATTCTAAAAATGTTAAAACACGTAGACTATCAGGCTCGAACCATTTTTTGGTGTCTACACATAAAAAAAAATCTCACCAATAGATTCACAACATATAGAACATGTAGTAAAAAATTCTTAGCACTACTACACAAAAGGCATGTGAATATTAATGCAACAATGTGTTGACATCAATTGTAGAGCCTCTCCCACTTTCTTTCAACATGACATCCTATTGGATGTGGCTTAAACATTATGTTGTGTTTGTTTCCTTATGCTTCGTTGGATATATGCTTTTATGGTATCATCTGGTAGGACCCATGAGAGGTTGATACCTTTGAGCTGATCCAATTTTTTTCATTACATCAACAAGTTATTTATACCCTTATGCTTGGTTTTGAGAACCATTGATTTGTGGCTAGTTGTATACCTGATACGTGATGCTAGAAATTCTAAGGATTTTATTCTAAGTTTTGAGGACTCATTGTGTTCTTTGTGTTTTGATCTAAGCTTGATTCCTTTATGTGATTCAGTGACTATTCTCCTATTATGATTTACTGCTAGCGTTATGAGATAGACCTAGTTCATTTTATTATTGTGTTCATTCTGAAATTACTACTATGATTATGATGGTATTTGTCTTATAGGACATTTTTTTACTATGCAACTTATGATGTGATTTATGGTTCACTGATGTATGTTCCAATGGTTACAAGATTGTGAGTATTTACCATGTTTAGACTTAGATTATACTGCTAGTTACCATTTTGATCATATCTACATGATGATGATCTCTTGATGTGACATGATGCCTTATGATGATTATCACTGATTTCTTATTATATTGTGCCTTGTATTTTGTTAGGTATTTTAATTAAGATTTTTACTGATATATTATAATATTATTGTAAATGACTATTTTATGTTAATTTAAATGAGATGATGTTCACTACTATGCAAATATATTTTTTTATGGATTATGCCTAATGTGATTGTATGAAGTGAGACGAAGTTGTAGTTACTCATCCATGAGGTCCACATGATGTCTTTCATTCATTATTTGATATCATGTCTGTTCATATTTTTGGCTATTTATATTGTGAGTTATTGCACTTGATATTTGTGTGTTTTAGTGAATAGGTACTAATCTTTTTTCCTCCTAAGCTAGAGGTTTGAGCGTATCTTATCCCGATGGTAGCACAATAGATAGTTTCATCGGTCATTCATTATTGAGAAAATATCATCCCTATATGGATGATGTATCCTTAATTTATATTATAATTCTCATATTTATGGGTAAATCCCACCTTCATATGCATATTGTGTTAGATTGGTATTCATGTTTGTACATTTAAAGTTTCTGGAGTTGTTGTGGTTGAGGTAGAATTTAAATGTTGATTTAATTGTTTGGGGTTTAATTTATTTTTCGGCTAATTAGTCGTAGTTGGATTCCATTTAATTGGAATTAGTTTAATTTAGTTTGGAAAGTCTTTAGTTTTTTTAATTTATTTAAGTGATTTTATTTTAAAGTATTTTGGCTTTTGGGGAAAAAGTGACTTTTATTTGAGGAAAGAATTCATTTTCTTCACTTTTTGCATTTGGTGAATTTGTATTTTGCTCCAAATTGGTTTGGAGAAAATCATTGATTTCTCATTTTGTTTGATCCATTTTTTGGATCCACGTGGGTAGCAACTTGTTGGATTCATGTTGTGATTTCTTTCTTCTTTATGGAGTCGTTTGCGTTTTTATGGAGGATTTTCTCTTCTTCTCTTTGTTTATATATTTTCCCACTTGGTGTGAGTTAGGCCATCTCATATATTTTGTTTTGCTTCAAATTTTCAAATGAAGTACAATTTTTTATTTGTGTGTGTTGAGAATTAGAATTCCCCCACAATTTTGTAGCATTTCATTGCAAAATTGGGTATATGCTTTATTTTAAGTTTTAGAATTTGGAAACTGTGGTTTTCATGGTGTTATGCTGCCCATTTTTCAATGTGTGCCCAAAAAAAAAATTTAATTGGATATTTGTGATGTGGGGTGTATTTAAGAAAATGGGTTTTAATTTTGTTTCTTAGTTATGAGTTTCATTTTTGGGGATTTTTGGGGTTTGCCTTGATTTGTGTGCTTCCCAAAATTTTTAGTTTCCATGATTTGCATAATTTTGATGTGGAAATTGATAGTATTCTATGATTGTAACCATTTTATTTATTTACTATGTGATTATCATATTTGCCTTGGGATTTGTACTCCTGACAAAGTGTATGGTTGAGTGTGTTGTGTGCACGAGTGTTTATGTCAATTTCTTCTATGGGGACTTTCCTTGTTGCATGGGTTTGAGACTGCATCCTTGAGCTTAGTTGATGGCCTATTCCCTTGATGGAATATTGAGAGACCCACACTCTTGGTCAGTGACTGATTGAGTGCTGCTTGTATTTTGATGGAAGCTTGACTTTGATCCTTTTGTAGTTATTTGTTTATTCTACATTTAGGGCATTCAGACCACATCTAGACATGTAGTTGAGCTATGCTCCTACATCGAGGTTTGAGTGACCTGTATTCTTTGTTTGAGAACAATAGAGATTACTAGGCTTTATTATGTGTTATGAATTTGATGTCCTTGTTGCTTTATGCCTTGTTTCATTGCTTGTATTGTGCCTTATTTTAGAGAGAGATGACCCTAGTGTTTTGGTAGTGGAGTGGAGTAGCTCCTTATGTGGATACCAGACCGTAAGTGTTTGGCAAAGGCCATGTGAAGGATTCCTTTAAAAAGTGATCAAATAATATAATAAATTGGATAAAACACATTAATAAGAGTAACTTGACTACTTAGCCACCCGAGGGTGTTGATCAAAGGTAATTCAATGTTTGGCCATCTGAGGACATTGATTAAAGACATTTTATATGTCTGTCCAAGGGTGTAGATGTAGATAAATACTGATGTTTTTCCATTTGTGGACATTGACCTAAGACTCAATGCTACATGGGTTACCATGAGCCATGTAATGACACTCCACCTTGATTCCATACACTATAGCCTTGATAGCTCTGAGTAGTGATCCATTGTACATGTGCCTTACTGCTATCTACATCTTGGTGTTTTCATTGGACCTCTGTTCCATGCTCTAAATTTTGCATTTGGTTGGCATGTGTGTTATCCATTCTTGGTGTGTGTGTACCTTGTGTTTGTGGTTGGGTGACTATCTTTGTGAGTATAGTGTGGTGGGCCTAAGTGTTCCACATGGTACGGTGGTATTGCATGTCATTTTTGGGGACTGGTTTACTGGTGGTGGACTTCTTTCAGTGATGGATTTTTAAGCAGGATGTGCTCTTTTTATCCATGTTTAGTCTTTGAACACTTACTTATGTTAGATACTTCCTATTGCTTTATTTAGTTGATCTTGAGTATTTAGTACCTTGATTTTTGGTATTTGGTACTCCCCACTAAGGACAAATCCTTTTTGTTTTAGTTGTTCATTGGTGTTGACAAGCCTACCCTATTATTTGACTAAGATAACCTCATCCAGGAAGGTTTCTAGTTCATTTTGTATTTTTGCAGGGCAACCTAGTGCATTTGTTTATTCTTTTAGTGCATATGTCCATTATTTTGGTGTACATGCCTAGTCTTTTAGTGCATATGCAGAATAGAGAAACACATTTTCACTTTTTTCTAGCACATTTATTTTACTAAATTAGTGCATCTATGATAGATCAGCGTTCCATTGGGTCTATGCAAAAATATATTTTATATTTTGATTCCTTATGTTTTCGACATGGTTTTTAATTATTAACATCATTTTTTTGTTTCTGTATAACGATGTTAGGCTCACTTTTTAACTCTAAGTAAAAATGAACCTTTTTTTTGGATTGCACTAATGATTACCTTGCCTCCTCGATTGGTGACCATTGATGATGGTCTGATCATATCCTGTGAGGTTCGTGGATGTGGTCCAAGCTCTCACATTATGAATTTAGCATGAATTGTCTTCTCTTATTTGTGTTTAGGGTTATCTTGGAACTCTTCGAAGTGTTTGCAAGACTTCTTCTTGTGTTTGATCAAATTTTAGACATTTTTTTCTTATTTCTTATACATTGTTTTGTGTTTATACACTTATGACATTGTTGTTATGAATTTTTTAAAAACTTTATTTGGTGCTTATTTGACCCTTCATTTTGAGGGTTACTTGGCAGGGCATTACGTCTAGTATCATAGCTCATGTTTATACACTCGTATCTCTTGGTATATGTTTCCCACATAGTTGATGATTATTGGTGCATGAGTGTATGTGTATAGTATCATGAGTAGTGTTATCTTTTTGCTTGGGTGCCTAGGAACGACATTGTTGAGTGTTCTGGTAGAACCGACCCAACTAGCATGTGGTGAAGAGTACCACATGACACATAGATCTTTTCACCCTTAAGGGGTGGATGATACCTCTATGTGATAACCTTTTTAGAGAACTTCAAACTATTTGGTTGGTGTGTTACTCCCAAGTTTGAGTGTTTGGTGACCCTTATATGGTACGAGTGCATGGATGTCTTTGCAACCATGGCTGTGTTTTCATTTCTTATAGCATGATAGATGATATGTGTATGTTGATTATTGGTTTCTTTGAATTCTTAGTAGCCCATGAGTATCTTGCTTGCTTGTGTGACTCTACTTGATCAGGGTGACTGATTGGTGTCCATGCTCATCATTGAGTGCCTATTGATTTACTTCTAGTGGAGCATTTAGTGATTATTGCATTGATGTGAAAGTAGATGAAATAATTCATGTTGGTTATATGTTGGCATCTTAATTATTGCATTACAATGCATTCCACTCAAAGAGCAATAATTTTGCACCATTTCATTCATGAAAAGAAGAATTCATTGGTAATGAGAAGTGAAATTAATATTATATGATAGATAATTTGGGTTAATGACTTATGTCCCCAAATTATATGGTTGTATAATCTCTTGAGGGATTATGTGTTTGTGGATGTGAAGCAATGTGTTGAATTCTTCCATTTCATGGTGTCATGTATTTCATGCATTTTTTTCTTTAGAATCTTGTATTTACCTTGCATTGAGTGTAATGGGGCCATTGTAGCCATAGAGGTTAATCATCCCTTGTGTGATGTTTAGATTATGACCATAACCTTGTGAGTTGGGTTGTGTTGTATTGTTACAACTTTTTTTGGTGACTCGTGATTCATATTATGCATGACCCTGATGAGGAAAGAACCTACATGGTTGTAGGTTAGTCATTATTTGACCCATCGTTGTGTAATCTCTCTTGTGTGAGTGAGTTGAGAACCCCTTTGAAAGATCTAAGTCTCATGTTTCAATCTCATGTGTGTATAACCTTGAGGTTTTAATTTTCTTCATAATGATGTGCTCCTGGTGAACTTTTGTTTTGAATTTAGTACATATTTTTAGATTTTTCTTAGACCTCCTTTTGATTGAGACCCTGCATAGTGGAATTATTGCATTGAATGGAAAGGTAAAGGAATTTTAAGTGAGAAATAATATCACTAAATTTATTAGTGCTATAGTGTTTCATATGCTTGGAATCATAGATGGTTTACTATTTGATGTGTGTGGGTATGTTCTCTAATATTTTTGAGACATTGTGCTCCTCGGTACTGTGCAAATGTTACTCCCTCTGATGTGACTAATACTAGTCACAATGTGTTGTGAATGTATTTCATGATTGGTTTTTTTTTTTTTTCATGGTGGATTACTCCACATGTTGTGTGGGATAGAATTGAATTTTAGTATTTCATATGCTTGGACTAGTCACCAAAAATTTCCCATCTATCTATTTGTGACATTCGTCACATTTAATTTATTGTTGAAATGAGCAAATTTTGTGGATTTACTGTTGGAATTGATGATTCCCCTATTTAGGTTTTCCCTGCCTAGTTTCATGGTGACTATTTTGAATGTTTTGTATTTCTGCCATGTTTTGTGATTTGTGTGGTTATATCATGTTCAGGGTGGAGCTTTGATAGTATGTGTCAAGGAGAACACCGTAGAGAACATACTATATTATTTTTGTTGATTAGTTATAAAGACGTTAATTAGAATGTCTTTTTATTTAAATTATGAGAAAATATTATTTTGTACATGAAAACAAGTGCAAGTTATCAATGATGTATATGCATATTAGCATTAATTAATTTAAAGATGCACAAAATTGGAAATCCTCCTTTGTATGGATATTAATAGATACATTGTGCTATTGATGAGTGAATGTGTACCATGTTTACAAGATTAGAAATTTCATGATCCTTGTGTAAATTGTTAAGAATGGATGGTTGATTTTGGTATACCTCGATTTGTGCATTAGTTAGAATCATGATAAAACTATTTTTTTGTTATATCAATGTGTATCTTGTGCGGTATTTGGTTAAGCATGGATTTTGCATCAAATTATGGTTTCTCCGATGCCCATGAAATTGATACCTTGGCATTGTTGTATTTTGGTTGGTTGGGTGTGACTCAGTCCACCTATGAGATTTAACCTTGGTTGTGGGTCTTAATGACCATGTCTTTATTTTGTGCTTGCCTATCTGGAAGTGGATCTAGAGGTTCTTTGGGTGCCACTTTAATAGGTTATTGATTGCCACTGAGTATTCTTTTGGCAACTATTGTTGTGGGTTCCCTTTACAATTCTTTGACACTCCCTTAGCCATATCTCTATATGATTATATATATTATATTATGTGAGTTATGTTATCTCTCTCTAAAAATATCCATGTTGGAGATCACTTTTCCAAAGGATTATTGGTAGTGTGTTGTTCCTAGTTTTAGGCTAGAAGTAGACATGGTCTCTATGAATGTATCTTACCCTCTCAAGCTTGGTTATGGATTTGAGATTAGGGTAATTTTCACCATTAGGAATTTTTTCCACCTTGTTGAATTTGAGACCGTGGTCTAATTGGGTTGAGTGACCCTTGTTTCTAACTATAGTTGAGCTCTCGACATCAGAGAAATCATATTGCTCCTATGCTTGGTGTTTAGTTGACTTTTGTGTATCGATTCATGTTGAAGGAGTGCAATGTTCAACCTCCATAGTATGAGTGATCTTGGTTGTGAGAGGAAACAGTTTTCATTTTTACCTCCTAGTATCCTAATATAGAAGTTGTATTCCTTAAAGAAGTGTATTTTTGCTAAGAATCCTTACCTTTTTGGATTCTTGAGTAAGAGAGACTTTGATTGGATTAAAGTATGCTCCACATGAGAATGGTAGTGATTTTTAGTATTTTGGGGTGATCTTTCTGTTTATTTCTAAGTTTTCTTGTCTATGTCCCACACTTAGTCATATTCAAGGCAGGTTGGTCAGTCATCACTGCGACCGAACCATCTCACTAAGGCTGAAACCAAGAAATATTTACTATCAATAAATTTAGAGGTTGTCGAGTACTTGATGGATGCTGAGAAGAATGATTTTTGAGTTGTATAGAAGAGTTAGTGTCGAGCGATAGCATACAGTTATGCTGAGAAACACAGTATTGACCAAGCACCAGTATTTTGTTATGCTGAGTAAAACAATTTTTGTATATTTGTTTGGAATGGTACAAACACCAAGGTAAACTATTTAATCTTACTTCTATGGATCATTTAATTATCATGCACTGAGATTTAATGCATTAATTACATGCTATTTTTATGATCATGAATCCATATGCAATCCATGCAACCAATCAAAATTTGGGATTTCTAAGTGGCAAAAGATGAAGGATGTAGATGATTGATCTTAATCTGGATGATCTATTTATGGGATGCTTCAAACACTTATCTATAGAGAAGTATGTGTAAGCATGTATGTTTGGATGCGGATGTGAAGAGCAGAGAATAGAAGTATATGCACACTTTTCATATCTGAGGCATTGACCAAACAGAGTGACCGAGAAGAGCAGTGAAGAGCAATATATAGATATCAATATTGATAGACCAGTTAAGTGTTGGAAAGAGGAGATCCATTATCAATATTTGTAGTGCAGACCGAAGGATCAGGTACTAATACATTCTAGCAAGCAAATATGGGTAAATCTCTTAATAGAGTGGTCCTAAAAGGCCTTTGTAAATCTCTTAATTGAGTGCTTACTTTGTTGCAAGTTTAAATCCTGTAACAAGGTAGATTTTATAAGTCTGAAAGATCTTAACAGGGCAGACCCCTCACAGGATAGATCATCAGAAGTGATTAAAAATTTGTAGCCCTAACAGGCACACTTTATTACTGCAGTAGTGAAGATTTGTGGGTGTCATCCCCACCCCAATTTTACCTTCAAGGGTTTATGGGTTACCAAAATATTTGTGTTATGTGTTCATAATTAGATGTTAGATCTTTACAACATTTTAGTTTATGTTTATGAATACATGGTTGAATCATTTTGTTTAGAATTACTAGAACTTTTATAGATCTGATTCACTCCCCCCTCTCAGTTAATGCTTTCCCATATTAGAATTCCAACACTTTTCCCCTTGTTCTTGAGATTTTGACTTGAGATTTTGGGTGCCTTCGTCTTCGAGGATACTATGGTGGGAAATTATTTTCATCTTGATACCTCATGATGAGGTAGATTAGCCATTGTTATGCCTCTTTTCGGTAGATAATGTGGCTAGATGCATGTTTCCTAGAACGTATTCTAATTCATTTGTAGGACTTTGAGAGTTTTTTATGCTCTTTCTGCGCATGTTGGTCCCTTTTAGCAGTTGTCAGGGATTTTTGGTAAGGAGTTGGTGTGGTTTTGCCAGAATTTTGGAGTTGTGTCTCTTTTTAGCATTTGGTTGTGGTTTTTTAGTGGTGAATATTCACCAAATTGGAAAATTGCAAGGATCGATTGCATCGGGAAATTGGAAAATAGTATCATTATGAGAAGTGCTTAGATCACCTTGTGTTCATGAAATATTTGTCACTTTTCCAGTTTATTCACCACCTTTTGGCTAACCAATTTTTGTAAACACAATTTTTTGCCACCAACTTATATATAGATTGAATATTTTTTAGTTGTAATTTTTCCCAAAACTTTCGGAAGAATGCAAGAAACCACTGATACACATGCATGCATTCGCCAATATTGACACAAGATTTTTTAAATTTTGAGGAGCCATATCGCCAACAACATTGATTATTTTACTCTTGAGGCCATACCCAATTCGTCCCCACTAGTATTGAACATTTATGTCAGCTCCATAATTTTCCTTGAAATTTAAAATTGCACCACCTTAATCCTGCCAAATTTTGCCAAAATTGTATATCCCAAATTTTAGAATGGTGTATAATTTGCCAAATTTTGTTTGATATAAATACATGAGAAAGAAATATTTTACAATTTACACCTTGTTCAAATCAATCTGCACTTTTAGATGCTCTAGACAGTAGTTTCTAAGGAAATCTTTAGATGTTGAGTCACTGACAGACCCTGTCACTGTGAAAACTTAACAATAAGTGAAAAAGGATATAAGATTTATGTTAGTGTTTTGCATTTTGAGTTGTTAGTGTCTATCATTTTGATTTCAAATTTTTTTTGCAGCTTAGTTATTATGGCTTGGTTTTTTTCCATTTTCATATGGTATTATTTACATAGCATACATTGTTACAATAAGCTACAAAGTGTATTTTTTTTTTTCCCCCTTTTGTCTATTGTTGTATTTCATAGCCTGAAGGAATCAGGTTCCTTCTTGCAGTTTTTGTTAATAAGAGATGTCGAGTAGTAGTACTCCTAAAAGTGATGGAGGGAGGTCATCCAAACACAGAAATAATAATATAATGTCCTACTTTCGTGCTCTATCAAACTGAGCTAAAAAATCACCACTTTCACCCAATCCCTCTGACTTTATCATAGAGAATGTTCCAATGGGTACCCAGAGTAGCCAGACTAAAACATTTGACTTGGTTGACAACATCGATGATGCTATTGTTGACAATGTCACTGTTGCTAGACGTGTTGGTGATGTTGTTGCTGAGAATGTTGTAGATGTTGGTGTAAATATCAGTGATCTTGTTACTAAAAATGTCTTTAATGTTTCTACTGAAAATGTCGGATATGCTTCTCATGTCAATGCATGAAAGAGGGGAAGAAAATCAACAATAAAAACTGTGCCAACAAAACTTGGGCATGAGTGGGATCTGACAAAGTCATTTAAATATGTTGGGGCTTGAAGTAAACATTCATTGAGCTAGCACAAAATCCAGAGAAAGACAAAGCTCCATTAGAATGCAAGTGCAAAATTTGTACTTGGAAACATGGTAAGGAGAAAAAATTTACAACTGAAATTGGTTACAATAGAAAATCACATCGGCAATGTTTATGAGAAACAAATCATAGATGGAGAGGAAGTATCAATGGTTAGATGGAAAACAAAGGAAGAATGTAAGAATTTCAGGTATACAGAGGAATTTTATGTGTATAAATAAAAATAGAAGGAGAAACCAAAATGCATGGGTTCACTTGAAGCTCAATTGAAAAAGGTAATGGATGAAATATATATGTCCAAAATTGTTCAGTTGGCTACACTTTTTAATCTTTTGAGTAGAGGTTGTCCCATGATAGACTACTCTGATATTGCTGGATTATTAAGATTTTTAAGTGTTCCAAGATATCCTGCAACTCATTGGTCAGTAAAAAGTGGATGGGATTTGGCGAGTTGTCTTGCTAAAGTTGAAATAATCGATCTATGAGAAACATTAAAGGAGTCAAAATATATTGCATTATCTATAGATGAAGTTACAGTGATGGACAATACTTTTTGGATGTGTATGCATGTGTATACTTTATAGAACCATGTCTGACACCCTCATCTACTCTTTGTTGTTAAGATGGAGAAAACCAATGCGCAAAGTATGTATGAACTAGTTAAAATATCTTTAAATGAAATTACTAGTATGGATGACTTTACAATTGCCAAAAAGTTGGTGTGTGTAAGATCAGACGGAGCTGAAGTGATGCAAGGTCATAGGAATAGTCTATGTTTAAAGATATAAATGAGCATTGCACCATACATGGTTCCCATTCACTGCATAGCGCATAAACTTAATTTAGCATGTAAAATTGTGCAAAATCATGAAGAGGTAGCTAGAGTTGATGAACTAATTCATGAGCTCTACACATACTTATTCCGAAGTCCTAAACATTTTTTAGAATTTCATAAATTTGTTGAGGGAAGAACCAGTGGAAAAAAATTACTTAAGGATGTTGAGACGAGATGGATCTCCATTCATGGACCCACGAAAATAATTTTCTTAGAATATAAATTCCTGGTTGGTCTAATGTATGAACAAAGGAAAGATGCACAATGTGCTACACTTTTGCATAGGTTAACTAATGTAGAGACATTATTAACCTTGGCTAGCATTATCCCCATGTTGGACCAAATGAACTCACTTATTAAAAAATCCTAATAGAGAACTATGTATGTTCAAGAATATTCTCTTTTGTGTAGAATGAATGTCATGGGCATTAATAATCAATATCTAAATGATTATCCATTCATTTATGAATTATTTAGTTGATGGATTTAGATTACAGATTTGGGACGTGATGATAATTATTTATGGTTTAATGATCGGGGTGAGTTATGTGTCCTTGTTTGTGGAAACTGGATACCAATGTTCTACTATGGAATGTGTTTTAGCACATGGTCTAGTACAAAGAGGGATGGACCTATTACACTAGAAGATAGCATAAAGAAATCTCAGAATACTTCAAACTTGTTCACTTGTCTCAAACAATGATATTGGGTTCTATTGAGGATGAGAGAGTTTTTAGTGTAATTGGATTCTTAAAATCAAAGACAAGAAATAAAATTGGTAAGAACCTAGAAGTTTATTTGAGGCTTTATACCAGTTGGTATAATTTCAAAAAATTTAATTATGATATGAAACTCGCACAATGGATTTCCACAAGTGAAAGAAGAGGGTTAGACAATATTTTCACTAACAATGACAATTTTAAAATGCAGAGCTCATCAAGTTCTAGTAGTCATGTTGAGATGAACTCAAGCAAAAAAAATGAAGGGCATAATGAAAGAGAAAGTGATATACAGTTTGATTAGATGAATTGGCAATTGGATTTGGGTCAATCATGACAAGTCAACTGTCATTCAGTGAGATTTAGCATTTTCTAGGAGACTCTCAAGACTCAGACTATTAGTAGGTATCTTTTTTACTCTAGTTCATGAATCATGAATCGTATTGAAAAATCCAAATTGATTTATTTACACCAGTTAAAATCCATGTGCACTTTTTAATTTTTCATTTATAAATTATATATTAACTTGCTGCAATGTTGAGTAGCTTTACTCTGTTCCATGTTTCGTTGTATAATCTTTGTAAACATTGTCTTCAATTTGGATTCATTAGGTTTCCAATTTATTTTTATGAAATTATCTTGCCACAAAATTTCATGGGACCGTCTTATAAACAATTAAAAAATAAATTCTGAAATTGTTTTAATATTGTTTAAGTTGCAAATTAGCTTTAAACTATTAATTTTTTCTTCAAGTGGTGAGTCCTACTAACAATATGTGATGATGTGAAATAATGCTATATGTGTTTGGTACTATATGACTAGTTAGTTATATCACATGTTGTTAAATATGGGCGTATCACCATAGTGTGATGAGGCCATAACTTGCCAAAACCTTTGTCAGACCATCTTATAAATAATTAACAACTAAATTTTGAAATCATTTTAATATTTTATAAGTTGTGACTTAGCTCCACGTAGGACACACATGCATGTTGGAACAAAATAAACCTTCCAATGCACCAATGAGTGGCTATCCCATGTTATGGCACCATTTACTGAGTTTCCAATCTGTCAAAAAAAAAAAAAGTCAACACGTGACTTGATTCTGGTTACTTTGAGAAGGAAATTGGTCTCATCAGACACTTTCTCTAGAAATAAATAGAGACTTAGTGCGATGAAACCATGTAGATTTCCAAAGACCTTCATGGGACCATCTTATAAGAAATTAACAAATAAATTTTGAAATCATTTTAATATTTTTTAATTTGTGAATTAGCGTTAAACTATTAATTTAGTTTCAAGTGGTGGGTCCTACTAACAACATGCGATGATGCAAAATAATGTCACGTGGGTTTGGTACTATATGAGTAGTTAGTTCTATTTCATGTTGTTCAAGATGGTTCTACCACCGTAGTGTGATAAAGCTATAGCTTTCCACAAAACTTCATGGGACCATCTTATAAACATTTAAGAATTAACTTTTGAAATTGTTTTAATATGTTATAAGTTGTGAATTAGCTCCATGTAGGAGGCGTGCGCATTTTAGAACAAAATAAATCTTCCAATGTGCCAATGAGAAGCCATCCCATGTTATGGCATCATTCACCAAGTAGGAAGCCTGTCATAAAAAATTTAACACATTTCTCGATTCTAGTTACTTTAAAAAGGAAATTGGTCTCGTCAGACATTTTCCCCGGAACTTAAAAGCGACTTAGTGTGACAAAGCCATAGCTTTCCACAAACCTTTGTGGGACCATCTTATAAGAAATCAACAAATAAATTTTGAAATCATTTTAATATTTTTTAATTTATGAATTATCTTTAAAATATTAAATTTTTCTTCAAGTGGTGGGTCCTACTAACAATATGTGATGATGCAAAATAAAGCCACATGGGTTTGGTACTATATGAGTGGTTAGTTCTATCGCATTTTTTTCAAGATGGACCTGCCACCATAATATGACAAAGCCATAGCTTTCCACAGACCTTCGTGGGACCATCTTATAAAAAATTAAAAAATAAATTATTCTTCATTATTCAAATGGTGGCTACTACCACTAATATATGATTATACGAAATAATGCTAGGCATCCCACTTTTATTAGAAATAGATGCAAAATAATCAATTTCCTATTGTATCATCCTAAATTGTAATCACCTGATGTGTTCTACAATTTAATGATTATTTAGCACCTACTTTATTGTGTTTTCATTATAGATTGCATTACAAATTCATAATCACACTTGGTGGTCCCTAATTCAAATATGGGTCCCCTAACATTCCCCAAATCTCTCTAAATATTTCCTAATTCTCCCTAATGTGTGCAAAATCTTGGTAGGATCTTATTCCTAAGCATCCTCCCCTATTTTCCTCCAATTAAAAAATTCAATTTGTTACTAGATCACACCTTTCATCATAATCAGGTGATGTTGTGAATCATACAATCTTAACCCTGATGTTTCCCACCAATCAAAATGCAAACATTTTGAGGGGGGTGTAGTCAAATTTCCACTACACCCCTAGGGATTGCAGTCAAAGTTCAACTATACCCCTGGTGTAATGTGCCCAAAGCTAGGGTAGGACCTATCAGAAACTTGTGGTTTGATTCCAGATTTGGTGTCGACCAGCTTAATTTTGATGCGAGATCGCTATAAAAGCTACTCTCACAACTCATTGCAAAGACTAGAGGATGAAATTGATAGCAATGTGAAAACCCCAATATGACAAAGAATCAATTTCAATGTGGGATCTTGAAATTGGTGACATTCCTTTGAAGTGTGAGTTTTCTACATCACTCTCCATCAAGTCCTCAAGCATTTGCAATCTCTCTTCAATTTTTATCATGGAGTTGCAAAAGGATCATGAAGATTGCTAGGAATACTTTTTCCTCTCATGTTTGGGTATGATTTCCTTTTCCATTTCAGATCTAAGCTTTGACACTTCATATTTACATGGTCTCTTATATTTACATTCTAGGATTCACTATATCACACATAGGGGTCTTACATCCTAGGCATTTACTTTTTCATCTTAGATCATTTAGCATTCTACACATACTCTAGAGTCACGAGAATGACACATTATCATCTTTCTAGCAGATATTAATAGAGGTGGGAATCACCAAAATAGGGGTTTGACTAAGGAAAATTCCAATATAGCCACAACACACACACACACACACACACACACCTCTTTTTAGATCTGTAGGAAAAGGTATTCATTATATTAACGATCAAGGAAGAACTCTCAGACTGAAATCACCCACCTTGTCTCTGATATTTGTAGGTACAAAGACTCAGGTACATAGTCAATGTTTGACTGTGTACCCAGGGGTGCATTCAAAGTTTGACTGTACCCCTCATCAGACATTTTGCAAATTTAGTTTTAGATCCCAGGGACCCAATTCACTGGATTTTGGCAATTATCAAGTTCAAATTATGAGAATTCAATCCTAGGTGTGTTCATTTCTTATCCATGATCCATTTATATTTGGTCTTTTCTATCTCAGATCTTCATATTTAAGTTTCTATAAAGGAATCCACTCAATGTTCTCCTTAAAACCCTAGATCTTGCATTGGTATCATATTCCAATGGTTTATATCAATTGAATCTTGATTTGAGGTATTTTCTTCAGTCTATTCCTAATGTATGGAGGAAACCCATGGTGAATGATCTACATATTGCATTGTTCACTACTTTTTACCATAAATTTTGGTGAACCCAGTGCATGATACCTTCTTTTGATTTGGTGATTAGATCTTCTTTGCATTTTTTATGTTTTCCTACTATAAATTTTGGTGAATCTGTTTCTTTCATGCATGTCCTTCTTTTTATGCAGATAGTTAGAATACTTTATTTTGTAAGCATTTCCTTTTCATACACAAAGTTAGCTTTACTTTTGAGAATTTCATTAAGCATTAAAAAAGAACAAATAATTATCTATTTTTACTTACATTTCTTTCACACTTTTGCATGAAACAATAATAGCAAAAGAAAAAAATAAGTAGTTCACTAAAATATGTCAGATTTCTTTGTTCAAGAGTAGTGCTTTTGATTCTATTACTTGTCACAATTTTAATACCCTCAATGAGGTGTTTAGTAGCAAATATTTTGACATTTTAGATGAATCCTTTGATTATTTCATCTCTCATAATTCTTCCTCTACATCTCCCATGATGACCTTTTTCCAAAATCTCCTTAGTGTACTCCTTTTGAGTAGCTTCATTTTCCATATTGATGATGTTGATCAGCCCAAGATAATTGTTAAAGGATGTGTTCAGCCAAATAATCTTCAAAATCCCATCATCACTATCAAAGTTTATCCTAAAAACAAACCTTTGGTTATAGTTCAAGGATATAATCAATCTCCTACCTTTCAAACTCCAAAAAAAACAATGGTGATTTTCAAGGGAAAACCTAGAAATCCTTTAGAGTTCTTAAAAAATTATCATGGTGTGTCACTTATTTATCACACAAGGAATAATCATCAACCTACTAACCCATTTGTACCTACTTCTCTCCAACATTCTCAACCGATGCTTCCACAAGAACCTTGTTTCTCTCCTAACCTTGGAAATGATTATGATATGGTAGAACAATTACGTGTTACCCGTGCAAAGATTTCCCTTTGGGAAATTCTTCAAACATCTTTAGCCTATCATGAAGCCTTAAAAAGAGTCTTAACATCTTTTCCCACTCCTCCACCTTCATCTGAAAATATCAATTCCCTCTTAGAGTGTATGCAAACCACTCCTCTAGATCAAATTGTCTTTACTCAAGATGATTTTCCCTCTAAAGAAGTCCAAGACCAATAGGATTCTCTTGTGGTTGAAATAAAAATCAATGATATGATCATACATAGAACATTAATTGACAATGGTTCTAGATTAAATTATTTTAGTCTTGACATGTTAAATAAAATCAATGCAGACACTTCTACCATTAAGTCTAGTTCTATCCATATCCATGTCTTTGGCAATGTTTCTAAGAAAACACTTGGTATGATCATATTACCTATTACAGTAGGTCTAGGTACATTATCCACAACTATTCATGTCATGTCTAGACCTCTTAATTATAATCTTCTCTCAAGATTCCCTTGGTTACATGCTATGCATGTTTTCCCTTCTACTCTTCATCGCCAAGTTAAGTTTCTTTATAATAACTCAATGTATGCTCTCCTAGTAGATGATAGGCCTAATAGTTGTTTGAATAGTGAACCACAAACTGAGCTCACTCCTCCTAAAAACAACAACCTCCTCCACCTAAGGATGAGCCTACTCCTATTTTCATGTTAGAAGATGATTGGGGTTCCTTATACTTTACACCAACCTTTATTGGGGAATATAAATTTTCCAATTGGTAACCTGAACAATCATAACCTAAAACATCACAAATTTAACAACAATATATTACACCCACTCCCCTCTCTGAGGAGTTAAGTAACAATTTTTTTTCTTCTTCTAGTGAATCATTTGAAAAAACAAAATCTTATTTCTATGAAATAGTGATGTATGAGGCCCCATGGACTTTCTCTGATATGGTCTCTCATTACGGACATGGTTATCACTTGCTTAAAAAACAAGGATCCAGTGGGAAGGGATGTGGAAACTATGAACAATGGATTTGAGTACCTCTAGGGGGTGAAAGAAATGAATCATCATTTGGCCTAGGATTTAATCCGTACAAGAAATAAAAACAAATAACTCCCAATTCTATTGTTATATATTCAAAATAGTTAAATCTCATCCATCCTAAACTTGTTGATGATAATGATAAAATGAAAATTGACATCTTTAGTAATGATGATGCTTTAGCTGAATTCTTGGGGGCATATGATGATCTTCCTCTTTACCATAAAAATAGGGGATTTCCTACTCATTTGAATGATTAAGCATACTTTGGACATGTGATGACATTAATTTTCCATTAGTATGCAAACAACATTTTGGGTAAGCATACACTGAAAGACACAACAAAGAGAAAACCAAATATCAGATATAAAAGAGATCACCGAAATGACTAAGTACAAAGAGAACCGAGGAAACAACTTTGTGTGTACACCAAAATTGCAAACTAGAAAGATAAAGAGGAACCTAAAAAAGGATCTTGATGTGCAAGATAAATTGCAAATCAAGAAGATAGTTAAAGAGAAACCAACAGAATAAAACTAAAAGACAATCAATCATAACCGATCATCAGGAACCAAGAGTCAGTTGCAGCCCGCAAAAAGTGGATCTGAATTTCACATCAGATAAAGAAAGATTATTCTATTTATAGGATATTGATTTGTTTTAAATCCATTTATTTAGGGACAAGAAACATGAATGTAAGTGCTTTAATCAGTCTAATTGATTTAAAACACATAGACTAGGAGATCAAGGTACAAGTTGTAAACCTGACCTTAGAGTTAACATTGTTTTTCGTGAAACTTGATGATGTCAATCCATCTTATAAATAGATGATGCAATCATTCATTAAAAAAGGATTTGAATACATAGGAAATGATTAATGAAGCCTACGAGAACATCTATGGATCAGATTGAAAGTTTCAAGAACCAAAATAGAAAAGGGTGAATTTGGTTAGCAAGAACCAAGAACATAGGCTACCGAGAATCAGAGGTATTAATCAATCACATTAGGTGATAATATCATTCATGTAAAATTAAATGGATATGTATCAGCAATAGGATATTGCATTTACCAGGTCAATTTGTAATTTTCTATCATTATAACAAGTGGAGCAAAGTGTAAAAATCCTTTCAAGGAAGGTAGATTTAACAATCCAACTACAAATCTCTTAACCGAGTGCACACTTAATAGTGTTGCTAAATCTCTTAACCGAGCAGACTTTAACAGGTCTCCATAGATACTCTTTACCATTTAGATCATCAAAAGTGATCAAATTTTAAGCCTTAACTGGCCCCTTCCAACCTGCAAATAGTGAAGATTTTGTGGGTAACATCCCCATTGCAGTTTTTACTTCCTAACAAGAGTTTTCTATGATATCACATCTTGTGCTATGTGTCAATTACTTTCATGAATATTTCTATGAATTATCACATGTATGTTAATGTTATGAATTGATATAACTCACATCAAGATAGTATATATCAGATTGAATGGATATACAACTTATTACAAAGGTTAATTGATTAAAGGATACTAAAGTTTTAGAGGTACTGATTCACCCCTCCCCTCTTAGTACATACTTCCCATTAATTCCAACAATCAGTATCAGAGCTAAGTATTTTCTTTGAAATCTTAAAGGATTAAGAGAAAAGATCATACAATGGAGAAGTATAGACTTGATAAGAATATTGAGGATAAAAACCTATAAATTCATATGTTCTATGAATAGTATAAAGAAGCTGGAATCAAAATGAGACAACTGTTAGATGAAAGAAAGATTATGGCATCTCGTTGTAATGAGACAGATTATCATGAGGAAGAGATACCATATTTCCTTGATTCTTCAGGATCAACTACAAGAAAAGCATCAAATACATCAGAAGAAAGAATCACAAGCATAACTGAAATCAATCTACATTTGGCTAGAAAAGGTAAATCTCTGCAAATCGGTCAAGAGATAGAGATGGTAAGGATGATAGATGTCATGAAAAATGCTAGACAAGCTGAGAAAGAAAGAAAACTAGCTATTGATGATAGAAGAAAGATTACATAAAAGCTACAAGAAAAAGAGTCTGAAATACAAAGACTTACAAAGCATCACCATGAGATTACAAATTAGATTATTCTTATGTGTCAAGAGGCAAACAAAATAAATGTTGAACTCATTGAAAGAATAGAAGCTATTGGTGAACTAAGAGATGAGAATGAAAAGTTGAAACATGAAATAAGAATTCAGCAGTAGCATAATGAAATTATCAAGAAAGCTGAAGAAAGCTATAAAAGAATGGATGATTTTCTTGAAGGACAATTGAAGAGTCAACAACAATATCGGTCTAGGTTTTACCAAGAATGGAGAATCATCAGATCAGACAGATCCAAATAATGTCTATACAAATTCAAGACCAAGAAAGCTTAGATGAAATCACTATGGAAAGGAAGGCCATACATCAAATGTATGCTGAGGAAAAATGAAAGGTATTCCTAAATATACATCTTCATTCATAGGATTTTGTTATAAATGTAACAAGAAAGGACATAAAGCATATGAATGTAAGTATGAGATGAAACAACCAAAGAAGGAAACCTACATGGGAAAATATTGTCCTAATTGCAAAATGAATGGGCACACAACTCTTGAATTCTGGAAAAAGAAAAGGAAAGCATGGAAGCCTAAAGGTCAAGAAACTCCCTATCAACCGAAGAGAGTTGGTACCCAGTATGTATGGGATTACAACACTTGGAAAAATTGTACAACATGTGGAATCTATGGTCACATTTCTAAAAACTATATGAGACAGTGGACTAGAAAGTCTACAGGCTGGACTAACCCCTGAATGGCATGCTTACACTATCACAAAGTTGGTCATCTCAAGAAAGAATACAGAGACCGAATGACAGAGACAAGCACATATCCCAATGGAAATACCATTGAAGACATTCAGAGGGAAAGAGACAAAATGTGGATAAAATATTCAAACAATGATGAAGCTAGGCTGATCAATGCAAATTATAATGCCCCATCCAATGGATCTGGTGACATCACCACCCCCACCTAAGCAGAACAAGTAAGTATGGAACTACATTACCCAAGTTATTATTTTACATCAATTCCATAATATATTGATTGAATTCCAAATTAGCATAAGAAAGATGCATCATGGTATTACTTATTAAAATATGTGATAACTATGCTTTCATGCATATATACTGAAATCTGTTGGTACACACTCAAGATGAGACTACCTACACTTATTGAGAAGCATTGGTTAAAAGCAAAGTTGCTAGTATAAACTGAGCCTCGTCGATAACCTAGCAAAGTAAACAAGTGGTTTGCAATATCGAAACCAGTCAATAAAGGAAAGAGATATAATGACCAACCAAAACAAAATGTCATCACTGAAGGAAATTTTGAAGTCTTAACCAACGCACTTTGTCCTTACACACTGAGGAGTTGGTAAGCATTTATGACACGCGTTCAGGTCAAAATAGCTATAAAAAGGCGACTAGTCAGTTTCATTGTTCACCATGAATAGAGCAGAGCGACGAGAGTGATTTTTGAGCACAGAGTGAAAAGATCACAGACCATCCACAAATCAACCACCAGTACTCCACATAGATCAGAAATCATTACAAGTATAAGAAGTAAGTTCTACAGAACTGACAACTTAGTTTCACACATTTCACAGAAAGCCCTAAAATTGAAATATGGCCTCGACATCAAGAACTGTGAAATCGAAGAACACAAAGAAGGATGAGTTCAAGCTCATCAAGAATTTGACATGTGAGGAACTAGACAACAAGATTTACCCTGAGGTTGTCTCACAACCTGACAATGCTGGAGCATTCTCACGAATACCAGCTAGGGTTTTCTCATGGAAGACATTTGATCTTTTATACTTTGCAAGATTGCAGAGATAGGAAATTTAGAGGTTGAATAAACTTATAAGAATCTATGCAATGAAGATGGAACACTGAAAGATGAACATTACCATATAGAAGTAAAAGAGCTCACCAATGCCCTATTGTTCCTAAAGGTTTTAAAAACTGAGTGATTTGGTTAGTACTAAGCCAGATGCACAATCATAAGCTTTGGTTGGATGAACCAAAGATGATAACCTGAGATGTTACCCATGTAGTCACCGGTTACCATATAACCAAGAAAGTAAAAGCATGGAAGCATCCACCTAAGGCTGAGACTAAAAAGATGATAGGAGCCAAATGAGATGGGAGAGGACTGAAAGTTTCCACCATAACTGATGACGAGATAAAATTCAGTGCATGTGTTCTAGGCTACAAATTCTTCCAAGCTAGAAGATTGAACAAAATTGCATGCGGTGCAGTAGACACAACATATAATATTGTAAATAAAGGAACACAGTTTGATTTATCCGAACTACTACTAAATCAGTTAAAAGACAAATTAAAGAATATCTAGAATGCGAAGTCAAACACATGTAAGTTTGGCTCGCTCATAATGTGTATTTTCTTCTACTTTCAAGAAACATTCCCATTGGTAGGAGATGTGAAATGGGATAGCATAAAACCGGTCACCATGCAGATCAGTGAACATATAGCCTCACTAGGAGAAAAAATTGAAACAGTCATGGATGAATACTTTAATGTATTCAAAGACTAAATGCAAAAGAGGGTAAGGATCCCTGAACAACTCATTGAGAAGTATAAAGATGAAATATGTTTCATGGATGATACAGATAATACATATATCAAGCCTACTATACCGAGGACAACATGGTTACAACCATTGGAGTATGAGATAAACATTGATCTTGCATCTAAGGCAATTAATGCCTTGATTAATGAACTACTAGATAAGAAACAACCCAAGTTTGGAACATATGAGGAGGCCAAGACAAGAATAAAATCTGGCTTGGTTGTTAAGAAAATTGTCAGAAAGAAGGACAAAATGGTAAAGAACCTCAAGAAGATACTATCAACAACTGAGGAAGAAACCGAGCAGGAGGAAGAAAATCAAAAGGAGGAAGAAATCGATAGACAGCTACCTATCGGTGAAGCTGAGGAAAAGGATGACTCCAAGGAAATAGAGTCAGATTCACCACCTCCTCCACCAACTAAAAATCCAAGGACAATAGCTTCTTCTAGAACAAGAAGCCAAACATCTAAGGATTCAACTCCTTCACTTTTGAAGAAAGGAAAAGTTAGGACATACAAGAGGAAAGCTTCCACACCGAAGAGAGGGAAAAAAAAAAGAGGAAGAAAGCTCATCATAACTTGAGAGGATATTGAAGACACCGAGCAAGATGAAGCTATAGAGGCAGAAAATGTCAAGGTAAAAGATCCAGAATCTATTGATGACATTTGTAAATCTATTGCAAACTCAAGATCTATTACAGATTCTAAGATTAGAAGATGGCTAAAGCTAGATCCAAAAGATTAGAACAAAGTTGAAGATGCCATCATAGGAAAAATGTACAAGTTTAAATATGTACCAATTTAGTTTGAAGGAAATAATGTACCAAGGGAACTATTAGACAGACTATACTCCAAATGGACATTTTCTTTGAAGAATGAAAAAGAAATAAGAGAAAGAGTACTTGTTACTCTCATGCCTCCTGAATCAAAGAAGGTAGAAATAGATGAGATGATGGAGAAATACAAAAAGGAGTTCTCACCGAAGTTGAGAGCCTATAAATTTCTTGAAGAAAATCTTATAGAGCTTGAACATGATAGCCATAAGAAATGGTGTAAGATTCTAAACAAACCTACTAAGGAAGAAAGCCTTGAGAAAGATGTTGAAAATGCAACTCAAGAACAAGTCTTAATAAAAGACACAGAAGATGACACATCTATTGAATTAGATAATGAAGAAGATGACACAACCAACAAAAAGAATGTAGATGTTGCAGATAAATCATGGCCATACACCACAAATGACAACATTGTGGATAAAAACATCATTTACTTTACTGATGACCCAACAGAGGAAGTTAATAAAGATGAAGATGTCAATGTCACAAAGGACACAACTGATGAGCAGGATACAACAGCTGATACTGCACAAGTAAACATTCTAGGAAACATGCCAATATTGATACAAGCTATCAATATTTTGCAAGAATCAAGCAAGTCACCTGAAAAGGATACTCCCAAGGATGTAGGGGAAGAAGAAAAGAAAGACAAGGTTACAGGAGGAGATTCAAAACAACAAGATGAAAAACACAACAGAGAAGATTGCAGACACAAAAAATGATGAAACTAAGGACACTGATGAAGGAGATAAACATAAGGATGGCACTCTTGAGGAAACTGACAAAGGTGCTACCAACAATATGAAGGTGAATGTGGAGATGTCTATAGACACTCGACAAGCTAGAACTGACACTCAGGAACAAAAAGAAGCACAACAAGTCACTTCATCAAGCACAACTGAGAAAGATGAGAAATTGGCAATGGTGCTACACTCAAGTGATTCACAAAAGAAGAAGAATAAATAAAAGAAGAATAAGTTGGAAGTCACCTTGGATGAACTTATTGAAATACCAAAATGTGACCGAACTACACTTGATTTTGAAGCATTACAAGAATACGGTAAAATATGCCAAAGGAAGGCATTACAGGAGAAAATGAAGAAACATCACCGAGAATCCATGGTACTAGAAGCAATTAGGGACATCTTGCACCAAATTGTACCTGATGTTGATATTGATCAGAACAAGAAAATTCTTGATCAATTAGCCACTCTCACCGAAGCAATAACAACTCAAAATATTGATGCAAAGAAGGAAATTAAGGAAAGAGTAGAGCAGAGGTACCAACAGAATCTCATTGAAAACATCAGCCAAGAAGTGGCAGTCAATAAGGTAAAGCTATCAGAATTCATTATTAAAATAGATCCAATTATAACTGAAGCTATAACCTTAATTCAACAACTAAGCACAATAGAAAAGTTCACTAAAGATAATAGTGACAATATAGCAAAGTTAGATGCAGATCTAGCTAACAGTGTTGGTAGCTTAACCAATGATGGAGACAATGTAGTTAAGTTGCATTATGAGAAGATCATAGAGATAAAAAGGTTAAGGTAGGAATTGTGGGAAGTAGAGACACACTTCAAGGAAGAATTCACCAAGCTCCAAGCTCAACTTCTACCGAACCTTACACTGCTCCAACAACACATTAGTTTAGCACGACAACTGATAGCAACTCCCGAGATGTCTATAGCAGACAATGTCTATGACATGCACTCAAAGATCACACTTGAGAACATGGCTCTGGAGAACCTAAAACAACAATGGGAGAAAATTATGGAAGACATGAAGTCTTCACACTTCCACATTTTTGATAAGCTATAAGGTATAAACCTTTTCCCTTAATATCAAAAAAGGGGGAAAATGATATGTATTCATATGGGGAAATGGTAAATGGAAAATATGTATATGTATATTCATATGGGAAAGTGATATATATAGATAGAAAACTATATGCAGAAGGAAATATATCATATGTACAGATATATCGGCATATACATAGGGGGAATCATTAAAATGACTAAGGATTATATATGTTGTATATACTTAACATTTTGTTAGTATTTTGCACATATCAGTTTTTGATAATAATGTCAAAGGGAGAGATTGATGACATTAATTTTCCATTAGTATGAAAAAAACACTTTTGGTAAGCATACACCAAAAGACAGAACAAAGAGCAAACCAGAAATTAGATATAAAAGAGATCACCGAAATGACTAAGTACAAAGAGAACAGACGACACAACTTTGTCTGTACACCAAAATTGCAAAGAAGAAAAATAAAGAGGACCCCAATAGAGGAACCCAACGTGCAAGATAAAGTGCAAACCGATGAGACAGTTAAAGAGAAATCAAAAGAACAAAACCGAAAGACAGTCAAGCATAACTGACCGTCAGGAACCAAGAGTCAGTTGCAGCCCGCAAAAAGTGGATCTGACTTCCACGTCAGATAAAGAAACCTTATTATATTTATAGGATATTCATTTTTTTTAAATCCATTTCTTTAGGGACAATAAACATGAATGTAAGTGCTTTAATCAGTCTAACTAATTTAAAACACATAGACTAGGAGATCAAGGTACAAGTTGTAAACCTGATCTTAGAGTTAAGATTGTTTTTTGTGAAACTTGATGATGTCAATCCATCTTATAAATAGATGATGCAATCATTCATTAAAAAAGGATGTGAATACAGAGGAGAGGATTAATGAAGCCTACAAGCACATCTATGGATCAGATTGAAAGTTTCAAGAACCAGAACAACAAAAGGTGAATTTGGTTAGTAAGAACCAAGAATAGAGGCTACTGAGAATCAGAGGTATTACTCATTCACATCAGGTGATAATCTAATTCATGTAAACTTAAATGGATCTGTATCAACACTAGGAGATTTCATTTACCAGGTCAATTTTTAATTTTCTATCATTCTAACAAGTGGAGCAAAGTGTAAAAATCCTTTCAAGGAAGGTGGATTTAACAGTCTAGCTACAAATATTTTAACCAAGTGCACACTTAATAGTGTTGCTAAAGCTCTTAACCCAGTAGAATTGTATAGGTCTCCATAGATACTCTTAACTAGATAGATCATCAGAAGTGATCAAATTGTAAGCCTTAACCGACCCCTTCCAATCTGTAGATAGTGAAGATTTTGTGGGTGTCATCCCCATTGTAGTTTTTACTTCCTAAGAGGAGTTTTCTGTGATATCATATCTTGTGTTATGTGTCAATTACTTTCATGAATGTTTCTATGAATGATCACATGTATGTTAATGTTATTAATTGATATAACTCACATCAAGATAGTATAGATCAGATTGAATGGAAAAACAATTTATTACAAAGGTTAATTGATTAAAGGATACTAAAGTTTTAGAGGTACTGATTCACCCCTCCCCTCTCAGTACACACTTCCCATTAATTCCAACAACATGATTGTGTACAAGAAATCAAAACAAATAACTCCCAATGTTAATGCTATATCTTCACAATAATTAAATTGCATCCATCCTGAACTTGTTGATGATGATGATGATGATGATGAAATAACAATTGAAATCTTTAGTAGTGATGATGCTTTAGCTGAATTCTTGGGGGCATATGATGATCTCCCTCTTTACCATCAAAATAAGGGATTTCCTTATTGTTTGAATGTTGAAGCATACTTTGGACATGATCAAATCTCTGAGCATTCTCAATAATTCCTTTACCTATGGATGTTCCTCAATAAATAAATCAATCAATTATAGAAATTTTTGGTGTCTCCGTGGATCCCTATAACAAGGAAAAAGTCATAAAAATTGGAAAGTGTTTGGATGAGAAGGAAGAAAAATATTTTTCTTCTCTTCTTTAGGAATTTCCTGATATCTTTGCTTGGGCTTATTCTGATATGCCCAACATAGATCCCAAGATTGTTACACACAATATTTTGCTTCTTTGTAATGCTTATCTGGTTAAACAAAAGATCCGTAAAATGAATCCTAAAATAGCATTACTAGTCAAAGAAGAAATTGAAAAATTCTTGGATGTTGGATTCATTAGTTCTATTGATTATTCTTCCTAGATCTCCAATATTGTTGTTGTATCTAAATGTGAGAATAAAATATGTATATGAACTAACTTTCACAATCTAAACAAAGCCTCTTTAAAATATTACTTCCCACTACCCAACATCAACATGATTGTGGATTCTATGAGGGGTCATACATTAATATATTTTATGGATGAATTTTATGGTTATAATTCAATCTTCATTCCTCCTCAAGATAAATATAAGATAACTTTCATTACTCCTTGGGGAACCTTTTTTCTGGGTAGCAATGCCTTTTGGATTGAAAATGCAGGTACTACTTATCAAAGGGCTATGACACTTATCTTTCATTATTACATTCACAAGATCTTCGAAGACTATGTAAATGATATTATTGCTAAATTAATTGCTCGAATGGATCATATTATTGTTCTTAGATAAATATTTGAATGAATTCGTAAATACAATGTGTGTTTGAATCCTCAAAAATGTTGTTTTGGTGTTAACAGTAGAAAACTTCTTCAATTTATTATTCAAAACAAGGTATCAAAGTGGACACAAAAAAAATTGAAGCTATAGTACATATGCCACCTCCTTGAAATATCTCTCAACTTTTTAGTTTGCAAGGAAAAATACAAGATATTCATAGATTTGTTTCACATCTATCATATCATACGATTCCCTTTACTTCCTTATTAAAGAAAGATACTTCTTTCTCTTGGAATGATGATTGTAATATATTATTTTAACAATTCAAAAAATACCTCACAAATCATCCTATTTTACAACCTTCCCAACTAGATAAACCTTTCTTCTTATATACTTCAACTTCCTCTCAAGCCCTAGCTATAATTTTAGGTCAACACAAAAAATATGGAAAAGAAAGACCGGTGTACTCCATTGGTTGTAATTTGGTATATTATGAAACTCGGTGTACGTTAATAGAAAAAAAATTCCTTGCTTTAGTATTTTCTTTCCAAAATCATAGGCACTATCTCTTCAATGCTAAGATTAATGGTATTGTCAAATTTGATCCCCTTACATAATTATACTCTAAAAATTATCTCTTAGGATGCCTAGAAAAATGGGTAATGATGTTAAGCGTGTATGACCTAATATTTGTTTCTCAAAAATTAATTAAAGGACAATCACTAACTGAATATTTAGTTGAAGCTCCTTCACCAAAAATAATCCATAATTCAATAAATTTTCCTAATGAATTTATTTTTCCTATAGATATTGAAGATACATGGGAACTATATTTTGATGGATCTAGATATTAAACTAGTTCTGGCATCGGTGTTATCCTTTTATCTCCTTCAAAAAATATTATACCCTTATCTTATTGTCTTAATTTTTCTTGCACCAACAATATTGCGGAATATGATGCCCTTATTGCTATACTTAAAGTGGCTTTGGCCATTAAGGTGAAGCAAATACATATCTTTGGGGACTCGCAATTAATAGTTCAATAAATCAATGGAATAGATCAAGCCAAAATTTCTAAATTAATGAAGTATTGGGATCTTTCCTTAATATTTTGAACAAATTCTCTTCTTACTTTATTTCTTCCTTACCAAGAAAATATAGTCGACATGATGATGCCATGACTAGTGTCGCTTCTCTTATCTCCTTAGAAGATAATATTAATAGCTATAAATTCATTATTAAAAATCTTGTTAGTCCTATTTTTTAAATTACTAGTATGGATTATTGTTGTCTCTCTCTTCATTTGGATGGTGCTATTCACACATCTTTAAATACTTAAAAGATGGTACTTTCCCTAAAGTAGCAACAAGAAACACTAGATCTTGAATTCACAAACTTGCTACAAGATATATCATTCTCACTAATATCCTTTATATATGTTCTTATGATGGTCTCCTTCTTCATTGTCTTACTAAAAAAAAGATCTCAATGGCTCTTCAAGAAGCTCATTCAAGATCTTATGGCATCCATTTTGGTGGAAAATCTTTGGTTAATAAACTTCTTAGAATGAGATATTATTGGAAAACTATGGAACAAGATTGTTTTTCTTTTATCAAAAAGTGTCCTCAATGCCAATATCACAACAATCTTATTCATGCCCTAGCACATGAACTTCATTATTATGTATCATCATGTCCTTTTAGTCTTTGCGGCTTTATTTTATTGGTAAAATATCTCCTCCCTCTTCTCAAGGACATACTTATATTATCACTTCCATAGATTACTTCACTAAGTGGGTAGAATAAGTGTCACTAAGGACCACCACTAAAAATATAATTTGTAGCTTCATCTTTGAAAATATCATTGCTTAGTTTGGTATTCCATCTGCGATAATCTCATAAAATGGTACTCCTTTTAAAAACAAAGAAGTAAAATTTTTTTTGGGCAATTAATATATAAAAAAAAAGTTCTCTACTCGTTATTATCTCCAATATAATGGTCAATATGAAGCTTCAAATAAGATTATCAAACAAATTATTTGCATAAATGTGTACAAACAAGCTAAGGATTGGCATACTAAATTAACATATTCTTTATGGGCTTATAGAACAAGTATTCATACTGCAGTAGGAATAATTCCTTATAATTTAGTTTATGGTGCAGAATCCATTACACCTCTTGAGTTGGAAATTCCATCCTTACGAGTTTCTGTTAATGGCATTATGGATAATGACACTATAAACACACAATGCTTATAGGAGTTAGAAATGTTAGATGAGAAACGTATCAATGTCCTTGAGCATATTCAAGCACATCATAAATATCATCAAAAACAAGACAAACATAAAGTGATTGAATGATCCTTTTTGGTGGGAGACTTGGTTCTATATGAGAATCAATGCAACATAAATGCTCTCCCCGAGGAACATAGAAATTTCAATCCTAATTGGCTTGGCCCATTCATCATAACACAAGTTTATGGTTCTGGTGCATATGAAATAGCTGATATGGAGGGAACGCCTATTAAGGACCCTATAAATGCTATGAAATTGTATCAGTACTACACTTTATTTGTATCTTACCTCTCCTATCATCATTCCTATTTCTTTTCATGTGTTAATATTTTGGTGTTAAGAATTTATGTCAATATTTTAGACATTGTTTCTTTGTTGTTTTCATGAATTTCTTCATTCTTGACAATAATTCATTTTATTTTGGTCTTGAGTAAATTGGTAATATGTTAATCATTATGGTTAGGATGTTACTTACAAGATATTAACACACTTCTACATGCTTAATGTCTCATCTATATTAGTATTTGGTTAAATATTTAACTCGATTACATGTTCATCTATCTACTTGAGTATGTATTCCCTTATTAAATCATGTATGTTTAGTATACATGTATATGTATTTAATCTTTATGTAAACTATAAAATAAATTAAACATGGAAATATACATCAAACATATAACATTAAAATCTATAACATATATAGGTCCATACATGAGGGAGCATTGTTTCAAAATATGTCGTATGGCAATCTATCATAAACACAATGCAATCAATTCTCATCCATGGGATGATGACTCCCTGATGCCTCAGAACCATAGTGAGAAGATGATAGTCGCATAGTGGACAGTGGTCTATGGGATGTTGTAGATCAAGAGTGACTCCTAAAACTCTACATCCCTTGGATCACCCCTCGTATCTTAAGGATCTCACATTGACTCTCTGCTAACTCTCACTGGAGTTGATCTTGCTCTTCCTTTATCAACTGCACCTCCATTGCTATGGTCTCGAACAAATCCTTGGAGTGTCTGGGATCACATTGTAATTCTAGCCTAACATGTATGGAAGATGGAATCTATGTTGCAAGCATCATGCATCTCACCACTTCACCCATGAATTTTCTCCACCCACTCATACCAATTGCAAGGAGATAAAATATATTAGTAAATTAGCATACTTGATATCTTACGTAACCTTTTTGCAAAACTTTCATACCTAGATCTCCAACAGTGAAGTCAAGGTACATGGCTTCTAGGAATTGTGGGGCCTTTCCCACTGAAGATGTTGAGGGAATAGTACTCTCTCCAAACTCTCAGATTGTAATCTCTTCTCTGGTGGGTATTCGTAATGTAATCCTCCTAAAATGACTCCTTATGCATGTAGTAGCATCAACAGTTTCCTCCTTAGTTCTCTCAGGTTCATGTCTCATGGGGTCTCCTCAGATATGGCATTGGAATCCTCTTCCTTGGTGCATGGCACCTCCCTATTCAATGTTTTGATTTTCTTTAATTTTTTTTTAGGAGGTTGTGTGTGTTAGAATAAGTTCCAAAAGGTTTGAAGCATGCTAGTCTAACTTCATGTTTGTAAGGGCCTTAGTGCTCATTAGGTCTTTTTGGCCTCAATTTGTGAAAATTTCTCATTTTACGGAAATATGAGTTGGAGGTATGTTTTAGGACCCTACATATCCTATTTAGGGTCTTATAAGTCAACATCAACCATCAAGTTGACAAGGAAAGTCAAAATGCATCAAAATGCAAAAAGTTGCTCAAGCAACTTTTGCAAGAAATGAAAAAAAGTAGTTAGAACTGAATGTAACTACCCATTCTTGGTATATGATCATGGAATCAAATTTTTGGAAAGGTTAATGAGATTTTGGATTGATACTTTTACTTCTGACACCTCTATATGGATGTATGTACCTCCCTTTGCATAATCTGCACTGAATCTTTGGTTCCGTATGGCTGTGTACGGATTGGCATAGGTGATCGGGCTTCAAGTTAGTGTAGTATTTTCTTTCAGCTTCCATATGCAATAGATAGTTTTTTTTAAGTTTAGTAGGATTAAAGTTACAAGTTTTTGAAGGCCACTGGTCTGACAGAGACAAAATCAATGATGCCTAGATAGAAATAGCTCTAACCTAGTTTTCCTCCGGTGGAATTGTCTGAAACCATGGGGAAAGTAGGTTTAGGGTTAGTAGATAGGATTTTTGTTCTTTTTTTTTTGTCTCAATGGATTTCACAGGCCAACAATGAACCCCTATGGCTGACTAGAGAAACCAGGTGAGCTAGAACAGGGAGAAGTTTGAATTTGGTTGAGCACCCATGACCTTTTGGGGAAGACTTAGTAGCATTGTTGGATGCACAAGATAGTCTCCTAAAAGGATTTGAAGGTGGAAGGAGGGGAATCAAAGATTGGATACATGTTTAGAAATTATTCTTGCTGAATGTTCCAAAGGCCTAATTAATAGTATATAATCTAGGGCCTGTAGGAAAGTGGGGTTTTGGGTGCTTCCAAAGGTCAGGGTTTTGGATTCTAACAGTGTTCAGGGATGTCTTCAAGATTTTCAAGTTTTTTTTTTGAGTCACTTGGAGTTTTTGTGAGCATTTGGAAAAACTTGGTGCAAAATGACCTACTAGGAATCTGGAAATTAGGCCTCCTAGTGAAATAAAAACCAATTGGATTGGTAAGGGGTTTTGATGTATTGGGATGAGTGTAGAATGACCTATAATGGTTAAAGGAGGGTGTAAAGAGTCTTGGTGAATGTGTTTGAAGATCCTAGGTAGAGGATTGGCATTCTGGTGGGGTTCTAGTGGACTAAACTAGGCTTTTGATTAACTAGTTGAACTAGTTAAACCTAGAAATCTCGGTGTCTTCTAATAACCAACTATAACTTGGAGGAGAAGTTGGTAGAGAGGGTCTTGGAGATCCTTGAAGGAGGAAGAACCAACAAAGAACAACCATTGGATGTTTGGGTTAGTCAATTGAGCAACTTGGACTGAAGGAAAGCCTAGAGTGTCAATCCCTCTACATCAAAGTGATATCAAAGCTTGAATAGCTTTAAGATTGTGTATGTCTAAAGGGGAGGAGACTCAAGAGAGTCAAGAGATTGAAAACATGCCTCCTAAGGCAATGAGTAGGGATTCCGTAGTAGAATTGGTTTGAGGCCTCTTAGAGAAGGCTCGTGTGTTAGAGACAAAAAGAAAAAAGAAGATCACTGAATGGGGAGATGAAAGTGATGGGGATGATGATAGTCAAACAAAGGAGTCATCCAACAAGGGAAAAGAACCTGAGATAGACAAGGAGAAAAAGGTATTCTTAGATGCCTTCAAATCTTTAAACAAGGATAGCATGGAACACATACCCTACTACTATGGTATCCTAAATGGAGAAGAGTTGTTAGATTAGTTTGAAGCCATTGACAACCAATTTGATTACAAGGAAATCTCAGAGGAGAAGAGGGTCAGCTATGCTAAGGCTAGACTCAAGAGATTTGCATTGGTGTGGTGGAACATGATGCAAGATGAAAGAGTGAATAGTGGAAAGAAAAATATTTTTTCTTGGGAGAGGATGAAAATCAGAATGAGGGCACAATTCTTGGCTACTGATTATGAAATTCAAATATATCAAAAGCTACAGAATCTAAGATAAAAAGAAATGTTAGAGAGTGCTTACATCGAGGAGTTCCATAAACTAAGCCTAAGGGATAGGATACAAGAAGATGAAATGGAGAAGGTAGCAAGGTACCTGAATGGGTTAAGACAGACCATTCAAGATGAGATTAGCATGATGGCACCAGATAGTATGCACAAATGATTTCAATTGGCCTTGAGAGAAGAGGATAAAGAAAGAAGAAGAAATGAATTCCATTAGAGAGGAAGGGGTGGCAGAAATAATAGAGGTTTTCAGAGAGGGAGGGGTAACTTTGGTAGAGGACAGAGCCCTAACAGACAAGAAGATTATCAGTTCATGAATAGTAGTAGAGGAAACTAGTATAGAGGATCTTTCCAAAGGGGAGGATATAGAGGCAGAGGACCATCAAGAGGTAGGTTCCAACCCCAAGGGAGATCTAATTTAGTTTTCACTGGTAGGTGTTATAATTGCAACTAGGTGGCTCACACAATGGGTAGGTGTCCAGAGAAGGCTTCCTCATCTTTAATCATGGATAGAAGGAATTATTTATTTCAAGAAGATGACACTTAAAGTGTTACTTCTCCCATTTCCAAGGCAAGGCTAGTATTATATGGGGAGAACTTGATGTTAAGGAGAACCATATTGAAAGTACCTAACACCATAGAGCCACCCCAACAAAAGAACTTATTCAAGAAAAATTGTAGGTCTCATGGGAAGATTTACAAGGTTATAGTGGACTTTGGATCCACTGAGAATATAGTGTCCACTGAGATGGTGGAGAAATTGAAGTTGAGAAGGATACCTCATACCACACCTTACAAGGTTTCATGGTTGAACAAGGGTCAACAAATAGGGGAAGATGAGAAAAATATGGTTGAGTTTGAGATTGGGGAATATAAGGAAAAGGTCATATGTGACATACTACTTATGGATGCATGTCATCTACTCCTAGGACATCCATGGAAATATGATGTCAAAGCAATACATGATGGAGAGAAGAACAATTATGTCATCACCAAGCTAGGAAATAAATTCCAAATGGATCCATTGCAAGATTCCAATGAAGAGAAGCATGTGGGGAAAAGTGTGATGTTATTGAGTGTGAAAGAGTTTCTAAAGGCCATGAAGAAGGAGAAAAGAGTCTGTTGTGCAGTAGTGATCAAACCAAAGGAGGAAACTAAGGAGAAAGTATGTTTGCCACTAGAGATACAAGCTTTGTTGGAAAAGTATGATGACATAGTAGATAATGGTTTTCCAAGTGCCTTACCACCTATGAGGGATGTGAATCATCATATTGACCTTATTCCTTGAGACAATTTGCCAAGCAAAGTTGCATATAAGATAACACAAAGCCAAAATGTAGAGATAGCAAAATAGATCCAAGATTTTTTGGATAAGGGGTTGATAAGGAAGAGTTTAATCCCATGTGTTGTGACAATAGTACTTTCACCTAAGAAGGATTGTAAATGGAGGATATGTATAGAATCCAGGGCTATAAACAAGATCACAATTAGATATAGGTTCCCAATGCCCCAGATAGAAGATTTGATGGAAAATCTTGGAGGATCTTGTTACTTTTCTAAGGTGGACTTGAAGTCAGGGTATCATCAGATAAGAGTAAGGCTAGGTGATGAGTGGAAGACATATTTTAAGACCAATTAGGGTCTTTATGAGTGTCTAGTAATGCCCTTTGGCCTAAGTAATGCACCTACCACATTCATGAGGCTCATGAATGAAGTGCTAGCAGAGTTCATTGGTAAGTTTGTAATAGTTTACCTTGATGATATTTTAATCTTTAGTAGGTCCAAGGATGAGCACATGAAGAATTTGGAGATGGTCTTAAGAAAGCTACATCAAGAGAAATTGATGATAAATCAAGAAAAGTGTGAGTTTCTCAAAACTGAACTAGTTTACCTTGGTTTTGTGGTTACTAATGGATGTATGAAAATGGACCCTGATAAAGTTAAGTCCATTTTGGAATGGCATACACCTAAGTCCATAGGGGATGTTAGGAGTTTCCATGGGTTGGCCTCCTACTATAGGAAATTTGTGAGAAATTTCAGTCATGTATGTGCCCCAATTCTGATAGTAGCAGCAAATCAGGGGTTTGAAATGTTGAAAAAGAGGATTGTAGAGCTACCTACACTTAGATTTCCTAACTTTAATCAACTCTTTGTGGTAGAGTGTGATGCTAGCAAGTTGGCTATAGGAGCAGTGCTAAGCCAAGAGGGACACCCTGTGGCATTCTTCTTTGAGAAGTTGAATGAGGCAAAACAAAAGTACTCCACCTATGATTTGGAGTTATATGCCATGGTACAAGCCTTGAAGAAGTGGATAAACTACCTATTACTTAGGGAGTTTGTGGTCTATATTGATAACCATGCCTTAAGTTTCCTAAATGGACAAGAAAAACTAAATCAAAGGCATATGAAGTGGGTAGAATCATTGCAGGCTTATGCTTGTGTTATTAAGCATAAGAAGGGGGTTAGAAACAAGGTTGCAGATGCTCTTAGTAGGAGAGTACTCACAATATAAGAGATACAACTATTGTTGCAGGAAGGCCTATTGTTCAAAGGTCATCTTATGTGTATACCTCAGTGCTCAATGAGGGAAAACATTGTGAAGGAGAAACACCAAGGAAGTTTGGGAGGCCACTTTGGAGTGGATAAAACATTGGAGCAGGTGCATAGGCATTACTATTTTCTTAAGATGCAGTCAGATGTGAGGCATTTTGTAGAACAATGTCAGATTTGTCAGAGGGAAAAAGGACAATGCAACAATAGTGGGTTGTATCAACCATTATCTATACCCCAAAAGCCTTGGGAGTGCCTTAGTATGGATTTTGTTTTGGGGTTACCAAAGACACCTAGGGAAAATGACATTGTGTTTGCAGTGGTGGATCATTTCAAAAAGATGCCACACTTTGTTCCATGCAAGAAGACCAATGATGCCTCTCAAATTGAAGGGCTATTCTTTAGGGATATAGTAAGAATCCATGGTTTGCCTTTGAATATTGCCAGTGACAAGGATACAAAGTTTGTGGGTCACTTCTGGAGAACTCTTTGGAAGATACTTGGAACTAATTTGTCTTTCTCCTCAACCTTCATCCACAATCAGATGGGAAAATAGAAGTAGTGAATAGGTCACTTGGTAATTTTTAGGTGTTTGAATAAACAACATGGAAAATCTTGGGATCTTATTATAGGGCAGACAGAATTTGCATACAATGACTCCATTGATAGGAGTACAGGTAAGAGCCCCTTTGATATAGTTTATGGGGTCAATCCTAGAGGGATTTTGGAGCTGAGGGATCTTAGTTTGAGGGACAAGAGGAGTGCACAAGGAGATTAATTTGCAGAGAAAATGAAGGAGCTCCATGATCAAGTCAATAAAACTTTACAAAAACAAATGGAGAAGTACAAAACCAAAGCTGATAAGACTAGGAGGGACTTGAAATTCAAAGTTGGGGATCTAGTACTTGCCTATCTTAGGAATGAGAGGCTACCTAAAGGCCAAAAACCTAAGATACTCATGAAGAAGATTGGACCACTAAAGATTTTGCATAAATATGGAAAGAATGCCTATGAAGTCTACACTTGCAGATTTGGAGGAAGATGATTGGGTAAAAGATTTGCCTACCCCAAAGCCATTGCAATTGGAAACTGTCTTGGACTCTAAGGTGATAAAGAAGAAAAGGAAGAGTAACTGCAAGGAGTACCTCATCAAGTGGCAGGGACTACCTAAAGTTGAGGCCACTTCGATGACAAAGCTGGATATTCTAAAACATGGGGTCACCATTGAAGACGTCCTAACTCAAGGGACTTGAGTTATTTTCTCAAGGGGAGTATGGTGTAGGGTACCTCCCTATTCAATGTTTTAATTTTATTTAAGGTTGTTTTAGGAGATTGTGTGTGTGTGTTAGAATAAGTTCCAAAAGGTTGGAAGCATGCTAGTCTAACTTCATGTTTGTAAGGGCCTTAGTGCTCATTAGGTATTTTTGGAATCAATTTGTGAAAAATTACCATTTTAGGGAAATATGGGTTGGAGGTATGTTTTAGGACCCTACATATCCTATTTAAGGTCTTATAAGTCAATGTAAACCATTGAGTTGACAAGGAAAGTCAAAATGCATCAAAATGCAAAAAATTGCTAGCAACTTTGAAAGTTGCTCGAGCAACTTTTTCAAGAAATGAAAAAATGTAGTTAGAACTGAATGTAAATACCCATGATAACTATATGTGCATGGGATAAATTTTTTGGAAAGGTTAATGAGATTTTGGATTGAGACTTTTACTTCTGACACCTCTGTATGGATGTCTGTACCTCCCTTTTCATAATCTGCACTTAATCTTTTCTTCTGTACGGCTGTGTACGGATTGACATAGGTGATCGGGCTTCATGTTAGTGTAGTGATTTCTTTCAGCTTCCATATGCAATAGATATTTTGTTTTTAAGTTTAGTAGGATTAAAGTTACAAATTTTTGAAGGCCACTGGTCTGATAGAGACAAAAACAGTGATGCCTAGATAGAAATGGCTCTAACCTAGTTTTCCTCTAGTGGAATTGTCTAAAACCATGGGGAAAGTAGGGTCAGGGTCAGAAGATAAGATTTTTTTTCTTTTTTTTTTGTCTCAATGGATTTCACAGGCCAACAATGAATCCCTATGGATGACTGGTGAAACCAGGTGAGCCAAGACAGGGAGAAGTTTGAATTTGGTTGAGCACCCATGACCTTTTGGGGAAGACTTAGTAGCATTTTTGGATGCACAAGGTAGTCTCCTAAAAGGATTCAAAGGTGGAAGGAGGGGAATAAAAGATTGGAGACATGTTTAGCAATTATTCTTGCTGACTGGTCTAGATGCCTAATTAATAGGCTATAATGTAGGGCCTACAGGAAAGTGGGGTTTTGGGTGTTTCCAGACGTCAGGGTTTTGGATTTTGATAGTGTTTAGGGATGTCTTGAATATTTTCAAGTTTTTTTGTGGATTCACTTGGATTTTTTGTGACCATTTGTAAAAACTCGGTGCAAAATGACCTACCAAGAATCAGGCAATTAGGCCTCCTAGTGAAATAACAACCAATTGGATTGGTAAGGGGTTTTGATGTATTGTGATGAGTGAAAAATGGCCTATAATGGTTCAAGGAGGGTGTAAAGAGTCTTGGTGAATGTGTGTGAAGATCCTAGGTAGAGGATTGGCATTCTAGTGGGGTTCTAGTGGAGTAAACTAGGCTTTTGATTAACTAGTTGGACTAGTTAAACCTAGAAATCTTGGTATCTTATAATAACCACCTATACCTTGGAGGAGAAGTTGGTAGAGAGGGTATTGGAGATCCTTGAAGGAGGAAGAACCAACAAATAACAACCATTGGATGGTTGGGTTAGTCAATTGAGCAACTTGGAGTGAAGGAAAGCCTAGAGTGTCAAGCCCTCTGCATCATTCTTGCTCATCCTCTTCCTCTCCATCCTCATAATCTATGGTTTATCCTCACTCTAATCCAATACATGGTCTTGGATCACCTATAAGGTAGTCATTTGGGAAGATGGGTCTAACACCATGAATGATAGTGCACTTGAGATAGTCTCTCGACACTCCTGCATCAACCACTATAGGATCAACAAGTATATTACCCTCTGCCTCTGAATCTGTCAACTCAATATAATCAACTATGGGTCTCAGTATAGTTCCTACCCTTAGAATCAAGCTTTGACTATGTAAGAATATGGGCGCTAGTCGAGGTGCACCCTATGGAAGGCCAAAATGTTTCTACATCCTATAATAATAGAAGGGAATTAAAAAGTAGTTTTCCTCCCCTCCAACAATATGTACCCCTGCATGCATTTTTATTTGTTAGTCTATCTCTCTCTATGTTCACATCTCCATATATGGCCTCTAGATGATACTGGTTCCCTGCAGTCGATCTATGGAAATCCTCTAATACAATGGATTGTGTCATTACCATTACCTAGTCAATGGATAGCCAAATTCCCATGGATCTGTGGAATTTGTCTCTAGTGGGAATCATGTTTGTCATGTGCATGTAATGTACTCAAACATCCATACCTGTAACAAAGTACACACTTCCAGGATTCACCTCTAAAATTGCACATATCTCCCTAGCTCATGATACAGATCAGAAAGCATACTCCTCCCCCTTGAGTACACAACACATTGCTAATCCATTGTGCAGACTATCTCCACAAGTGTCACTGGGAATGTGGTACATCTGAAATCTTGGCATACAACAAATGCAATGGTTCACATAAGTATCTTCCAAATAAAAGATACTACCAATGTGGCATATAGAAAGGCCTCTAGCTGAATATGATCCTTTTGAGCCTATAAAATATGTCCTAAGTAGTAGAGATGATCTCTCTTAATCTCAACCTTTGTCTGTGAATCTACACATCTAACTTTCCTCCCATGGACAGGAAGACATAAGATGTGATATACATCCTGCAATGTGATCATGATCTCACCTGTAGGTAGATGTAATGTGGTCGTATCATCATCCCATCTCTCCATCAACACCACCAGAAAGGCCTGCTAATATCTCATATGTGGTAAACAGTATACCTAGTAGAGTTTGACCTCTATCAATAGCTCTCTATCATATTTCTATAGATGAATCTCCTTTCCATGTATGTATTTCATAATATTTTCTCTAGATGCTCATGGATAATTGGAAGATCTTGTAGTCACAAAACAACTAACACAACATCAGATCCTCATATAATGCAAATCTAAATAAAAATATAGTTGACTTACTTAACACGTACAAGTCAACTTCCCTGGTACAAGTCAATATTTAGGGTACAAGTCAAATTTTTAGGAGCAAGTTGACTTTCTGGGTACAAGTCAAATTTTCTAGGTTGTAGACATAAAATCTCTCTCTCTCTCTCTCTCTCTCTCTCTCTCTACAACACCTAAAAAACTAAAACTATCTAAGAAATGGCAAGGCATAGACATCAAAACATGCCTCATCTAGTGGTGTGTCATCCTCCACTGCCTGCCTCAACTTCTCGATCCTCATGGGCTCAATGTCCTTCTTCCTCCTTAGCATATTCTTCTCCTCTACAAGACAAACTCAACATGGTGAGTCTTCAAATGAGCTTAAAAAAGTAACTTTTTGAGCTTAAAAAGAACTCTTTAGGTCAAAGTTACTTTACTTTATTTTTGTTTAGACATTATACTTCTTTCTTATTATCTCTTCATAACTTGTTCTAGGTATCTTAATTTTTCACACCAATTCAGGTGCTAGAATCATGATTTAGATACCTATCCCTCCAAGTTCTTATAGGAATGTTTAGGGAATATCTCCAATGTTACAAGAAGGAATTTCTCAACAACATTCATGAACAATTTTTTTGTGGTAAACATGATTCCATGTTTCACCTTCCCTATTTAGCAAGCCAAAAAAGGGGAGAATATAGCCACCCATGAATTTCATCATATTCCTTAGTAATCTCTAGGTGGTTTATGATTTTCACCGACATGTGGTTTTGACGGTGTGGTTACTAATGATTTCTTGTATGATTTGTGTTGGGGGATTATTGATATATCAATTTTCATTTCATTGATTCTTTTTGTACTTTAGCTTGCATATGCATGTAGTGCCATATACCGCTAAAGTGGAGGCTAAATGTATCATTATAAATTGTAAGAACCTAATGTTTATAAATTGTAAGAACCTAATGTGTTCTACAATTTAAATTGTAAGAACCTACTTTAGTGTTTTCTCATTATAGATTGCATTACATATTCATAATCACACTTGGTGATTCCTAATTCAAATATGGGTCCCCTAAAATTCCCCAAATCTCCCTAAATCCTTCCAAATTCTCCCTAATGTGTGAAAAATTGAGGCAGGATCTTATTCCTAAGCATCCTCCCCTATTTTCCTTCAATTCTGCAATCTATCCCCGACATTTCCCACCATTCAAAATGCTAATATTTTGAGGGGGGCGTAGTTCAAGTTTGACTATACGCTAAGGGGGTGCAGTCAAATTCGAATTGTATCCCTAGTGGAATATGCCCAAATCTAGGGTAGGACCTATCAGAGACTTGTGGTTTGATTTTGGATAAGGTGTCATCCAACTTAATTCCAATGCAAGATCACTATAAAATCTACTCTCACACCTCATTGTAAAGACTAGAGGATAAAATCAATAGAAAGGTGAAGACCCCAATCTGAAAAATAATCAGTTGCAATGTGAAAGCTTAAAATTGGTGATACCCCTTTGAAGTGTGATTTTTCTACATCAATCTCCATCAAGTCTTCAATTATTTACAATCTCTCTTCAATTTTTATCATGGAGTTTCAAAAGGATCATAAATATGGCTAGGAATACTTTTTCCTCTCATGGTTGGCTATGATTTCCTTATATCTTTTAGATCTAATATTTGATACTTTATATCGACATGGCCTCTTGTATTTACATTCTATAATTCACTCTATCACACATAGGGTTCTTACATCCTAGGCATTTACTTGTGCATCTTATCTCATTTAGCATTCTAGACATTCTCTAGAGTCACGACAACAAAGCATTATCATCTTTCTAATGGCTACTTGTGGAGGTGGGAATCACCAAAATTGTTGGTTGACTAAGGAAGACCCCTATATAGATACAACACACATACACATATATTTTTAGATTTTTAGGAACATGTATTCATCAGATTGGCCATGAAGGAAGAACCTCCAGACTGAGGTTCAGAGCCTAGAGAATTAGATCTGAAGCTATACCAAATCATTGTATTCCTGTGATTATCAGGTTTAGACTGCGAGCATTTTAATCCTAGGTGTGTTCATTTCCTATCCATCCTCCATTTCTATTTGGTCTTTTCTATCTCATATTTTCATAGTTCATTTTCTATAAAGGAATCCACTCAAGGCTCTCCTTCAAACCCTTGATCTTGCATTGGTATCCTTTTCCATTGGGTTATATCACTCAAATCTTGATTTGAGGTATTGTCTTGATTCTATTCCTAATGTATGGAGGAAACCCATGGTGAATGATATACATATTGATATTTTCCACCATTTTCTACCATACAAATACTTCTAACGATCTTCATGGTCGATGAAGATCAACAACTCAGGTTCAAAACTATGGGGTAGGGCCATTTTTATGATGTTGGTTTGCGCGTATGGTCATTAGTGGAAGTTTTTTTTGGTTCTCATATAATAGGAACTTGGTCACTTGATAATTACATTCAATTTTAGATAATTCAATATCTATGAAGAGTTGTAGTTGTCAAATTTGTGTAATTAAGACAGTCCAACTCCAAGTATTAGCATCTAATGACACTGCAACAGTTTTAACTTTGACTTTGCTGAGTGTGGTGTCAAGTACAAGTAATTTGGTGTCCTATAGTTCAATTTAATTATTTTTATCTATGAAATGGTTTTCTCATTATTTTAGGGCTTAGTTTTAGAAAATAATTAATCTGATTGTAAAGTTGCAAGAATATAAATTTTGAATATTCAATTTTGTTTTGGAAGTGTTGTTCTTACATTTCATAAATACCCTAAGTTTAAATACTATTGTGGGTCCACAACACACACCCCATTTTTTTGTTCCTTTGACCATGGGGCCCCCCCTTATTTTATTTATTTTTGTCTACCCCTCCCCCTATTCCTTGAACTCTGATTCAGAGGGGCCTATTGAGGAAGCAAGGGTGTGTTTCAATCCTTTCTCACTTTCATCATTTTGGACATCAGGAGGTCCTCCGACCTCTAAAATGTGAAAACACCAAAAGGCCAAAAGGTCAAGCCCACACCTTTCAATCTTTTGGTCGCTGAAACCCTAAAAGGGGAGGAGGTCACAAGAATTTAGACTTTCAACTTCTGAAACTCTCAAGTAGGTGACATCACCCCACGGGCTATAAAAGTGGCCCAAGCACTTTTTCTCCTCACTTACCTTGTTTATCTTCCAAGCTCCTCAAGTGCAGTTGTTTCCTTCCTCACCTCCTTGTTGTTCATTTTTGTCTTGATCCTCTTCACACTCAGTAGCCTTTTTGTCTCCCTCTTTCCTCACACCTTATAGCTAGGGTCTTTTTCATTCTACTTTCCTTCTTAATTTGAGTTTCAGGTCTTTTTTAATTTTTTTTTTGTTTGGCTCTTTTGTTTGCATGCTGTTATTGTTGGTTACATGTGCTCCCTCCTAGGTCTCTAGGGTTTGCGCCCTTCGACCTCTAGATGGGTCACGACCTCTGTTGTTTTTTTTTTTGTGTGTTTTGTTTTAGGGTAAGGTTTTTGTGTCATGGACAAGTCATATTTTTTCATCCTCTAAAAGGACAAAAACAAGCCCCTCGCCAGACAGTTTTCACCAAGTGCACTTTCACACTTTTGGACATTTGATATATCGCACAATCGGACATCACTAAATCCCTGAAGACAAGGTCACCCCTCCTAGAATTTTTGGCATTTTGGAATACAAAAATTTCTTTGGACCTTCGCACACTGAAAGGTCAAGGTCCATTTCATTAGCCCCCAAGTCTTTTCAGATTTTGGGATATTCAGATTAGAAATCAATTGGACAACCTCATTCCCCAAAAAATTATCCCTACCATCAATGACCTCAAGTAAAGAGTTACAATCTATATGACAGTCTTCATAATGGTCTAGGCATTGAATAAATCTAAGAATATCTTGGCCATCTTCAAAAACTTGCCAGTTGTAAATATTATCCAGGACAACTGGTCTGGTCTTAATTTCCACTATTGATACCCTACTTAAGGTCAAATCACCAGTATTTAAAGCAACATTAGCTAAAAAATCTGCCATGATGTTTTTTAACCTTTCTATCCAATTAATATTAAAGGCGTCAAAAGATTCTATCTGATCCAAAATAGCATGTTTGTACATTTTCAGTATGTCTTTTTTTACAGCATATTTGGATCTAACTTATGCTACTACTAGCTCAGAATCACCATAAACTTTTAAATATTTGATTCCATGTTTAGCAACAATATTTAACCTCAAAAGCAAAGCTTCATAATCAGAAATATTATTTGTACATTGGAATGATAACAAGAAAGAATACTTGAATGTTGTACCTGATGGATAAATAAATAAGACACCAGCTCTTGATCCTTCTTTAGAACATGCTCCATCAAATTACATCTTCCATAAACTATCCTATTGTGTATTCAACTCCTCAATTAAGGGATCAAAATTTTTACATTGATGACCACTTTTCTTTACTCTGAATTTTTCCATGTCTATATCTACATAATAATTAATGTCAGTATCTTCATGTAGCTCAATCATATGGCGTGTCCTACCTTCCCTAGACACCTTGACATTATTACCAACAATGTTGAAATTAGCATAAGATAAATCACATTGGATACTTCCACCCATTGAAGCACTCCATTTCCTTGATAACAACATGCCATAATGATGTGGGATATCAACCACCAATACACTCATTGTTAACACTGCGTTAGGGCATATAGCTAACCTATAAGGTAAAGCCTCAATGCTACCAACAATAGGGATCTCTCTAGAGTCCATTTCCTGACATCTCCCATGAGGAGTGTCAACTTGTAATCCCATGGATCTCATTATTTCTCTAGGCATAATAGTGTTAGATGCTCTAGAATCTATCATATAGTTTTTAAGCATCTTACCATTAATGACCAGAGTTAAGAAAAAAGGATCAATAATTCCTGCAGAAGTATTTGTATTTAAATAAATTTGAGGGATTTATGAAATCATTCCCTCAAGCTCTTTTCCCTTATTATTAGACTTCTTTTCAACACCCTCTAGTTTTTGTAGTTTTATTAGAGAAACATTGTTTAGCATTGAAAGGAATTTTTCCTTATCTTCCTTAATTCTCATCATTTCTAGAAATGGAACTTTGACAATCATTTGTGATAGAAACTGACCCATATCAATAGGGGTATATTTTACATCAAAGTATTTTGGTTTTTCAACAATGATATTATTATCCTCTACTTGAATACTTTGAGAGTTGAATCTTCCATCTTTGATTTCTTATTTTCAACCTTAGAAGGGGAAGAACTTGTTTTTGGTACTTTAGCTTTTCCCTCATGTATAATGTTTGAATCATTTTCTTTGCTTACAATTTTGAACTTTGGCTTATTTACATCTTCAACAGGTCCTTCTCTTTTATGTGTATACTTGGCATCTACTTTGTTTTCTTTAATAAAGATTCCAACGGGTTGACTACCTACATCACCCACTACTCTATTCCTCAAGTTGTAGTTACTTCTTGCCTTATTTACTAAATCAGTAGTGATTCTTGATCTTTCTTCATCAGAAGGTTTTCTTAATGTTGTAGATTCCTAATTTTTTTGAGCATAACATCTTATATTATCAACCTCTTCATCTTCACTATCAGAATTTTTTTTTTCATGATATACTTCTATTATACCTTCTGAACCATACATATCATGGTTCTCAACTTCACTATCAGAATCTACATCAGGGCATGTATAAGAGTCATTCATAGCACATCCATTATGATCACATAACTCACCTTCTTCGCCTTCTTGTTCTTCACTAGCATTTATGTATAGAGCTACAACACAAAAATCAAGATTGTGTGGGGCTTGACAATATTCACACCAATAAGTATCACTATACATGTTTACAAATTTTTTGTGTAAAGGATCAGGGGTCCTATTATCAAACTTATCCTTTCTTGGTGGGACAATAGGATTTCCATCCTTAAACTGGGTACCATATGGGTGATTATGCATCCTATTCTATGGATTATAACTATTGTAGGATGGCCTATTGTTTTTTGGAGATTTATAGTGTTTATATTCTAGTTCATTTGGGTTGATCCTACTAAAACATGCATAATCCCTTCTACCCAATTTTCTGGATACCCTTCTATTCATTTCTATATTCACTGCTATCTTATATGCATCAGTAAGACTTCTACAATTCTTGTCTCTGAGAGCATACCCCATTTCAAAATCAAAATAATTCAGATATGTAGCAAGACATACCTTTTCATCAAGTTTGATCTTTTGGAATAGCTTGTGCATGGCTCTTTGGAACCTTGTGTTGAATTCAGTGACTTCTTCATTGAAATTTTTCTTTATATTATTGAATTCATTCAACAAGAATCCTTCATTTTTTTTATCACCATACTGATCTTTGAATAAGTCTATGAATTCATCCATAGATGCCATAACCCATTAGATAGTCCTCTAAACCATTCCCTAGCATCTTCAACTAAGGATTGAAAAAAAAGTTTCATTAAGACATCTTCATGATTAATATTCAGGTCATCTATGATATCAGTAAAATTTCTTAAGTGTAATTCATAAGAAATAACATTATTTCTTGAAAACTTTGGAATTTTCCCCCCAATATCATTTGGTATTGTATTAGGGTAACCAAGAATACTAATTAAAGTAAATTGTTTGTACCTTTCTGGATGCAGTAGTTTCCTTTGAAATCTATCATCATCCTAGAAAGTGGCAGCTTTGGCTTTTGAAGTTGTGGCACTTTCAGCACCAGCATGGGAATATATAGAATATTGTAGGAAATTAATCTTCTTCTTCATCTCTAAAGTGGCAGCCTCTACTTCTTCTTTTTCCAGCATTTTGGTCATGATTTATTTCTCCCTTTTTTATTTCTCAAGATCAATGTCTAATTTAGACATTTGTTCTATTGGAACTTTGTGAGTTTTTGGTTCAACTATTTCACTTCCAGTCACCTTCTTTTTCCCTTTATATTTAGAAGCTTGAGAACCAAAACCTTTGTGAGTGACTGGTGTCTCTTTATCTCTATGAGACCTTTCAACATTTTGTTTTCTTGATGTCTTACTAATCTTCTTCTTACTTTATCAGTATTTCTTTGATCTTATTTTTTATTTTTTAAATCTTTCTCTCTTTTCTTTTGTTGAATAATGGTCAACAGACTCATTAAAATTATTTCTACTTTAGAAAGTTCATCAGAGGGAACTTTAGAGTCTAAACTAATAGTATCAGTCCCTTCTCTTTCACTAGAAGTAATTCTATTTGCATATGTTTCTAATCCTAGGTTAGGGGCTTCTTCATATTCTGATGTGTTCCCCTCATGACTGGATTGGGTTGAATCTTTTCACCTAGTGTTCTCCTCTTCTTTTGTTGGAGATGAACTATCTATATTAGGTTGGTTCTTCTTTTCTCTCCAAGACATTTTAGTCCTAGAAGTAGTTGGAACTCTACTTTCCAACTCAACTTCAAGATGATCTCTTACTCTTGATCTTGTATTCATATTGAAAAGGATGTGTATACATATTTTATATTACTTAGCACTGATTACAGAGATTCCTTCAAGTCGCCACCCAAAACAAGTTGGGAAAATATAACACAGCTAAATATGAATACTATAAGAGTGACTTAGATGGTAAAACTCAAATATAAACTAATTCAATTTTAAAATACCAGAGATTTTCTGAAAGTTCAACAAGATTTTATAAAACTCCCCAGTAGAGTCGCCAATTTTTTAGGTCTTTTTCTTGCAGGCTCTTAATATAGTATGAATGCTTAAAAATTATACCCCCAATTTCTAACTTAGGAAAAACAAATCCTAATTGATGAGGACTAATTCCTCCTTCTACTTCAAGATCCACAAGCTCATGTGGGTGTACCTTCAATAGATTACTAATTCACACTATCTATAATAGTGGATTAGGTTTCACTGATTCGGTAATTGTCTTTCACTGTATCAATTGATAAAACACCTTGCAGATGAAAATAATTAAATTAATATAGAATTTCACAAGCCAAATTATGATCATAACAATAACATACATCAATGAGATAAGGATTCTCATCCTTCTTCCTTTTGGAGTTCTCTTAACGTAGGAGGGTTAACCTAGTGATTCTCTCTTTAAGGAATCAATAAACTAAATTGTATTCTCTAATACAATTACTTAAACATATATATTATTTGTAACTAAAAAAATGAATGATTGATTTCTTAAATATTTGATAATTAATTTCTTGCCAAACCCTAAACCAGTGCCTAATTCTTGGGAAAAGAGTCAATATCAAATATAAATCCACATTAAAGTGATTAATGAAAACATATTTAGCTTATATAGAATGCCTTACAATCTACCTTTTCACTCCCACACCCATGTATCAGATCCTCATACCAATGTTTAACTCTCTTGAAACACTTATAAGAATTACTCTCTCCTTGAAAGAACTTACAAATAACTACACAATCACCTTGTAACTGGTATATTTAATATGTCTTACAATTAGGTTGTATATTTCACCATCATTACAATTATGTTCTATATTTCTATTTATAGAGTCTTAGCCATCTTGGAATCCTTAAATAATATGGATGCAACAATATTTGGATGGCTTAGACCTGACCCAAAAATATACTAGAAGACAAAATACAATAAGACCTTAAGCGGTGGAAAGACAAAATAGGAAAACAATCAAATTTGATCTTCAAATCTTTGATAGCTAGCACCTTTGTGTGTAGATATTTTGGATGGCCTCAAATAGTTGTTGTGAGATATAGTGACCACCAATACTATCTAATTTACACTAGTCTTACTAATGACTAACCTCCATGTGCTCATAGATTAGGTTTCAGGTGTCTCTTCACTTAAATCAATCAGATTTCCACAATCCATAAGAATTTTCAATTTGATTTATGGATTTGATTATGTGTAGTTTTTAGCATCAACGTTTCGGATCACACTCCATGATCCATCATCAGGATGAGAGCAAAGAGCATGAAGGAATGTAAAAATAAGATGCAGACCAGGCCACACTTAGAAGATGAGAACTGTTGGAGGCTTCTTTTTCTTAGGCTTGGTGAGAACATCCCATGTTGCAACCTCTTCCTTTGTAGTCCAATTAAAGCTCTAAATGCTTTGTAATTGTGCCTTTTTCCGTTACCATCTAGCATCTATAATGCTCTTGACATCTGCAACAAACTTATTAAAGTCTATTTCAGCTTTGAATGCCTCATCTAAGGATTTATGAAACCTTTCCATATCTAATCCACAACTATTTGAAATAAATGCCTCTTTGATAGGCAGTAAGGTATCAAATTCATTTCTCCATACTTCTACTACCTTAATCTGATAATCCTCTCCATTTATTGGAGGAATAAATTTATTGTATTATGAGCCAAACATATTGACCCTATCCTCAACTAATTTGCCTTGCCCTTGAAGAAAGACAAGGTAACCCCAATCTGCTCAATTTCCTGGCCAACTTGTGTTACAATCTTAGGGAGATCTTCCCTAAGTGGTTGTAGGGCTGCTAACCTATCAAAAAAATTAGTCCTTACTGACCATGCTCCAAAATAAGGGTTCAAAGTTGAAACATAATTATCTACCTCTATCTGTAGACCAGGCAACTTGTTATAAGCACTGTATACTAGATCAACTTTTTCTTTTAGGACATTGATCCTATGTTGCAAGATATTTTCCAGGGCTTCCAAAGCCTCCTTATTATTATCTCTATCCTTCTTCTCTGTCTCCTATCTTATTGGTAATCTTGTCGTGTTTACCCCTAAACAACTTAACATTGGATAAGCGATCCAGTTCTACAATGAACAGAACTCATTTTCCCTTGATATATAATTTGAAACCCTTAACCAAAGTTATTTAGGGTTGGATTGACATTGGTAGAACCTCCTCGGTCTCAAATTTGGTAGGTCCATGATATTAAAATTATAAAATAGAATCAAATGCATCAATAAAGAATATTGGAAGAATTTAGGGCTAGGTTCCTTCTTCTAAATGTCTACAAACCCTTGATGCATTCAGTAAATCACATACTGGATATAGTCATAATATGTGCTAACATGTGGACTCTGTAGATCCAAAAAAATCATCAAAATATCTGAAGATATCCAATCACTACCCCCATGAACTCCTAGAACTCTACACAGTCCATAGGAAATATATTTCATATAAAAGGCTAAATTTTTGTAAAAATAAGGTGAAGTGGAACTAGGAATGGCTGCTATATAATTTCTGGTACCTTTAGGCACGTGACCTTGAATCAACTTAGCCACAATGTAGGCTTCCCTTGTATACCTAGCTGCCAATGCTTTTAGGTCTATCTCTCTAGTGCAGGGGTTGTAAATGTTGAAGGCTTTCATAAAAGATTCCCTATCTAGAGTAACTAGGGTTGTTCCATCATTCTTCTTGATGGTCTTGGAGATGCTATCATATCTACTAGCCAACTCAAGCAACAAATCTACATCTAAAAAGACATCTGGTACTATCAATTTGGCTAACCCTCATGTCCATGGGCTTGAAATGAGAATGGGACCATCACTATTTTTATGAAAGTAATTAAACAAATGGTATCCAGAAGCATCAAGAGTCTTATAATATCTACAATATTACATATTATCACCAAGGAATTCATCATTAACCCTTTTTCCCTGATTCATTCCTGGTAGCAGAGCCACAAATTCATCAGAGTAATTCATTTTTCCTTTCTGATCATCTTCAACATCTCCACTCTTTCCACTGGTTGAAGCCACACTTACTGCTGGAATCATATTTTCTACTCTAATCTGAACAATGTTGATCAAACTCTTGTTTCTTCACACTACAACTTAGACAATTAAGTTCTTTTGAAAGCACTAATCACTCATGTAAATCTTAGCTTTGTATTATGAAACTTTGGTAAACTGAAATGACCAATAACAATACTTATTTATTCCTAAGATATCAATGCACCAATCTATTCGATATCATGAATTTGTTATTCAGTCACTTTTTCCATTACTCTACGTGCTTTGATATTAATTTCTCTTAGCCATGGTTCCTGAGGTTGACAGGTGATCAATTTTGAAAAAGGCCAATCGGGACAATCATGAGTGGTTTTGTCAGTTTAAGAAACCTTATTATATGTGAAATAAATTCTATGCTTGATATGATTGGCTTACATTATTAAAACTCAGCTAACCTCATACATGCTATCACAATCCTTTTGTTTTTATTGGCTAGCAACTGTACATCATGGCGCGAGACAAACCTCTTATAACTTTACCTTACTCTTACTCCAATTCTCTTTAGCGACCACATGACTATTCTATCTCCTTGTTGCTGAGAGTTAGCCTTAACTCTAGTTTTATCATGAGATTTAACACGCACCATGCGATTAGAATTATATCAACGGTTCATATATTTTATATTAACCATGCTTTCAACTTAACTTAACTTAACCTTCTTTTTCTTAGATATTACGTGATTGAAGAAACTCGAAGTTGCTGAACAATCTGGCTTACCATGAGTTTGGTTAGAGATTACGTGACCATCATTAGATTCTCTTTAAATCTGATGGTTCCCGTGAAATATCTTATTCATTTTGTACTTTTTGCATCTAAATGGATACTACGCGACTACCATTAGATCATTTTTAATCCAACAACTAGCGTGAAATCTCTCAAGCTTTATCCTTAACTGTAGTTTTTCATGAGAGTTTGCGACTGCAAGCTATCTCCAAGTCGCCAGATGTATTTCCTAACTACGGGTTTATTCTAAGACTTTACATAGGCCACAAATCTTTGGGATGAATTAAACATGTGTCAACATCTTAATCATTACCTCTGATTCACTAGATAATCTCTAACCTTTTAAATTTTATTAGTGACCTAACACCAACCATCAGATCTTTTCTCGTCTATGGTTTAGATTTTCCCACTAGAAACTTTACTGCGACTTGACTTAACCTTTGCTAACCACAGCTCATATGGAGACTTAGCAACCAACTGAATCTCGTTGTAACTGAACAAGTTATCTAAATCAAGGTTTATTCTGAGATTAAATGCCAGCCTTTAGATCCTTCCTCAATCTGATGGTAGTCGCTGAATCTCTTGAAATTTTACTCATCTAAACTTTTATCTCACGATTAAATACTGGCCACAAGATCAACTTTGAATCGGACGGTAGTCTCTAGATTCATAACATTTCACTTAACCCTTGTTTTCTTCATAGATCTTGTCACTAAACATATATAACCATGTCTTAAACTTGGTGAGCTTGTGAGACTTCACAACTGAATAGAATTCAAAGTCGCTGAAATTTTTATGTAACTCAGAGTTTAATTTGAGATTAAACGCTAGCCCTTCGATCTTTCTTTCATTCAATGGCTGGCATTAAGTCTCTCAATATTTATGTACTTTATGAAATCCTTCTAAGATTATGCACCTACCCTTGATTCATTCTTCATCTTACAGTCTGCGTTAAAGCTAAGGAACTTTTACTAATCATCAGCTTCATCTCACAATTAAATGCCTGCCACAGGATCAACTGAACATCTATGGCTATTGCTGAATCTCCTAAGATTTAACTTAACTCTTGTTTCCTTCTGATATCTCGCGACTGAATGAAAATCAAACCAATCTTTAACTCTGATTTGTTTGTGGGACTTTGCAACTGAAGAAACTCAAAGTTGCCAGACCATTTCTTAACTTTGGGGTTTCATTGGAAATTTTGCGCGAACCACGGTATCTGGATTTGAATCAATGGCCTACATTAAATATCTTAAATCTTGAAAGCATATTATTTTTCTTATGAGATAATGCAACCAAAGTATTGTGCTGAGTCTAAAAAGAAAAGGGAATATTCATAAATTTTTAAGAGACTACGCGACTAGCTTAAAACATGAAAAATATCACATGACTTAAGTGATTTGAATTTATGAAAAAAGGTAACTACAAATTAGAATCCAATTATGAAGAACTAGATTTTTCTCTTGATATGACTAAAAAATGACCTAGGACCTAGGGTTTTACACATTTCATTGATTTTATCACTCAAAGATCAACATTTGTAGGGAAAATTTGATAGCACTTTGGACAGGAATTGACATTTTATGCAAGAACATCACTAGGAAACCAAAAAAATTATAGAAAGATTTCAAAACTAGGAATACAACCAACAGAAAGTACAAGCAAAGGCCTCCTCGTGAACATTCACATTTTTCTTCAATTGAATTACCAAATAGGTTATACCATGACCACGGAGAACCTTGGGAATAACTTCGTTATTATTTCAAGAGAGGAAATCAAATCTCAAGATCCTAGCAATTGACTTATGTAAAAACAACGCTCAATAGAAGTGGTGCTAGAAGGAGGACCAAAGACTGAAAAGCTAGATAACATCAGACCTTTCTCTATAGAAAAGTTCAAGAGAGTGCTTAGATCATCTCCTAAAAGGGTGAGTTTGTTAAAATCACTCACCACTACAGAGCTCATAGAGAAAAAGGAAATTCAATAGAGAACCCCTCTCACCATCCTACTAAGTCCCAAAATCCGCTTGGATAACAATCACACATCGCTATCCCGACTATCCTCACAGCCATAAACCAAAATCACAACTTGAAAAATTATAATTTGCAACAACCTCGTCCAATGGTTTTCTTTTCTAAACACAAAACTCACCACTAAACTTCATTGGATAGCTCCATGAATTTCTCATAAATATGGAGAATTTTTGCACATATTTTATATGTGGTGAATCAAGGAAAGTAGAAGAGCACATCCGTGCCTTCAAAGAATTTTATAACCACAAGGAGATTTCCCACCAAAATGTTGTTTGCTACCTATTCACATACATCTTGGGGGATTTTGCATACAGATGGTACCTGAACTTACCATGGGGATCTATCTCTGCTTGACCCAAATTTGAAACCAAATTTCTAAATTAGTTTAAGTTGTATATGGACCCTACTACAACCCATCACTAGTTCATAACAATGAGAAAATATTCCAAGGATCCCATTTCCATGTTCAATCATCATTTCCATGAGATACATTAAAAGTTGGAAGCTCCTTACACTATCCCAGAGGAAGTCATCATACAAGTTTACCTTAAGCCCTGGAACCCTTCACTTCAATTTTTCTAAGAAGACTTCCCCCCATGGATAGGGACACAATGGAAAAGGTGTAAAATGAGGTCATAACATTTATGAAACAAATGGACCTGCAAGAAGGAAATTTTGGGGTCGTGCCTACCATTAGGAACTTCACTGCTCTACGTCCCTTTTCAGCAAGCAGTCAATCCTTGTCCACCCACATGCCTTCGTTAAACCCAATTTTGGCACAACCATTCTCAACCCCACCACCATCCATCACTTATCCCAGTGACGAGGCTCATAACACAGCATTCTTGGATAAAAGGGTGGTGCCCCAAACTGAACATGATACTCACCTATCCTCTGATTTGGATGTCGTAAAGAAAACCCTATCCCAACTCACCAATGAGATCACCCAAATGAATTTGAATCCCTCCCAAAACCAAAGTGGATACCAATGAATGCCTATTGATCTGAATAATTACCCTCATAATCAGAATTGGAATTGCAATTCCTACAACAATAAAAATAATTCACAAGATAAGCCATTTGGGAAGAAAATACCCAATAGACCATGGCACACTCGACCCAACAATGCTAGCATACATGTGGATAATTCTAACACTTACGAGGTTGTGGAGGCCAGTTTTTTTAGGGCTCCCAATCTGTGTCAAGGCATTGACAGATATGGGAGAAAACCCTATAGACAATATCCTCAAAATATAGAGGACCCACCCATTTATTTTAATGTCATGATTTTTGACTCCTATGATTCTATAAATGGTGAAATTTTGGACACCTATATAGGAGAAGAAGAGTTTGTGTTCCCATTCTAGAAGGAGAATAATCCTGAATATTCTAAAGTTCACACCTTCCAAATTGATCATCAAAACTCATATAACTTATGGATACAAAAGGACCCTTCGACCAATGGTATACCTCTGGGAAAAAAACCAACTCAACCAGATCCCCAGGCAAGCAACAACCCTGTGCCACCTAGAGGTCCAAGTGCTCCTACATCATCTGCACCAAACAAGTTTTCTAGTTACAGAAGTTCAGTTTGGTCAAATAAAAAATACAATGCATTCAAAGAATTGAAGAAAACAAAGGTGAACATATCTATGTTCTAAATAATTCAAGGCTTCCCTTCTCAGAGAGAAGCACTCCTAAAATCCTTGAACCACTCAAAATAAGGTACAACAACCATAAGTGCAAAGAACACCACCTCCAATGTCAACACTTTTGAAGCTTTCCCAACAATGTTCATAAACAAGATAAAGGTGACACCATTCCTACTCTGTCTGCGAATATTCGATAAAAACTTACACAATTTCCTAATTTATCCTAGCAATTGACTTGTGTAAAAACAACGCTTAACAAATATGATGAGTGGAAACTCAAGAAGAGGTTTAGCTAATGCTAAGAGGGGCCTAGATGAAGATATTATTTCTAAATCATTTAGTTATTAGAAAAGGTGAAGGCATGGCCAGGTTACAGATATTCTATCTGATACAGTTATGGATAGGGCACCATCATGTGGGGATCCTTACACACCGATTAGTGGAAGGTATTTGTTCATTTTATTTTACAATAGAAGTAGAGCCCCAATTCCAGTGAATAATTAATGTACATTGGATTTAGGAAGGATTTTCATCCCAAATATTTTTGTTAATGTAGACATAATTAGAGTTCTGGAAAAAAGCTATAATCCAAACAGCAGGTCTGACTCAATAGATATTGGTGTTTTGTTGGCCAAGTTTGACAGGAAATCTATTTGTGAAACATTTATGTTAACCTCTAATACCCAAGTGTGGGTCCCATTGATTTTATATCTCTAGGGAGGGAATACGACAGGGGAAAAGGTAGCTTCAAGGTTAAATGGATTCACTTTCATAGAAGGAAGAAGGAGGATGGGAAGCCTATTGCATTTTGGATGACTGATGTTGATCCCTTTGATTATGACATTTTTTAGGATTATTTCATATACACTTACTTTGTACTTTTTGAAGTCTTGGGAATCGATGTAAAGTCCAAGATGAATGTGCATCTTATGATATTGGCCACTGAAATCCAACACACATATAGAAACACCTTATTTGACTTTGCCCCATTCATTTCTAATGTTATTCATGAAGCCCTTTTAGATATCCAAAAAGGTATGCATGTTGTTTGATTTAGGTGGTATTCTTTATTGTGCCACAATATTTTGTATGGTGGAAGAAAGTTTTCTCCTTTCCCTTGGGGCCTAGAGATGAATTTGAGAAATGTAGAAGAAAAAAACCATATGTTTCCTATTAAAAAATGTATGTATTTATGGAACATGCACTGTGAAAACTCCAACTATGTCATGTTTGAGGAACTCTTTTTCAAAGTTATGTTGAAAAATTTGGGGTAACCAATCAATTGGAGATTATGAGACATGGTGACAAGGATTTTGAGGCTCTTTAGCTATAATTGGGGAGACTATATTTTCTACCCCAGGTACACTATCATCAAAGCTTATGGTGCACCATTTAACCTTGTGTTTTGCCTAGATATGTGTAAGATAGAATTTCTTTCTTAGAAATAATTTGGTAGTTGAATGAGTCTTACAAGGCTCATTTAAGACACCCAAAGGTTAATAAGGGATCATTCCTCCCAAACATAATATTTTTCTATCATTTTGAGATCTTGGGAAAAGGAGGATTTGATCTTTTATATACAAGTTACAACAATACAAGATGATTTTTGTAAAATTTAGATATTGTGATCCATAAAAATTTATTGGTCAAACCATGGTTGGGTTTAGATTGGCAGACTTTGATCATAGGCATGATCATTTTGAGGACTTAATTATAACTTCTTCTTCTGATGTCGGAGTTTAGAATAGAATATAGATGGCAGAAGAAAGAATGAAAAAGATTGACCTAACATACAAAGTGGTATACATTAAAGTGGAGGAACAAAGTGTCATAAAATTTGAAAGAGTAAAGGTAAGAGATGATGTTAGACCATTTGCATGTTCAAAATTTTTGTCTGATGATAAGTTTGTGCAGTCCTAATAATTTAGGGACTTTGTCCTAAAAAAGGGAGCATTTTTCCAATATGCTTAAAGAAAGGTTGGCATCGGGGAATCTGACAGACGATGATATTGATAGATTTATAGCTGAAATTTTAGAGGAGGTTTATTATTTCATATATAAGATGACCCATGAGGAGGCAAGGAAATTTGTAAGGAATAGTGGATGTTTTTTACTTGAAGGATGTGAACTCTCTTCTGCAATTCTATTGGACATAGTAAGAGGGGAATCTTTAGACTTATCAACTTTACCAACTTAAAGGAAGGCTCCATAGTTCTATTTTGGTCATGTTATAGCCCTGAGTGGGAGGCATTAGTAGTGTGTTCAATATTTAATGATGACCAAATTCAAAAGGCCCAAATTAAGAAGAGGGTAGGAGATATTATCGGTAACTTTACTGCAATGAAAATCAGACATCCTGACAGATATGCAACACTCTTAACAAAAGACACAATGAATCATGTAGATGTTAACAATCTTGTATAATATTTGACTAAGTTAAAACTTCAAAATGAAATTTTTTTTCCTTCTCCACATCCTACTTCAACTTCTTATACTACTTCAAGTGCACTTCGGGAGATAAAGGTGCTCAAGGATGAAGTAGAAAGGTTGGAATCTGAGCTCAAAATATGAAAATTGACTGAGAAAAGTTCAAAAGATGATGAAGATAAGAGAGTAAGTGATTTGGTTGAAGAGAATAATACCTTTTCATAGGAGACTACTAATACTATAAGGTATAATATTACTGAGAGCGGGGTGAATAAATAATCTATCAGATCTAAAACTTTTCACAATTCATTCAACATCGTAAACCACATTCATTAAATTTAAAGCTTATTCATGGAATGAAAAAAGTAACAAAATAATCATCCACACATGCAACAATATAACACTAGTATTTTTATCATGGAAACCCTAACTAAGGTTGAAAACCATGGCTGGGATTAGCACCCAAAAATATTTTCACTCTTCTTAAATGTTCCCAATTAAAGGCCTAGCCCTGTTAGGATCTCACACTGATGCCCGGTTAGGAGCAGACCATGTTAGGAGTCACCTAGTTAAGGGATTTACCTCTAGAAATATTAGGAACTTTTCCCTATTTTGAGTAACTCTATTAAAGGATTTAAACCCTAGTTAAAGAATCACCTAGTTAAAGGATTTATAAATTAGACATGTTAAATTTTTCTTAGTCAATGGATTTTCTTGAGAACCTATTAGGATTCAGCCAGTACAATGATCTAGGTGTAGCATGTGTTGGAATAGTCCCAAGGATAACTGAGAGGGGTGGAGGTGAATCAGTTATTATTCAATTTAATTATTTTCTCTTTCCTTAATGTAATTTGATATAAAGTAAATGCACATTCAGATAAAACAATAGAGTACTCAAAAATTTGATTACAGGGAAACCAAATAGGCAAAAACCCTGGTGGGAATTAGCACCCACAAATAACTACACTAGTTTATAATGATCCCTGTTAGAAGATCTTACAACCCTATTAGGAGGTTATCTTTACAATGCAAGAAGTACAGAGACCTAGTTAAAGGTTAGACCCTATTAGGAGTCTTTTATAGATAACCCTGTTAAGGGTGATGACTCACTATCCAATAGCTCACTGCTAAGATGGTGAAGGCTACAACCTTCAGTCTAATAGATATAAACTATATCTAGTAAATGAACTATTTGAGTAGACCTGCTGTCTTGATCAGTTCCAATGAATTTCAATCAAATTCTGTATCTTCACATAGATCTTCAACTTATTCTCTCTAACTTTCTGCTCTTCTCTCTCTTTTCTTTTTCACTTCATTTTCAACGCGTAGTGAACATAACTAAACTGATATAAGTATCTTCACCAAGGATAAGGTCATGATGGTATTTGGAAAACATTCATCAACTTCCTTGTTGGCTCAACCAAGCATGCAATACAAATTAGGATGGCGCAACTCAAACTGAATAGATGCGATGCTTCACAAAGTCAGCTTCACCAGATTAACTCTAAAATTATGATTCTGTTGAAACACGTTTGGCACCTTTGGATAATTTTCTTCAACTCATAACTAAACATGAATATAAAAATGCATATCCTGAAGATAGGCGCAACTCAAGAAATAGTGTATTTACGTTGGCTCTTAACAGATAAACTCCAGAAACTGTAACTGCCATAACTGACTAATCATAACTCAATTGAAACTGCGTATTTGACTCACCATGAATGCACATAGCAACTAGAACATGTATACACCATGGAAATAAACATGCATATCTCTAAAACATGTGTATAGATAATTACATATAGGATACCTATTGTATATTATATGTTATCATCAATGGAAAACATACAATCAATTATTTGCACAGAAGAAAATCTCCAACAATCTCCCCCTTTGACATTGATGGCAACATATGATATCATCAAATCCAAGTGTCTTCCTTCTTTTTACAATCTTCTCAATATCCTCATCAAAGGTTCCTCTTTACTGCTACTACTTTGTATACTCCTCTAGAGTATATGCTCCCCTTTTGACATCAATGACAAAAGGTGTTAAACACCATTAGGCATAGGTATTACTCTAGAAGTAGAGTAGTAAACCATTCATCAGTCACCAAGGACTGATGTTCTTGCTGTAAGTTCTAATCAGACTCAGGAAAGGGAATTACTCCCAACTTCTCCCTGAGATACTCAAAAGTATCTTTTGATAGAGGCTTTGTAAAAATATCTACTAGTTATTCTTTAGTTCTTACATAATCTAGCTTTACTTCTTTATCTGCAACTTTTTCTCTTAGGAAGTGGTATTTGATCTCAATGTGTTTTTTCTTTGCATGCATCACAGGGTTCTTTGACATATTTATAGTACTAGTGTTCTCACAGTGAATAACAATAGGATAATCAATCTGAATACCAAATTCCTTAATCATTTGTTTGATCCAAACCATTGTTGAAAAATTCAATACTGCTACAACATACTCAGCTTCTGCTGTTGACTGAGAGATACAATTATGCTTTTTACTTGTCCAAGTGACCAACCTGTCTCCAAGAAATACTGCTCCTCCTGATGTGCTCTTTCTGTCATCAACATAACCTGCCCAATCTGCATCTGTGTATACATGAAGTTGTATGTTCTCTGAGTTAGGATACCATAAACCATAGTCTATAGTTCCCTTTAGGTATCTGAATATTCTTTTTATTTCCATTAGATGATTTTTCTTGGGTTCAGCTACAAATCTTCCATAAATGCCAACTACATTAGAAATGTCAGGTCTATATTGAGTGAGATATATGAGTTTTCCAATCATAGACTTGTATAGGGTCTTGTCAATTGCTATGGAATCATCATCTTTAGAAAGCTTGCATCCTGTTATCATGGGGGTGCTTACTGGTTTTCAATCTTCCATCTTGAAGGTCTTCAATATCTCCTTCACATACTTAGACTGATTTATGAATATGCCTTTATCTGTTTGTTTTACATTCAATACAAGAAAGTATTTGATAGGTCCAATCATGCTCATTTCAAATTCACTTTTCATTTCTTTGGTGAATTTTGCACTAAGTTTGTCTTTACCTCCAAAGATAATGCAAAAATAGCAACAAGTAGTAGTCCTTCATCTATCTCTCTTATAAATAAATTACAATCTGCTGCTCCGTTTCTAAATCCTATCTTTGTTAAGTAACCATCAAGTCTCTCATACAATGAACTTGGGGCTTGTTTAAGTCCATAAAGTTCTTTCTTTAATCTGCATACAATGTTTGGTTTATCTAAAATTTTGAATTCTTCAGGCTGCTCTATGTATACCTTAAATTTCTTGAAAGTTGCATAGGCCAAAAACAACTTGATAGCTTCAAGTTTGCTCACAGGGGAAAAAATATCAATGTATTCTATTCCTTCTCTCTGTGCATATCCTTTGCATACTAATCTTTCTTTGTTCCTTACCACTATGCCTTCTTCATTCATTTTTTTCCTGAATATCCACTTAGTTCCAATCAGTACATTCTTGTCATGAGGTCTAGGGACCAGTTCCCATGTTTAATTTTTGATTATTTTATCTACTTCTTCTTCCATGGTACTTTTCCAATCTAAATCTTTTCACGCATCTTCAACACTTAAGGGTTCAATCTGTGAAAGTAAGCATACCTCTTCATCAGCGGTTGGACCTTTTACTCTAGATCTTGTCAGGACTTTTGCGCTCTGATCTCCAATGATATCTTCTTTAGAGTGATATTTGGATGTGTATCTTGAATTCTTAGGAGTGATACTTTCATCTATAATATGTGATTATTCATCACTTGGTTTAGGATTGTTACATGAAACGTCAATACAATCAAACATTTCTTCAATAACTGTGTCCTTATTGATGGGTATGAGCTCATCTTCAATCATGGGAGCATAGTCATAATATCTTTCTTGAATCATAAACTTCTCATCAATCTTCACATGATTACTTTCAATGATCTTCTTTAGTCTTAGATAGAAATATCTATAGGCTTTTCTTTTAGTAGAGTAACCAAGAAAAATACCTTCATCGCTTCTAGCATCAAACTTACCAATGCTATCATCTCTCTTGATGTAGAACTTGCTTCCAAAGATTCTGAAGTATTTTACAGTGGGTACATTACCAAACCAAATTTCATAAGGTGTCTTATTTGCATCAGGTCTCAATTGTATTCTATTGATAGTGTAAACTATTGTATTGATTGCATCTCTCGAGTAGGTATGGGCAACCTTTCCTTCAATTATGATAGTGTGCACTGTGTCAAGTATTATCCTATTCCTCCTTTCTGCTATCCCATTCTATTGAGGGGTTCTGGGTGCACTTAACTATCTTTTGATTCCATGTTCTTCACAGTAGTCATAAAACTAGTCAGAGGTGAATTCTCCTCCTCTATAAGATCTCATACATTTTATCTTTAATCGAGATTCATTCTTAACCTTAGCTTTGAATACTTTGAACTTCTCAAAAGCTTCAGATTTTTATTTTAAGAATGCAACCCACATCATCCTTGAGAAATCATCAACAAACAAAATAAAATACCTTTCTCCGTAGTATGATCTTGTTTGATTAGGTCCACATAGGTCTATATGTATCAGATCTAATTTGTTTTCCGCAGAGTCTTGTTTTCTCCTGAATGAGGTCCTCACATGCTTCCCCATCACACATTCCCTACACATGGTTTCAACTGGTCTTGTAATGCTAGGAAGGTCTCTTACTACCTTTACATTAGTTATCATGACTATTTTGTGAAAATTGATATGACAAAGTCTCTTGTGTCATAGCCAGTTGTCATCTACTTTTGCAACAAAACAAATTTCTTCTGAGTTGAGCTGAAAAAAATTACCTTTGGTATTTGAACCTAATTCAATCATGTCTCCTTCTTTGTTATTAATGATGCATTGGTTGTTTTTGAATTTCAACTGATATCCTTTATCAAGCAACTGTCCAACACTTAGTAATTTATGATGCAAACCATCAACATAGATAACATCATATGTCTTGTTCTTTCCATCAAGGGTGATAAAACTTCTTCCTATGATAGGTTTGGGAGTGTTATCTCCAAATCTAACCATGCCACCTTTGTACTTGTCCAAATGTATAAATTCTTCTTTGTCTCTTTTCATGTGGTGTGAACATCCGCTATCAATGATCCAGTCAGTTCTGATGTCATCTTTTGAAACTAATGCTAACTCTTGTTCTTTTACTTCATCTTCTTTGTTCATTTCTTCGAGCATCTTCTCAATGTATTTAATGGCAAAAAATCCAATTTCATCTTCTCCTAAGTCATCATCAGTTACACCATCCTCAACATGATAACATTCTTTAGTGTACTTAGGTTTGTAATCTGATTTGAATTTCTTGACTCTTGTAGGGCATTTAGATGCAAAGTGACCAACTTTGTTGCATGAAAAAAATTTGAATGGTATTTGTCCTTCATATTTCCCTTTACCTTTCCTTTCCTTCTTGGAAATCATAGCAATGATTTCTTCTAGTTCTATATTCACTTCTTCATTATTACTAGAGTTTCTTATATATTTCTTTTTGTGGACTGTGACTTTGAAGGTTGTCTCACTTTTAGGTTCTGTCTTCAATATAGATATCTCAAATGCAAATATTTTTCTAATCAAAGTCTCCCTCTTGAAGTCTTTTGAAAATTGCATAGTCTCATCTAAGATATTGATCTTACTCTCATAGTCTGCTATCAATGTGGTCATTAACTTGTCCATTATATCTTCCTCTGATATTTCTCTACCATTGTTTCTTATACCTGATACTACTTCATTTATCCTCTGATTTTAAGCTTTGATGTTTTCTTCAGGTAACATCTCTAAATTTTTGTATCTTTTCTTCCATGTTTTTCTGTGCGCATTCTTTGCTTGGATGTCTCCTTCAAACATGTCTTCTACGTATTTCCAAATAGAGTATGCTTTGTCTATCTTCTTGATCTCAGAAAATTCACTATCAGATAGGGCACTGATTAGGGCTTCTTTGGCAATTGCATTATTAGTGAACACTTCCTTTTGTTTCATAGTA
>MU224436.1:351235-367730 GCA_018584345.1 Thuja plicata
GCAAAGATCTTCAATGAATCAGGAAGATTGATTGGTACCGGTGAATAGACAAAAGGTAACTTATTCTATCTGAATGGTACTAACACCACTTGCTTAATGACTAGAAATGAAGACATATGGTTGTGGCGCAAAATATTGTGTCATGTGAATTTTGACAACATGATGAAAATAAGTAGAAGGAGAAATGTAAGAGGCTTACCGATGATGTCAAAGCCTGACAACACCATGTGCAAGAATTATCAAAAAGGTAAGATGAAAAAGTCTTGTTTCAAAAGTAAAGCCCATACATCTAATGATATTCTAAATTTAGTCCATATTGATCTATGTGGACCAATGAGGACAAAGAGTTATTATGGAGATAGATATTTTATTCCCTTTGTTGATGATTACTCTAGAAGGATGACAATTATGTTTCTAAAAGATAAATCTGAAGCATTCAAGATGTTTAAATGGTATAAGGCTATGGTAGACAAACAAAGTGGTAAGGATTTGAAATGCTTGAGATCAGATAGAGGAGGACAGTTTATATCATATGAATTCACTAACTTCTGTAATGAGCATGGTATAAAAAGATAGGTTTCTGCACCAAGAACACCACATCAAAATGGGATTACTGAGAGAAGGAATAGATCCACAGTTGATTGTGCTAGAACACTGATGATAGAGAAAGGCATCACCCAAATCTTCTGGAGGGAAGCTGTTAGTACTGCTATCTACACATTAAACATAGTACAATTGAAGAAGGACACAAAGAAGACACCCTATGAGCTATGGTATGGTAAAACACCCAATGTAAGTTACTTAAAAGCCTTTGGTATTCAATGTTATATCTTAAAGGATGATATAAATGGAAAGCTTGATGCAAAGAGTGATGAAGGTATATTTCTAGGGTATTCCACCAAAAGCAAGACTTATAAATGTCTTATTAAGGCTTCTAACAAAATTGTTGAAAGTGCAAATGTGAAGATAGATGAATTTGTAGAAAAGAATGAGCTGGAAAGCACAAAAGAACTAGAGGACTACAAAAATTTTGTATACTATGAAGAACCTAACACTCTTCCCAAGAAACAATGGTTAATTCCAAAGCAACATAATGTTGTAACCAACGATCAGGTTGCAAATACTGATGGTCAAGATAATAATCAAAATAATGTATAGAGTGATGAAGAACAAAATGAAGGACAAAATGATGATCAAGATGATAGACAAAGAGCTGAACTAGTTCTTGCCAGATATGTAAGAAGAAACCATCTAGAGATTTAGATCATAGGAGACAAGAAAGTTGGTACAAAAACAAGAAGTAAGTCTCTAAACACAAGTTGCTTAATTTGTGAGTTTGAACCAAAATCTATCAATGTTGTACTTGATAATGAAGAATGGATAAGTGCTATAAATGATGAGATTGAGCAGATTGAGAAAACTATGACATGATCACTTGTACCAAGACTAGATGACAAGAATGTCATCGGTACTAAATGGATATTCAGGGACAAGCTGAATGACAATGGAGAAGTCACAAGAAACAAAGAAAGACTAGTATGCAAGGGGTATGCACAAGAGGAAGGTATTGACTATTGAGAGACCTTTGCACCCATTGCTAGGCTAGAAGGTGCAAGAATACTACTTTCTTATGCTGCATTCAAAGGATACAAGGTATACCAGATGGATGTCAATTTAGCATTCCTAAATGGAATACTTGAAGAAGAGGTATACATTGAGCAACCAGAACGGTTTGTAGATCCAGAAAAAAGAAACATGGTATGTAGACTTCATAAAGCCTTGTATGGATTGAAACAAGCTCCTAGCTCCTGGTAGGAATGACTTCATTACTATCTTATAAGTATTGGATTTGTAAGGACTAGTGAAAAAAGTAATATTTATTTGAAGGAAGATACTGATGCTAACACTTTGATTGCTAAAATATTTGTTGATGACATCATATCTGGAGGCAATGATATGCTATGCAAATCATTTTCTAATGAGATTAGAAAATATTTTGAGATGTCTATGTTTGGAGAGATCAAGTTCTTTCTTGGTCTACAGATCTTGCAACAATGTGAAGGTATTTTCATTACACAGTCCAAATACATTAAAGAGGCCCTGAAAAATATTCAAGATGGAAGATTCCAAACTAGTTGGAACATCGATGGCTACTGGATGTAAGTTGAAAAATAAGGACAAGACATCAGAGGTAAATTAGAATTTGTACAGATCAATGATTGGAGAACTCATGTATCTTGTACACACTACAATAGTTGCAAGATTTTCTGCTAATCCCAGAGAATCACATATGAATACTGTGAAAACAATTTTAAGATATCTAAAGAATACTGAGGAATATGGCTTATGGTATAAAAGAGAAGGAAAATTTGAACTTAAGGTGTTTACCGATGCTGATTGGGCTAGAAATCTTAATGACCGGAAGAGCACAATTGGATGAGCATTCTTTATGGGTGACAGACTTGTCACTTGGATTAGCAAAAAGCAAGGATGCATTTCTCAATCTACTATAGAAGCAGAGTATGTTGTTTCTGCTACTGCAAATTGCTCAAATATTGCATGGATCAAACAATTATTGGAAGGTATGCATATGAAGATCCTAGAACTAGTAATTACCTATTCTGATAACACCAGTGCAATAAACATTTCCAAGAATCCAGTCATGCATGCTAAGACTAAACACATTGCCAATAAGTATCATTATTTAAGAGAACAAGTTCAAGAAAAAGAGGTGATACTTGAGTATGTGCAATCCAAAGAACAATTGACTGATATCTTCACCAAGCCACTGCCTAAGTATACATTTGAATACTTGAGAAAGAGACTAGGGGTCAAACCCTTGTCTACTAGTCAATAATTGATTAGAAGGCTGCATTAGCCTACCTATTATCAGAATATCATTAATGTTGATGCAAGAAAAGAGATGAACTTCAAGGCTACATCTATATACAGACAGGTATATATCATCATTGAGCACCAAAGCATAGTGTTGTATTGTTGATGGATAAGGGAAATTCAAGGAATATATTATGGATGGAGAGAAATGATTGTTTGACATTAATGTTAGATATTTGTGAGATATTTTTCATCAACAACTAACTGCAGTGGTGACCGATAGAACAGAGAGTTCAGAAAATGACAAAATATCTAGTTGGCAGAGCTAAATATAGACTTAACTGGTTGTCTACTTTGTTTTATTCGACCAGACATAAGTGATTGATTTAAAGATGATTTGTACAGTTGGAAAGAAGATATCTATGAGACAAATCAAAAGTTATGCTTTAAATCAAATTGGCTGGATTGTTTATTACACCAAGAATCAAGAACCAAGAAACAATGAATATTATGTCTATATAAGAGACACACTTAATTCATTTACATAAGGGATTAAGGGGAGTGAATAGAAAGAGGATGCTAAAGATAAATTGATGAAGAACTACTTCATACAGTGCTGATCAAACAAGTTGAAGGAGAGCTAAGGAATTCTACAGACAACCGATGAACAGTGAGCACAACATCACAGAGCAGAAAGTTTAGAGCACAAGGATTGAATTGATACATTGGTTAGAGAGGTAATGTAATTAAATAGATCTAAAAATCTGCAATTTAAGTTGCAATATGAATAGGTCATAGTGTTTCAGTTTAACCATTGAAGCATCAAGTCTCTTAACCGACCAGGACTTAAGAATCTTCTATATATTGAGGTACATCTCAAGGAGTGCCAAAAAGGTTGATTCATGAAAGTAGCATTGGACTTGCCCGATACCTATTGACAGTATAAGAAGGAGTCTGATTCAAGGATGGTAGCAATAGATGGCAAATAATAAGTGGCAAACTCTATGTATAAAATCCTCTAACAAGGTCACACTTAACAATGTGTTTGTAACCTTTAATAGGGTTGGCTCCTAACAGAGCTCACTTCAAAAGAGTAAAAATTTGGGGTACCAGTGCCAGTGGTTTTTCCCTTAATATTGATTCCACATTAAAATTCATGTGTTATGTGTGTATGATTCATTTCTTTAATTTCTTGCATCTTACATAGCTAACTCTAGATTGATCCGTATACTCTGCTTATTTACTAAGTTTTGGTAAATAGTTATATTGCTTATCGGTAATCAAGAAAGAATAAGGATTGACAGAGAAAACCGACAGACAGTTAATCATTATTATTATTTCATGGAATGCATCTTGTAGGGACATAATAATCTGAGATTTATTGATTGGTGGTTAAGTTTGAAGGATAAATTTTTGAGGCCACTAATTCACCCCCCCCTCAGTTATTACTAACACATACACATAAAGTAAAAAAATCATAACACCGTGATTTGTTCACAAGGAAACCCTAACCAAGGGAAATCTTAATGGGGATGATACCCACAGATGATGCACTAAAAAGTATACTATCCATGTTAGGAGACCTAGTCCTATTAGGAGATGAATATTACATTTAGTACATATTTGTGTTAAAGGATAGACACCATGTTAGGGGTATACAAGGATCTCACTGCTCTTACAAAAAAAAACTGTCTATTACAATTATTTATCAATATAAACTATACAAGTATCTTCTATGCTCAAGTAGTCCCATTTTAAAGCTTGAAACATATGTTATTTAATTTTGACATCACAATGCATCTACACATTCCACACACCCCTTCGCATCTCAAAACATCTTCACTTATATACTTGATCTCAAGGATTCTTCCAATCGGCTCACAAGTACATCTCAAAATGTGTCCAACACTTAATCAAATAAAAAATACATAGTCAGAAATTATACATTAAAAAAATTAGGGCAGGACCCAAACCAAATCCAAAGTAGCACTTCTAGATTCCAAAAAATACTCTCTAAAACATTGCGACCACTCATTTGCCCTATACCTCTACTACACTATCTTTGCATAAATTCAACAAGTTGTAACTCTCTTTGTTCAACTCAAAAATATAAGAGACCTTAACTAAAGGTCAATTATATCACATAGAACACTCTTCTAAGCTTACAGGTCTTAAGACGTCACATATTGTGCTCGCCAGTCAAAACTGTAAAACTTTTCTCTGTCAAGTGCTTCCTGACCTTAGTCATTTTTCCAATTAGAATCACCAAAACTGAATTACACTCTAATCAACCATGCAAATAAGTAGTGTTTCCATGAATGAAAACCTCTAATCTATTCTCATCAATCCACTTTCCAATAATCTCCCCCTTTGGAGTTGATGGAAACAATTAGTGAAAAATGACTAAGTGTCAAAATGCCAAATTGCACTTCTGACTTATTACTCCTCCATCACTTATTACTACTATCTAAATTTTTTACACTACACTTATTACTCCCCCTTTGACATCAATGTAAAAGGTATGCTAAAAGAGTATGTCTATATAAAAATCAAAATTGTAGAGTTGTTCACCAACAATTCATACCATGTTAAGGATATCTTGAAAATATGTTTCTAAGATCTTTGAATCTATTATCCATGTCTTCTCCAAAGTATGACCCACATGAATAATACCATTCAAATAAAAGGATGATATCTCTGCATCCTTTTTTAAAATAGGTAGAGGTTCATCAAGGGACTTCTTCACTATCTCCATGTACTCTAGGTGTTTCTCTAGACTTGATAATTTAGGAGTGAGCATACTCCTCAACATAGAAAATATTCATAACACTCTAGAATTCTCAATTTCTAGCACATTGATCTTGTCCACTAACCTGGATACTTCCTTATCTATCTCAGAAATAGATTGTGAAGAGGATGCATAATTCTTCATCAAATCATCCAAAGTAGTCTCATCATTATGTATTATGTCTACTACATTTGGTACCATCCTGGAAGGGTATATGCAGTAGTTATACATCTTCTTTGCATGCTCAATGCAACACCTAATACCAGGGATAGTGGTATCTAATATACTAATATCCCATTTTACTAACTGACATATCTCCTCCAACTCATTTTCCATGTATTCTCTCTTAACTTTCATGTCTGTGGGCTTCTCCAAAGAAGTAAAGTGAACATCAAAGTCATCAAGGAATTTTTTCAGACTATCCATTGTATCATTACCCTAAAATGTGAAAGGTATGGGTAGAACTTTTTTTATTCTATCTAAAAACCTTTACAATACCTTTGTACTATTCTCTGTCATTTTTTCTGATCTCTCCTTAGCCTTAGAAAAGGCTATGTATGAAAACTTCATTAGTTTCCATCAACATTAGTGTTCATAGGTTTAACATTACTTGCCAATAATAGTGTTGAAGAAGAAGTAATGGATGCATTAGTTTCATGTTTAGTTTCTTCCTCAATATCATCTCCCTTCTTTACTCTAATCAAACTCTCTTTAAGTTCATCCTTAGTGTTTTGATCTTTTTCTTCATAAGCTTCTTTCATTTCATCTCCAGTTAATGTGCTAAGATTAACTATACTCTGTTTATTATTGTCATCTACCTCAGTAACTGTATCATTAGTATTCCCTTGAAAAGGGTCACCAATATCCTATGACGTGTTCAAAGACACAAGCACACCAGTAACAAATAAACATGGTTCCTTAACTGTACTGAAAACTGACTATTGTCATCTTCCTCCTTAGATGAGCCAATGTGTACATTTGAAAGTTTAGAGGACTCTCCTCTCATAATAGTTTTTGGTTTAGTAGCCTTGGGATTAGGAGGTGAAATATTTTCTGATTCATTTTCCATTAACACCTTATCAATAGCATTGTGGGTGTCTTCTATAACTTTATCATACTTTCTCCCCATAATATTTACCAGTCTTGACTTTTCTCTCAGCGAGAGCTTAATAGCTTTTATTATTCACTCATTCTCATCATATGAAAAAAAGGTAGTGTATTTTCTATGGCTTTTATCCTTATCTAATAATCTTCCTTAAGTGCTAATTGCTTCCTTAATTCTATTTTTTCATATAAGTCCTTAGGAATACTACCTTCTATTTCAAGTAGATTCTTCTTAAACATTAACATGTGATTAATAAAAATGTCCTCAATCAGAATTTTGCCATCATCATTGTACCTATCATAGTATCTAGGTATTTTGTTCAACTTACCTTGATCAACTATTCTCTTTTTTGTCATCCTTAGATTTGGTTTCCAAAGATGTCTCTCAGTAGGTTTATCTGATTTCTCTTATGTTTTCTTCACTTCAATTTTCTTTTATTCATTCTTCTTCTCTTCTTTCTTCTCTACTTCTATCTTCTCTTCTTCTTTCTTCTCTATTTATTTATTCTCTACTTATTTCTTCTTTCTTCTCTACTTATTTATTCTCTACACCAGTCCTCTACCTTTTAGGTGGTGAGTTTTGTTTATAAGACCTTGTCCTTCTCGCAGGAATTTCAACTACATTTACTTTCTCAGTATGTGAAGTCCTCTTAGATGGTGAAGGAGTGGAATCAGGTATGTCTACCATAATAGAGGGTGAAACAGTAACCTCTACAACTTCAAGAGGTGGAAGGGTTGCAGGAATAGTGCTCGCCAATCCAAAAGCTCCTTTAGCCATCTTCTTTCTAACTTCTTTCATTTTATCATTGCTAATACCTACCTTCTCTACAAGATTATCTACTACTTTCTCAACATTTCTTTTTCTTTCTTACCTAGTTTGTTCCTCTATGATTTTAGCATACTTTTATTCATAAGTGCCTCATCTTTCTTCTAAAGAATCAATCTCCAAAGATAGAACATGTTCTATCTGCATAGTGATAACATCTGCACAAACCTCATAGACCATGGTGTAACTCCATTTCTTCCATGGTTCAACTTCCTTGAAGCATACACAATCATTTTCAACCATGAAACAAATTATATCCTTGTAATTCTCAATAATAGGGTTAGGGATTCTTACTCTTTTCTTCATTTGTCTTTAAAGAATTTTGAACATTGTGAAGAGTTCACCATCAACCAAACTACTATTTTGTCTTCTATAGCTATTAGATACTTGAATGCACTTGGTTCACTGTCTTTCCATGCCCTAGGATGCATTCCAAAAAAGTTATGAACTATATGAATATAGATATGTATTAGTTAAGACCCAAACTTGAATGATTTTGATTTGTCTCACTTGATCTGCTTAATGTTCTCTAGGAATTGTTTTCTCAGTACCTCACACAGATTATATTTCACATTCTCCTTCGCCATCATATAGTCCATCATAAAGAATCCCACGGAAACTAAATTAGGTCAACTATTGTAGTAAAGCTTTTATCCCAAAATCATGGAAATCAATCTCACATCTTGGTGAAATATGTTGGCAATATTCATTTCCCTCTTATCCCACTTAGAATGTGTTAAGATTTCAACTTGGGTGAACCCACAATAGTGGGTTACAGTTTTTTGCCTAAACAGACACTGAACTCTACATTTTGAAAAAAAAATTTAGATTCGGATGCATATTGCCATTAAACAGTTTGAAATCAGAAGATGAAGTAAACTAGATTCTTTTAGGATTTTCTTTCTAGATTCTAAATATCTTTTTTTCTTTTTTTCTGAATTGATTTGAATGGTTTTTTTTTCTCCCATGAAAACCTGATATGTTGCTGAAAACATCATTTTCAAAGAGTTACATTCACTTCATAGAGCATAATTATTTTTCTAAAATAGATATCAATGTGATTCTTTTGAATTTAGTTTTGTAACATCCATATGGAGGGAATGCAATTTGTTTGACAACATTATCATGATTATTGCATATTTTAATAATGTTTGAAGTTGAGTAAAACATAATTTTGACATACCTTGACTACATAGCTTATAACTTGTTTTGTATTTATCAAAATTTATTTATTTATTTTTTGATAGAAAGTAGACTCAAAAATGGAGGGTACTGTTATTTTTCAATTTTTTTTCTCTTTTCTACTATTTTTCATTGAACGTCAAACTTGGAGGTTTATATTTGATAACAAATCTACATTCGATGCACGTCAAAAAACATAGGCCTAATTAATTCAAAAATTGTCAAGTCTATATTCGTTAGAAAGCTCTTTTAGAGAAATTGTGTGATGCAAAATAACATCTCATTTTTCTTCCATTTGAGCCCTGCATTTGAGACCCAAAGCCATGAAAATTTTAGACTTGTGTCAATCTCTACAAATGACCTCTCATTATATACTTTCGATAGAAACTAGTTTTAATAGAAAATAGTTTCAATCAAAACTAATTAGTTTTGATCGAAACTACTTTCTATCAAAAGAACTTGACTAGAATTTTCCTTAATCAAGGACTTTTGATAGAAATTAATTTCTATCAAAATTCCATTCTTTCTATCGAAAGTACTTTCTAAATATTTATGCTTTGCAAATTTCAGGAGGAATTTCTTCCTCCAAAAAAGTGTAACCCACTATTGTGGGTTCACCCACTTTTTTCTTCATGTTCTTCTCTGAAATAGGGATAATTCTAGTATTATCCAACCCAGTCAAATCTTGAACTAAGTCACGGGAAATATTAACAAGTTTCTCATCTATCCATAGAAACTGGTCATGGACTCTACTAAGAACAATCTTAATTATTTATTCCTCATCGAACTCGTAGAGTTCTGCCATTCACATGATGCTCATATTTTGTAAATGAGTGAGCTCATCCATCCATTTTCCATCATCCTTAATCATGTATTTCATCTCTTTGTAGATCTCAAAGTCTCCTAATGATTCATACTTGTAGTGTATGTAAGCCCTAATGTCTTCCAAATAAAGCATGTTGTAGGGTGTTTGCGAAAATGCACCTTCTAGGTCATCTTCTATGGACTTGTAAGGGAATTTCTTGAATGTGTACCTTAGCCTCTCACTAACATCAAATATCAATGGAGTATCCATAATAGACAAAGCTCACAGAAGATTGAAATACCATTTACTCAATGAAAGTACGGTGTGCACACTTAGCAATCTCGGAAACGCTCTAGCTTCTTTAGTTGTTCCTCTGGTCTCCTTCAATTTTTCTTGAAAGATGATTAGAAATGTTTAAGTACATGAAGTTATACTTCCCCATGCATAGATTGAAACATTTCCCAATGAACTTATAAGTTTTCAATGATCTATTCATCCACGTTTCTAGCGATTATTCAATATAGAGTGTATAACCAAGCAATATCAGATAGAGACTCCAAACCAATCATACTTACTATCCATAATCTTTCATTAGCTTATCCTAAAAATAAAAGGGCTTGATAAACTTATGTTATTTCTCCAAATCTCCCCCTAAGGCCATGCTTGACCATTTATGCTGAAGTAGCAACATCAGGCGATGGTTCAGTAACATCTACTAATTCTCCCTAATCCCTAGTCTCACTTTGTTCCTTTGGTTTCCATACTTTACAACTTCCCTTCTCTCCTTCCTTCTTAAAATGATTATCAAACTCATCCATGTATTATTCCATAATTTTTCCAACACCACTAACATTTTTATTCATAACCACAGGTGGTTCTCTTTTTTTTCTTGCAGCTCCATAAAACCTGCAAAAAATTTCTATATGCCTTGATTGTTACATTTATAACATGTAGGAGATTATATATTTTGATTAACCTATAATCTATAGTTTCTTGCGATGTTTCCAAAGTTGTTTCATTTTTAACATGTAATCTTAGCTATTGTTTCTTCCCTGAGGTAATCTTGTTTAGTGCTGGACTGACTAGATTCTCTACATTCTACCTTCTTGTGCGCATATTCATAGAAATTGAAACAATAACCAGAAAATGGCCTATAAGGAGTCTTGCCTCTAAAATACCTCTTCATGTGACCAAATTTTTAACATCCAAAGCATCTTCCTCTTAAAGGTCTGATTTTCTCTCTAGGTTCCTCTTGCTACAAAAGATCTTCCTGTCGATTAGGTGTCTCAACTAATTTTCCTTCAAAATATCTTTCTTGAGATTTTGAGCATTCGGCTTTATCAAAACCAACTTCTGTCATGTCACCTTTATTTTTTTCTTCCTTTTTTTCATCAATCTTGTCAGTGCTTGCATGAAGTTTATCAATGTGATTCTTTACATCAACAAGTTCTCCCTTAATGATAAGATTATACTTTTCTAATTCCTGATATTTGATTTAGTAATCATCAAGTTCAAATTGCATCTTTCCCATCTACACATTTTCATTCTTCAAGATTTCTTCAATTTTTTTCTTTTTGTCTTTCTCTTGTTGAATTTCTTTGGTCATCTGAAGAGTGGTAACTTCACATTCATGTTTCAACATTTCTTTGTCTTTTTCAATCTTCTTAATCTAAGTAGATGAATCTTTATCAGATTCTTCCTATATTTTATCCATAAGATCTTTCCTTTGGTTTCTATAAATTTCAAGTTGTTCCTTATGCTTCTTTATGAAACCCTCTTCTCTTCTTAGTTTGAATTTCAATTCAACATTATCAATTTTTTCCTTATCAAGGTCTTCAAGTCTTGCCTCAAAGGTTTCTTCCAAACTACTTGAATCCATCTAAATCTCGCTCAAGTTGTTAGGCTTTCTCTCAAAGCGCCACAAGATCTGATACCAATTTTTAGGATTAAATAATACGGATAGGGTCCAACGTGAATCAATATTACAACACTTTAGTTTCAAACTTAATAATTTAAAACTCAACCATGCAATTACTGAAATAAGAATAACATACACAAAAAGTAAACAACTCATAACACCATGATTTGTTCACGAGGAAACCCTAGCCAAGGGAAAACCCTGGTGGGGATGATACCCACAAATGATGCACTAAAAAATATAGTGTCCCTATTAGGAGACCTAACCTTGTTAGGAGTTGAATATTACATTAAGTACCTATCCTTTTTAAAGGATAGAAACCCTATTAGGGGTATACAAGAAGCTCACTTCTCTTACAAAAAAAATGTCTGTTATAATTATTTATCAATATGAACTATACAAGTATCTTCTATGCTCAATTAGTCCCATCTTAAAGCTCACAACATCTGTTGTTTTATTCTGACATCACAATGCATCTACACATTCCACACTCCCCTTCACATCTCAAAACATCTTCACTTATATACTCGATCTCAAGGATTCTTCTAGTCGGCTCACAAGTACATCTTAAAGCATGTCCAACACTTAATAAAATAACAAATATATAGTCAGTGATCATACATCAAAAAATTTGGGTAGGACCAAATCCAAATCCAAATTAGCACTTCGAGATTCCACAAAATACTCCCTTAAACATCGCGACCACTCATTTTCCCTGTATCACTGTTGCACTATCTTTGCATAACTTCAACAAGTTGTAACTCTCTTTGTTCAACTCCAAAATACAAGTGACCTTAACTGAAGGCCAATTACATTGCATAGAATTCTCCTCTAATCTCACATGTCTTAAGATGTCACATATTATGCTCACCAATCAAAATTGTACAACTATGCTCTGTCAATTGCTTCCTGGACTTAGTCATTTTTCCAATCAAAATCATGAAAAATGAATTACACTCCAAGCGACTGTGCCAATAAGTAGTGTTGTGATAAATGAAAACATCTAAGCTATGCTCATCATGCCACTTTCCAAAATTAGATACATCACCTTGAATCATCATTGTCACAGCAGCATCAACTATAGTTATGTTCCTCTTTTCTGCAATTCCATTTTGTTTAGGAGTCCTTAGTGATGACATTTGCCTCTTGATTTCATTTTCTTCATAGTAATCAATGAACTCCCATGAAGTGAAATCTCCTCCTCTTTCTAATCTTAAACACTTGAAGATATTACATGTTTCATTCTAAAAAATTTCCCTAAACACTTTGAACTTATAGAAAGCTTTAGATTTATCCTTCAAAAATCTCACCCAGGTAATTCTTGAATAATCATCAATAAACAACATGAAATACTTATCACCATGATAACTCTTTTTCCTCATAGGACAACAAAGATAAGTATGAACTAAATCCAATATATTTTCTAAAGAAAAAGACTTACTACTTAAAGTAGAACAAGTCATCTTACCCAACTGACATTCCTTTAACATTACATTGTATGGTTTCACAAGTTGTGGAAATCCCCTAGAAAATTTTGATTTACTAGCGTTGATCAAGCTATCAAAATTCACATGAAATAATGTTCAATGCCACAACAAACTATATTTATCCTTATCAACCAAACACCTATTAATAGTAGTATTTAGATGGAATAAGTTGCCTTTAGTTTGTTTCCCAGTAGCAATCAGATCTCCTGGGCTTCCACATATCCTACACATACCTCCTTTAAACTCTAAATGATAACCTTTGTTATTCAACTGACCAACACAAAACATGTTATATGTAAGACCTTAAACCCAATATACAACATCAATATTTATTTTACCATTCATATAGATTGAGCCTTTACCTCTTACCATGTAGTGTGTACTGTTTCCAAACGTGACCACACCATCATCAAATTCATCTATCTGTATGAACTTACTGTTGTCCCTGGTCATGTCGTGTGAACACCAACTACCAATGACCCATACATTAATATGTTATATATGAGAGACCAATGCCTTCTTATCTTTAGAGTTTTCTTATTTGACAACAACAAAATTACTCATTCATCATTGTCATTAGATTCTTCATCAGTCACACCTTCATCTACTGCAACATAGCATTGTTTCTTTCCTTTTCCATTGAATCTTTTGATCTTATTTTTTTTTCATCATTAGGACACGTAGAAAAAAAATTCCTATCTTGTTACATTAAAAAAATTTCAAAGGTAGATTTCCTTTATACTTACTAGTACCTCTAGGTAGTCTTCTTGCAAGTAATGCTTCAAGTTATTCTTTCTTATTTTCTTCATCCAAGATAGATTTGTTGGAAAGTGACAATGCAAGCAATTGTTATTTTGTCATTATTGTCAAACCTTAAGTGGTGAAACTATTGTTATCTGCTTGACTACCATATCTATTGTTGATGAAGAATATTTAACAAGAAGACTAAGTGAATGGTTGAGTTAAGGCAAATAAAAGGGTACTTGATCAGTTGGCACTCTGGCAAAGTAATTAGTTGTTTATCTTTCAAAGACAATTTTTTCTGGTTATTCTGTGCCGAGAAAAGTTGCTTGTGCTGAGAAAATTTTCTTGTGTCGAGTAAATTTGTTCCTGACGAGAAAATTTGTTCAATACCGAGCACCATTGAAATTGTCGAGTGAAAATAGTGATGTTGGCCAACTTACGGTAATTGGATTAATGATGAGATTTGAGATCTCTGGCTGACTTAGTTAATTTTATTGGCATATGTAATGTTAATTAAAGATTGATCCATGTCATTTAATGTATGGGTAATCGTAATTAATGCATGGTTTCAAGATTTAATTAGAGACTACTTTGGAGAATTAAATGTAATGCAAAGATGGAATGATCTGTTGGATCTGACCTAACCTAAGATCTACGATCTTGTTTAAGCGGAAAAAGATTTATTTGACCTAGACATAGAGGTATATGATAACCTCAGGGGTTATTCATGAAGTGTGTGGATGAATGCAAGAGTGTATGTCTATGCAAAAAGGTTTGCATTGTTGATTTACTGTTTGGCATGATCTAGCAGAGAAGGCAAAATACAGAAGCAGAGAGTTGCATGTGTGATTGCTTGACGGATTTCCAAGTAGATCAAAAGGTTGAAATGACAATGCATGATATCCAGTAAGTTAACATCAAAGCTGTAATTGGATCTGAATTTGCAAATTAAGTTGTATGTACCAGATCACAACGGCTGATTACTTTCTTACCATTGTATCAGTTATATCCTTTAACAAGGTTGACCTAACAGTCATTTGTATAAATCCTCTAACAAGGTGACATTCAAACAGGAATGTTCTAAGTCCTCTAACAAATCCACTCTTGATAGGGTGATTAAATCCTTTAACCAAGTCACACCTAGCAGTGTGTTATTGTAACCTTTCACAGGGTTGGCTCCTCACAGGGCATCACTTTAGAAGAGTGAAAACTTGGTAGCATGTTACTGGTGGTTTTTCCCATATTGGGTTTCCACGTTAAATACTTGTGTCAACTTGTTTGAATGCTTATGGTTTGCTTTACTTTTATGTTTCGACAAGTTAATTTTAATTGACAACAAACTTCTTGATTAAAATTGCTAACCTATGCTACTGCTGCCGAGTAGATCTAAAATACAGAAAGTTTTTATTTGCTACATATAGACTTGAGGATAAATGATTCACCCCTCCCCTCTCAGTTATTATAAATTCATTCTAACAATTGGTATCAAAGCTTTGGTCTCCTGAAAATAGTTTGAAGGTACTTGGAGCAAAAAGATCAAGATGTATAAGAAGGAGGTTCCTAAGCTGAACAAAGATAACTTCCCTGCATGGAAGAGTTTGATGAAACTGCATTTGGCTAGTATTTGAGATGATGCTAAGAGACTTATTGAACATGCCTATGTACCACCTACTGATCCTCTCACTACTGCACAACTAAAAGAAATGCAAGAGCACAATCAGGCAATGTTGGAGATAGCCTCCTCATTGAGCTATTCTGTGTTTGATGATATAAAGAGTTGTACAAATGAAAAGAAAATGTGGAACAAACTTGCAACTATCTATGGTGGAGACACAAATGTGCTGAGAGCTAAATCAGAAAGTCTAAGAGGTAAGTTTCATGAGATGAAAATGCAAGAAGGTGAAAATGTCATTCAGTACTATAGTAGAGTAAAAGAAGTTGTAAATGCCATTAGAGGGGCTAATGGAACAATTGATGAGAACACCATTATGTGAAAGGTACTAAGAACTTTACTTCCTGTATATGCAATTAGAGTTTCTACAATTCAAGAATTGAGATGTACTCCTAACAATAATCTGAATCTGGAAAATTTGATAGGCAGACTCACTACATTTGAAATGTCTAATTATGATAACTATAATCCACAAGGGATTGATTCTGCTTTTAGATCACAGCTGGTTCTCAATAAATCTAAGAAAGGAAAGAAACATGTGGATAGTGATAGTGACACTTCTGATGATGATCTTGAAGAACTTGAAGCACTTATGGCAAAAAGACTATCCAGAGGAAAAGGAAAATACAGAGGTAAACTTCCTATTATTTGTTTTTCATGCAACAAAGTTGGTCATATAGCTGCTAGATGTCCTGACAAAAATGAAAAAGATGAAAGAAGGGAAAAAAAATACAAAGAATACAAAGACAAAAAGGATGACTGAGACTTTAGGAAATATAAGGACTACAAAGACAAAGGTAAGAAATCTTGTTATATTGCTGAAGAAACTTCTGACAATGGCACTGATAATTCTGATGACAATGATATAGAAATTGTTTATGTTGCAATGAAAGAAGATTCTGGTGATGATGAGAAAATTGCACTAATCTCTTATATGATCAAAAATGATTGTTGGATCATTGACAGTGGTTGTTCCCATCATATGACTGGTGATAAACATAAGTTTTAAACCCTAAACCAATGTAAAGGAGGATATGTAAAATTTGGTAATGATTCACCATGTCTTATCAAAGGTAATGGATTGATTAACCTTACTGACAAAATCAGATGTGATGATGTGTATTGGGTTGATGA
>MU224436.1:378481-395393 GCA_018584345.1 Thuja plicata
CAAGATTGGATTCAAGAAAGGAGCAGTAGATTATAACCTATTCACAAGGGAGACACCTGATGGATTACTATTAGTTGCCATATTTGTTGATGACATTATATTTGGAGGTAATGACAAGCTCAGTACAGCATTTGCAAAAGAAATGCAGAATGAATTCGAAATGAGTATGATCGGTCCTATAAAATACTTTTTGGGACTAAATGTAAAACAAACAGATAAAGGTATATTCATTAATCAATCAAAATATGTGAAGGAAATATTGAAGACCTTCCAAATGGATGACTGTAAGCCAGTATGCACTCCCATGATAATAGGAAGCAAGCTTTCAAAGGATGATGATTCCGCAGCAGTTGATAAAACATTGTACAAATCTATGATTGCTCATTTATCTAACTCAATCTACACCTGACATATCTAATGCAGTAGGCATTGTTGGAAGATTTGCAGCTGAACCCAAGTAGAGTCACCTAATGACAATCAAGAGGATATTTAGATATCTAAAGGGAACTATAGACTATGGTTTATGGTATCCTAAATCAGAGAATGTAAAGCTTCATGTGTATACAGATGCAAATTGGACAAGTTGTATTGATGACAGGAAGAGCACTTCAGGAGGAGAAATATTCCTTGGAGACAGGTTGGTTTCTTGGATAAGCAAGAAGTAGAACTGTATTTATCAGTCAACAGCAAAAGCTGAATATGTTGCAGCAACACTAAATTGTTCAACCATGGTTTGGATCAAGCAAATGGTTAAAGAATTTGGCATTCATGTTGATTATCCTATTGTTATTCATTGTGATAATACTAGTACTATCAACATGTCTAAGAACCCTGTGTTGCATGCAAAGACAAAACACATAGAAATCAAGTATCATTTCTTAAGAGAAAAGGTTGCAGACATAGAAGTCAAATTGGACTATGTGAACACCAAAGAATAGTTGGGAGATATTTTCACAAAGCCCTTATCAAAGGATACATTTGAGTATCTCAGGGAGAAGTTGGGAGTAATTCCCTCTCCTAAATCTACTTAGAAGAAGCAGCAAAGACATCAGTCATTAAGTGACTGATGAATGGTTGACTACTCTACTTCTGGAGTAGTACTTGTACCTAAAGATCTATGGCACCCTTTTCCATTGATGTCAAAGGGGGAGTATATAGTAAGGAGGAGTATGTACTAAGGGGGAGCATATACTCTGGGGGAGTATATACATGGAACAAAAAACATAGACAGAGGAACTACAACATTTTAGAGAAATCTTTAATGAGGATATTCAGAAGATTGTAAAAGAAACAGGACACCATGAACAGAGGATGTTTTTGATATCATATGTTTCCATCAATGTCAAAGGGGGAGATTGTTGGAGATTTGATTCTGAGCATTTCATTGATTGTATATTTGTCATTGATGACAACATATAATACACAGTAGTAATTCTATATGTACTTATTAGAATGATGATATGAAAAATTGCGTGGATAGATACATGTTGTTGAAATGTTTATTATGTTATGTTCATACACGCAGACCCAGATATGATGTTTCAGTAAAGTTATGTAATTTTGTTATTGGCAGTTACAGTTCTGGAAGTGTAACGGTTTAGGGCTGACATACACCACGTGTTTCTTGAGTTGCACCTATCTTCTGTATATGTGTGTGTATATTCATGATTAATTTTGAGTTGATGATATTAATCCAAAGGTGCCAAACATGTTTCAAGAAGATTGCAAAGTTAGAGTTAAATTTTTGAGGCCGACTTATTGAAGCGTCACGTCTATTTAGTTTATACTTGCACGATTATAATAATGCTTGTGTTCTTAGTAGAGCAGACAAGGATGTTATGAAGAGTTGTCTTATAGGTCCTATGATCTCATACTATGAGGAAGATACTTATAGCAAGTCAAAGGTGACACGCTAAGTGTGAATGACATGAAAAGATAAGAAAGATGTACAAAGCAGATTATCAGAGTTGGTTCATTCATCAAGAGTCTATGTGAAGAAAAAGTGAAAGATTAAAATACACTGGAACTAATCAAGACAACATGTCTACTCTACATTTCATCATCAAATATAGTGCATATCTATTATACAGAAGGTTGTAGCCTTCACCATCAAGCAGTGAGCTTTTGGACAGTGAGTCCACCACCCCTAACAGGGTTATTTGTAAAAGACTCCTAACAGGGTCCGACCCTTAACCAAGTCACTATACTTATTGCATTGTAATGTACAACTCCTAATAGGGTTGAAATATATTCTAACAGGGATTACTACAAAAAATTATAGTTTATTGTGGGTGCTAATTCCCACTGGAGTTTTTACCGTTTGGTTTCCCCGTAATCAAATTGTGTTTTGAGTACTGTGTTATCTAATTAAGCATTTACTTTGTTGTATTCTAAAGTTAAAGAAGTAAAAAGAACTGAATTTACTGATAACTAATTCACCCCCCCCTCTCAGTTATCCCTTGGGACTATTCTAATAAATACATCATCACTACACACTAATCTAACACCAGCTGCTCAAACCAGTTCAAACATTTGGCTATCATGCATAGAATGATCTTCTATCAACTAAAATGATACCTTCCAGTACTCCAATCCTTTTGTGATCATAGTATCAATAAAATATCCTAGTCAGGATAAACATATCATGACCACAACACTTGGATCCATACCAATTTGATAGAACAATCAAATCATTCATTCTCTATTCATTTTTCTTCCCTATTGCTCTTAAATCAAATATAACATGCTCCATATTTGTTCCCAGCATATGCTGTCATACAGAATGCATCTAGAGACATCCCATAGTCTCCAACCATGATCACACACTCCAATTGCTACTACAAAATATAATTCATGTGCACAAATACTTAGTAGCACATCAGGAACACAGTCAACAAATACAACACCAAGTTAACATTAATGACAACATAATAATTGATCTTCCTGTCATAGAACCTATACCAATAAACACTCAACAATCTCTCCGTCAATTATGCCAACAATAAATGTGCTCAAGGATGAAGTAGAAAGTTTGGAAGAATAGCTCAAAAGGATCAAAGTGACCGAGAAAATTTCAAAAGATGATGAAGAGAAGAGAGTAAGTAATTTAATGGTACAAGAGAATGATACCTTGTCAAAGGAGATAAAGGAACTCAATGATGAAGTAGCTAGGTTGGAAGATGAGCTTAAAAGGAGCAAAGTGGCTTAGAAAATTTGAAACAATGATGAACAGAAGATAGTCACTGATTTGGTAGAAGAGCATAATACCTTGTCAAAGGAGATAAAGGCTCTCAACAATGAATTAGGAAGGTTGGAAGATGAGCTCAAAAGGAGAAAAATGGCTCAGAAAAGTTCAAACAATGTTGATGATGAGGATGACCCAATTTCTATGTTGACTACAAATCTGCATGAACATAGGATGACCCACATCTATAACAATGTTGAACTCGTTTGGGTAACTTATAAAGAATTGTATAATAAAATGAATGATATTCATGTCATCTCAATGGTCATATTGAGATGCTACTTAAAAAATTGGTCTCCTCAAGTAGAATGTTTACAAATATTTCTCAAAAATGCAAATTTGGATGATATTACTCACAATTCCATTTTGAAAATTACTAAAAAAATTGATGAGTTGTACAATATTCTACAAAATCATATCATTTTTTCATGACAATTTTATTCAATTGGAAAGCTTTTATGATGACCGGCCAATATAGGTTCCTACTATTTTGACAGCAAAAGGGGAGTTGAAGAGATTTTTGATCTAGAGGACTTATTTTTACCTTAAATTTAGACACGCAACAAGACAATATGATAATTTTGGTGTTATAAACATGGGAGTGCTAAATTATATGCTTGAAAAAATTTACTCCATTGAGTATTGGATGCTCAATTTTTTTAGGATTGTGGAGATTGTGCTTGATCAATATAATAATTAACATATGACACCAGTCAATTGATTTCCTGGGGAGTGGGTCTTCTAGGTAGAGAGCATTTGGAACAAACTTACAAAGAAAAGCTCCATTTGTAATTGGAGATGCACTTTTTTTCTTGAAAACTACATGTTACATATATGTATACATACATATGTTTAATCCATGATGGCATAAATTTTATTTTTTCTACTTCTCATTACTTGGATCTGAAAGTGAATATGTTTATTTCTTAGCTGAAAGTGAATATCATTTATTTTAAAAGAATTTTTCATTGCATATGGAAAATAAAATATAATCTAATTACATAAAACCCCACCTAAAAAATATTTCTCAGAATCCTTTAAAAAATTAAAATGAAGATCGTATTAAAACAAACTTGTTTTTCAATGAAAATTGAATGACTGCCAATTGGATAGTCATAGAAGACAGAAGAAGTTTTAATTTATATCATCTCTTTCATACTAAAAATTTTACATGGCAGAATTTACATCTCTTTGGGATGGCGTATGTTGACAATACATATTATGAAATCACCATGAATGTCTTTGTAGGGTGCTCCATTCTACATCTGATGGAAGTTCAATTCGTTGTACCACATGGTAAGAAAATTTGTCAGCAATTAATATTTGGAAGAGGAATATGAATTTGATACCAACGTATCATAAAATGTTGCATTCAAGGTTATTAATGGTTTAATATAATCCAAAAATCTTTCCTCACTTTCATCCTTGGGAAACTAGTCTACATCACCCTTCATTTTCTACTCCATCTTTTTTTTGAAAGAAAAATTTCCAATATATTGATTGTTTGCATCAACACTCTTTGGAAAACCAAGCTATCTCAATTTTTGTTCCTTTCCATCCAACTTCATCATATTTTTTGAATCCCTTCCTAGACATTCCTCTACTTCCCATAGTTTCACACATTTTTGATTGATAGATGATGCCTTTACTGAGGCATCAATGCGGCTATGAATTCCCTTTGTTTCCAGATTGTCGTCACTGCATTTGAAGAGTGTTTGTTATTTTTTTTTCAATTTCCTCTATTGAACAAACCTCTCTGTTTTGATCTATATATTCCTTGAGCTTCACATAGTGTCCTCTCACACTTTCATTCAATTGAAACCAGTGACACAATTGGTCATTCCTCTACATTATTTGGCCCCAAATTTTTTCTTTTAGATACCTCATTGTCTTTTTAGAACTCTCCTTGATTCTGTTTTGTGAAAATTTTATCATATTTTAGCCTTCTGCAAGTGTTGTCACATTATTTCACCTATTTCTTTTCCTCTAATTTTTCTTCCCACTATTTTTCCTTTTCCATTTGATGCTCCAATTGGTCCTGTGATTTATTTTTGTGGCAGAAGCATTCTCCACTCTATTATATAATCTTGTTGTAATGTCTCTTTCATTGTCTAATTTTTTATTGCTTTCAGCCAATCTTTCCTTCTGTTCATTACTTTGTGCCTCCATGTGTTCATTCTCTATAATTGGTGATACATAGGTAGAATTTTTTATCCTTTTCTATAATTCAACATAATTTTTATCTATTGCTTTCCTCTTTTCTTTCTCATTTTCCATATCTGCCTCTAATTTTCTATTTATTTTTGCAGCTTATTTTTCTCTCTCTACATCTTGAGGAATAATGTGTAGACCACTTGGTTGGTATTTTTTGACACATTAATTCTATCCACATTATTAACTTTGGAAAAATTAATTTTGAAGGTGCTAACGTGAAATTGAGAGGGATCTATCTGGCTCTATGGTAGATTTTTATCATTAACTGAGGCCATAACAACCATGTACCCCATCATTTCTTTTTTTGGGTCATATGTGGGAATTACCCTGATCATTGCAGGTTGTTCCTCATAATTTTTAGTAGTCACATCCCTCTTTAATTTATTCTTATTTTCTTTATACATATTTTATTTTTGTTCAAATTGATCAAAGAAAGAATTGTAATGAAAACCTCAGGTTTCTTACGCATTTGAATGTTTGAAAGGTGAAAAGTAGTTGCAGTGATGTACGCAGCTCCACCTATGCATGTAGTTATAAATAATTCATTTTGAGGATTATAAATACCAATTACTAATCATGTCTCACTGTCACTTGCAATTGGATTTTTTGGACTCTTTTTAGGGGATTTTTGTGAAGCTGCAAACAATAAATTTGGAGTGTAAATTGATAGAGTTGTAGTTGTACTCACCATTTTTGTCATGTATCGTATTAAAGTGGAATAACCCATGTTTATATAGGTTTATACCTCCTTATTAGGATGTTTTGGACCTAATTTAAATTTATTTATAGACCTATGGATGTACCTTTTCTTCTGTGCTAGATCGGGCCCCTATTTCTACCATTTCCCGTTGCTCTTTTCTCTGTCCCTAAGATCCCAGACCATGCCCTAATGGATTGACCCATTAGGGGGTAGGAAGAGGTCTACCTATCCAATTACTTTTAGGGTTAATTGATCCTATCCCTTGGTGTGGGACTAAGATTTTCCTCCCCTAAGGTTGAGCAGCTCAGGATTTTGGGCCCTTCTTGGGTTTTCAATTTCTTGTCCTACCTTGTGCAGTCAGCCCTTTTGAATTTTGATCATAAAATTGGTATAAAATAAGGCCTAATCAGTTCATTTTTGGATGGGGTGACTTTCAATATATTTTTCATTTTTGTCTACAAGCATTCATAAGCATTTCCTAGGACCATTGAAGGAGATATTTTGCAACCATTGAATACTTCAAAATTTCAAGATCTTTTGAATTCAAGGAGATTTAAAAACCCTTGAAGGAGTTCATTGGAGGTATTTTCATCATAATTCTATTATCATTCATGTTCCTTTATTTTTCTAGCTTCCTTCTTTGAAGATAGTAGATTTGGTTATCAAGGAAGGGTTTGTTCATCCATTCTTCATTTGCATTGTCATATCTTATTTGAGCATATGAGTACATCTACATCCATAGATACATGAATTGGTATGATTTATATATTATATTTAATGATATAGACTATGTACCTACAAGATTAAACATCACTGATCACTTCTACATCCTTGTGGATTATGGATCTGGATCCTCCGCGAGGGTTTCTACAAAGTAAGGTAAATTTGTACATTTTCTTTGCATTTACATACATTTACATTCAAGTTTAATTCATAAAATAGGGATTGACTATGGAAATACCCTCCCCAAGAAAAAAAAATTCCATTGTAGATTCAGGTATACATACTTGCATATTTGGATTTGAAGCTGTTGAAAACAGGTTACTGTCACAGATCCAGATTTCAGGAAATCTTGCAAAGCAGGTGGATGCCGACTTTAGCCTACTTCTGGGTGAGTTTTTACATGTCAAAATTAACCCTCCAAGTCAACATAGTCTTGAGACAAAAATATTTTTGGGTTTTTGAGATCTCGGGTTTTTGGTTCCAGATTTGGTCATGTTCGGGTTTCTGAGTTGTTTCAGGAACATAATTGCATATCTGAGTTTAAACACATACATTTCAAGCATTTTAAGGTGATTTGGTACATTTCATTATTTAAATTTATTATTTATACTTCATATATTTTCTTTTTCATTCATTTCAATATTATCTTTATATTCCTAGTTGACTATACCTAGCACATAGGAAATATCATCTTCTTTCTTACCACTTGGTTAGATTATTGTTTTGCATTGATACCACTATATCACCTGGGTTGTTTCAATATAACTTGGATCCAAATAGGGTATTTTATTAGGAGATATCTTCATTTTTTTCCCCTTCTCTTGAGTTATATAGATAGATATATATTTCCCCGCATTTTGGTCAACATGACGATTTCATGCATATTACCTTTTGATTTGATAGCTAGATGATCTTTACATTATATGTTTGAGTTCACCATATACATTTTGGTGAACTTGACACTTTAATGCATATTACCTTTAATTTTATAGGTGGATGATCTTTACATTATATTTTTGAGCTCACCATATACATTTTGTTGAATCTGACACTTTCATGCATATTACCTTTTTATTTGACAATTCGATGATCTTTACATTATATGTTTTAGTTAACCATATACATTTTGGTGAACATGAAACTTTTATGTATATCACCTTTTGATTTGATAGTTGAATGATCTTTACATTATATGTTTTTGTGGTATCTCTCACCTTGTTGTTTCTAATGTCAAACCTTTAGCTGAAGGTTCCCAGGAGTTTGGTTATCTTATACTTGCTACGATTGTTGAACCTTCTTTACCTATCTTTGTTCCTATTCCTAGTGTTCCTACTTATGAGACACCTCTTATGACCACATCTTTTCAAGTTTCTAATCCTATGCATGTGATTCTTCCTAATTCCTATGTTCTGTCTCTTCCTATGAGTATCCTACATGTTTCATTTCCTACATCTATGTCTTCTTATCATAGTGTGAATTTTACATATTCTAATCTGTTGGAAATGAGTTGAGTAACTGAGAGGGGAGGGGTGAATTAGTTACCACAAAAAAAAATCCAAGTCCCTTAGATGTCTTAATCAAACTTATCACTCCACTCAGTTAATAAAAGATATTCTGATGTAACTCGGTTAATAAATCAATCTTAAGATATTAAATGTGATTGACCTTTAGTGATTAAATGTAGAAACATAAAGCATAAAGAAAATAAAATGTACACAGATGACACCAAGATTTATCGTGGAAACCCAATTTGGCAAAACCACCAATTGCAACTAGCTACTATTTTTCACTCTTCTAAAGTGAGCCATGTTAGGAGCCAACCCTGTAAAAGGTTACAAAACACACTGCTAGGTGTGACCCTGTTAGAGGATTTAATCACCTTGTTAGGATTCACCTTGTTAGAGGTCTTCAAACACTTCCATGTAGAAATACCACCTTGTGAGAGGATTTATGAAAGACTATTAAGTCTACTTTGTTAAGATAATTGGATCACTGCTAAAATTGTTAGAGAGTAACAATGAGTTGACCTGATTGAAGAAGCAACTAAATTTGCAGATTCAGATCTCTGTTTTAGCTTTAACTAGATCCTCACTAATCAAATATTCTTTTGCAGCTTGGTCTGGATATTCTGCCCTTAATCATAATTCCCTCTTACTTCACCTTCATTCTTCATATCAAAACTCTTCCACTATCTCATATTCAATGCAAAATTGACCTGTATATATATGATAGGCCTTGTCAAATCAGCTTGAATACCCTTCTAAATAAATAATAAAACTTAAGTCTGTCGGCCGCAATTAACAAATTAAACATAGAGTGTAAACTACAGTTAGTTGGCTAACACTAAATGCATAACTTCGTTAACACTATAATCCTTTGATGCCCGACCATTACTCGGCTGAAACTAAAATCACTGTATTGCCTGAGTGAACTTGGTTAAATATAGAACTTCCTACATTAACCGACACAGCTCAGTTAATACAACAAATCACTTTGGCTAATACTGGAGTCTTCTTCAATGTCCAAGAGAGCTCAACATGCACTATTTATGCTCGGTTAGGTTTAGACATTTGTGTAACATCACTACATTTGTGTATACATCAATGAAAATACACAATTGAATAATTGTCTTCAACAATCTCCCTCATTAGCATTGATGGAAATACAACATGTCATTATACAAAAAAATTTAGAGCAATAGAAACAAGAATAAAATTTATAATTTCCTTAGCTTCATTCTAATCCTCATCCAGAAAACTCCCTCTGTCTTCATAATCATTGAAATACAGATTTCTCCCTCTTACATCAATATATGTTTCTGATAAAATTTCTCCCTCTGATATACTAATTTCTTTGGCATGACATCAATAATCTCTCCCTCTTTATATCTAATGCCAAATTCTCTATCCAATGAAGTTGTAATGTACCTGATGTACTAATACATATGCAATAAGCTCTGACAACATGAATCAGCTTATTAGATCTTCACTGTAGCTCAGTTGATGCATCATTAATCTATGATTTAGTGAGCCTCGGTTAGGGAAATCACCCCTAGCTTTCCTCTAAGATAAAAGAATGAATCCTTAGGTAAAGGTTTTGTGAATATGTCTGTAATTTGTTCTTTAGTATTCACATATTCCAAACTTACTTCCTTGTCTTGAACTAATTCTCTCAAGAAATGATACTTTATTGCAATATGCTTAGCCTTAGTATGCATCACAGGGTTCTTTGAAATGTTGATAACACTAGTGTTATCATAGTAGATAATAATTGGATCTTTGATTTCCTCCTTCATACCTGCCAACAACTATTTGAACCATATAATATTTGAAAAATTCACTACTGCAGCAACATAGTCTGCCTTTGCTATAGATAGAGAAATGCAATTCCATTTCTTGCTAGTCCAAGAGACTACCCTCTTTCCAAGAAAGAATGCTCCACTACTGGTGCTCTTTTTGTCATCAAAACTTCCTTCCCAATAAGCATCAGTAAAATTATTCAAATCAAAGTTTCCTCCTTTCTTATACCATAATCCATAATCTTCAGTGCCCTTAAGATATCTTAGAATCCTTTTGATATCCATCAAATAATTTTCTCTATGATTAGAAAAAAACCTTGCAACAATACCAACTGCTAATGCAATATCAGGCCTAGTGTGGACAACATATTGAAGTTTACCAATCATGGATCTGTAGGTAGTCTGATTTACCTCTTTTAAATCATCATCTTTAGAAAAATTATGTCCAGTAGACATAGGTGTCCCAACTGGTCTGGAATCTTCCATTCCAAATTTTTTTAGTATCTCTTTGATGTATTTAGACTGATTAATGTAGATACCATCCTTCATCTGATGAATTTGTAAACCAAAAAATAATTTGATTTCTCCAAACATAGACATCTCAAACTCCTTATTCATTTCTTAAGAGAATGCTTTTCATAAATCATCATGTCCAGTGAATAGTATATCATCAACAAATATCTCTACTAATAGTATCTTGTTCTAAGGTCCTTCTTTGATGTACAAGCTACTATTGTCATTAGTTCTCTGAAATCCAATACTTACTAGGTAGACATGCAGTCTTTCATACCAAGCTCTGGGAGCTTACTTCAGTCCATACAACACTTTGTGCAATTTGCAAACCATATTCTTTTTGTTAGGATCAACAAAACCTTCAGGTTTCTCAATATAGACTTCCTCTTCTAGAATTCCATTCAAGAATGCAGATTTTACATCCATTTGGTATACCTTGAATCCTTTATGTGTTGTATATGCTAGAAAAGTTTTAACTCCTTCAAGTCTTGCAATAGGAGAAAAAGTTTCTCCATAATCAATACCCTCTTCTTGAGATATCCTTTACACACTAATCTTTCCTTGTTTCTAGAAACTTCAGCTTTTTCATTCAACTTGTTTCTAAAAACCCACTTAGTACCAATCACATTCTTGTCTTTTGGTCTAGGCACAAGAGTCCAGGTCTTGTTCTTTTGTTTCTACTCAATCTCTTCATTCATGGCTTCTATCCAGATTTCATCATTCAAAGCATCTTTAATGGATCTAGGTTCAAATTCACTAAGAAAACATGTACTTTTAATTTTGTTCCTTATAATTATACCTTATGTCTGATCTCCAATTATTTTCTTAGGTGTATGATGCCTTCTGACATATTTGGCAAGTACAGGTTCCTTCTTCTTTGATTCTAGGCTTGCTCCACTTGGTTCACCATGCTCAAACATTATGTTATTCTCTTCTGACTAAGACTCAGTTGCCTCTATCTGGGACTCTATTTCCTTTGTCTATGACTTGGTTTCCTTTGTCTGTGACTCAGTTGCAATTGTTAGCAACTCAGGTTGCACATGTTGTAACAAAATTTGTGTTGATGAATTCAGTGGTTGGCATGGTTGTTTTCCAATCACCATTACTTATGTCTTAGGTATAGTATCGGGTTCATAATACAAAAATTTGTTGTAGTCCTCAGGCTCTTTACTTCTCTATTCTTCACTTCTCTCTGCAAACTCATCAGTATTTACATGTAAACTTTCTATGACTTTATGAGTAGCAAGATTCAGAAATTTATATGCTTTGCTTTTACAAGAGTAGCCTACAAATATGCCTTAATCACCTTTTACATCAAATTCTCCATTTCTTGCTTCCTTCAAGATGTAACATTTACTTCCAAATACTTTGAAATAACGAACATTGGGTTTATAGCCATACCATAATTCAAAGGGTGTCTGATTAGTACTTTTCTTCAGTTGAACTATGTTCAAGGTGTGAACTTTAGTGCTGATAGCTTCCTTCTAGTACTTGGTTGCAACATTCTTTTCAATCATCAAGGTTCTTGCACAATCCATAAGAGATTTGTTTCTTCTTTCCACTATTCCATTTTGTTGTGGTGTACCAGGGGCAGATACTTGTCTCTTGATTCCTCTTTCATTACAAAATTTATTGAGCTCATTAGAAATGAATTCACCTCCTCTATCAGATCTCAGGCACTTTAGTTTCTTTCCTGTTTCCTTCTCAACTCTGGCAAGGTACCACTTAAACTTCTAAAAAGCTTCTAGTTTTTCTTTGAGAAACATAATAGTCATCATTCTGGAGTGATCATCAACAAATAGAATGAAATACTTCTCTCCAATGTAACTTGCATTTCCAATTGTTCCACATAGATCAGTATGCACTAAATCCAATACTTATTCACTATTGTAATTCTTTCTCTTGAAACTAGTTTTCCCCATCTTCCCAATTTGACATTGTTTGCATATTTCCAATTCAGGTTTCTTCAAAATAGGAATACCTCTTACTCTTTTGTTCTTTCTTATGGTGACTAGGTTATCAAAATTCATATGACAATCTTTTATGCCATAACCAGGTTTCTTCTACTTGTGCAATAAAACATGAACTTTCAGTGAGATCAAGATATAATAGATTACCTTTTGTTTGCTTGCCAGTTCCAACTAGGTTTCCTTTACCATCCAGGAGCTTGGCCTTACCATTCATGAATTCTACCTTGAAACCAATGTTATTCATCAGTGCCACACTTAGTAGATTATTCCTTAGTCCTTCAACCCAATAATCATTATCACATTTGATTCCTTCAGTTAGAGAAATACAACCTTTACCTTTCACATAGAAAGGTTCATTATTCCCAAATCTAACACTCCCACCATCATAGTGCTCAAGATGTTCAAATTTTTTTTTATCACTAGTCATGTGGTGAGAAAAACCACTATCAATTATCCAAGTGTCATTAACATGAGACAAAAGTGCATTCTTTTCATTTTCCTCATTGTCTGACTCATCCTTAATAGCAATGTAAACCATTTCATCTTCATCTTCATCACTATCAGAATATTTTGCAATATAACAAGATTTATTACCTTTTTCATTGTAGCTTTTGTAACTTTTTAAATTTTTCTTTCCTTTGTACTTGTTGAAATTTCTCTCATCTTTGTCTTCTTTTTTTTGACACTTGGCAACAATGTGGCCAACCTCGTCACATGTAAATAAAATCAATGGTATTCTTTCTTTGTACTTTCCTTTTCCTTTGGCAACTCTCATTGCAAGTAGTGCTTCAATGATTTCTATATCTTCATCATCAAATTCATCATCACTATCATTGTCAATTTGTTTTACTCTTGAGTTACAATCCATCTTACCAAGGCTTAGTTTGGATTTGAATGCAGACTCAAAATTGCTAGGATTAGGGGAATAATTGTCAAAATTGTCCAACTCAAAAGTTGTTATCCTTTGAACCAATGCATCTAGAGTTATATCATTACTGCACCTCATCTCTTCAATAGATTAAACTCTAATTGCATAGATAGGAAGAAAATTTATTAATACCTTACTAACCACTATTTTATCTTCAATCTGTCCACCAGCAACTCTGATGGCACTGACACTTTTCTTTATTTGGTTACTATATTTTTTAATGTCTTCTCCTTCTTTTATTTTCATCTGATCAAACTAACCTCTGAGACTCTTTGCTTTGGATCTCTTTACATTTTCATCTCCTCCATGGATATCATGCAATTTATTCCACATATCATAGGAAGTAGGGTAGTCCTTGACTACATCAAATTCTGAATAACTGAGTGAAGAAGCTATATCAATCATCATTATGTTATGATTCTTCATGTCCACCATCTGATCCATAGACATAGGTCTAGGTGGTTCCACATAATTTTGGTACAAGAATTGCAAACCAGTATCTCCAATAGTAGATAGATGTGGCCTCATCAACTCTTGCCATGCAGGAAAGTTGTCTTTGTTAAGCTGGTGATCTCCCTTCTGCAATACATCTTTGATCTTTAGCTTAGGCCTTGAAACCTTCCCTGAAAGCACCAAAATCTCTAATACCAATTGTTGGAAATGAGTTGAGTAACTGAGAGGGGAGGGGTGAATCAGTTACCAAAAAAACAAATCCAAGTCCCTTAGATGTCTTAATCAAACTCATCACTCTGCTCGGTTAATAAAATATATTCTATTGTAACTTGGTTAACAAAGGAATCTTAAGATATTAAATGTGATTAACCTTTAGTGATTAAATGCAGAAACATAAACCATAAAGCAAATAACATGTACACAGATGACACCAATATTTACCATGGAAACCCAATTTGGGAAAGTTACCAATTGCAACTACTTACTATTTTTCACTCTTCTGAAGTGAGCCTTGTTAGTATCCAACCTTGTTAAAGGTTACAAAACACAGTGTTAGGTGTGACCCTGTTAGATGATTTAATCACCCTATTAGGAGTGTCCTTGTTATAGATATTCAAACACTTCAATGTAGAAATGCCACCTTGTGAGAGGATTTATGAAAGACTATTAATTATACTCTGTTAAGATATTTAGATCACTGCTACAATTGTTAGAGAGCAAAAATGAGTTGACCTAATTGAAGAAGCAACTGACTTTGCAGATTCAGATCTTTGTTCTGGCTTGAACTAAATCCTCATTGATCAAATATTCTTTTTTAGCTCGGTCTGACTATTCTATCCTTAATCAGAATTCCCTCTTACTTCATCTTCATTCTTCATATCAAAACTCTTCCACTATCTCATATTCAATCCAAACTTGACCTGTATATATATGATAGGCCTTGTCAAGTCATCTTGAATACCCTTCCAAATAAACAATAAAATTTAAGTCTATTGGCTGCAATTAACCAATTATACATAAAGTGTAAACTGTAGTTAGTCGACAAACACTAAATGCATAACTCAGTTAACACTATAATTAATGCAGGAGCATCTTGGGTCATTAACAATCCTGCACAACCAAAAAGATGTTTGTTTTAGTTCTTTAGTTTTTTATCTATCGCTCAGGTTCTGCTACTTGGGCATGCTTGTTTCTATTTCTCGGGCATGTTTATCTTTGTTTCTTGGTCATGCTTTACCGAAGGGTTTCGGTGATGTCCTTACCGATGGGTTTTCTTATGCTCAGTTATAATTTACCGACAGTTGCTGATTTTTGGTGTTCATCTTCCCAAGATGCTTATTCTGGCAGTTGGATCTTTGGATGACTTCTTCAGTTAATTCTGATGGCTTAATTTATTTGGGGTCTCTCATTGGGATCTGTATGGACCTAAATTTGGGTCTCTCTTATGGGTTTGAGCACCGACTTCCTTTGTTGGACTCTTGTATATATTTGGTTGTATGTTCTTCGTTTAGGTATGAATGTTAGAGCAAGAAATAAAATGTTTAGATATTGAGATCGAAGGTCTGTGATCTCTATTGTATGAAGATCTTATTGTAATTCATTGAATATATGGTCGAAACTAGGAAGGCCTTACAGCCCAGGATGTAATGATTTTGATCAAGTTAATATAAAAGGATCTCTATGTTTTCTTCTCTCACTATGTTTTTTGGCTTCCGCATTATATCTGCAAGCTGGTTTGGTAGTTGGGTGAGCCTCAAGCCATATCTCCATACCCTCCTTGCGTCAATAATCGTTCGATGTCTGACCATTACTCGGTTGAAACTAAACTTACTGTATTTCCCGAGTGAACTTGATTAAATACAAACCTTCCTTTATTAATCGACAGCGCTAGGTTAATATAGAAAATCACTTTGGCTGATATTGGAGTCTTCTTCATTGCTCGAGAGAGCTCAGCATACACTGACTGTGCTCGGTTAGGTTTAGAAATTTGTGTAACATCAGTACATTTGTGTATACATCAATGACAATACACAATGGAATAATTGTCTTCAACATGATGAAGGGCGCTTCCCTTAATACCACAAACACATAACAGAAATAGAGAAGCAACAACAATTTGCAGGAACAGAAAATGGACTTCTTATTATCTTTACAAATGTGGAATTACAAACTTTCAAAATTACAATATGCAAAGCCACATGGGCATTCCCCTTACAATATTCTGTAGGACAAAGCCTCGAATTATTACCCAGATCTACCCAGAACTGTCCCGAACTGCCTATGACAACACTACGGGCCTTCTTTATATAGGCAATTTCCACCGCCCGAGAAGGTTCCAGAAATTTAGCCCTTAGGGCTGACCAAACTTAGAATTATTTTATTTTTCAATTTAATACATCAAAGTTGGCTCAAAATAACTTTTGAAACCTGAACAAAAATTTTGAAGAAAAATTATTTTCTGCTATTTTAGGTGGCCCAACTTTCGGAGACCATAAGTCATCACCAGTTGACCCGATTGACTATTATAACCCGATTTCAGAAATGCCACGAAGCGCTCTACAACATTTGAATTAAGCAAGCTTCATTCAACCCAAGTTTCGACCTCATCCGGGGCCTCTAAAGCCTTCAAAACTGAGCTCAAAGTTTCTGTACGCTGTTTTCAATACCGAAAATTTTCAATATCTTCAAAAATAGACTTGATCTAGCCATGAAACTTTACTAGCAGGCTGATATGACTGAGAGGAACCTCCACATGCAAAATCAGAACATTCTGAGATCGTATGACCAACTTACTAAAAATAGCAAGTTTCCATAAATAGCAGCTCTGCACAAGGTAGCCCTTATTGAAAAGAAAATAGAAATATTTTTG